>CM062808.1:999146129-999746129 GCA_031772625.1 Pinus tabuliformis | reverse complement strand
GATTGGTGCAAGGGTTAGTTTTAACCTCTGTAAATCGGTGTGAGGAGAAAACTAGTCAGTAGTGTCGGTCTTGTAAACTGGGATAGAAAGAAGATTCTTGGGAAATGATGCAAAGAGGAATTATTCTGCTCATGAAGAGGGACATACTAGGAGTTTCTTCATGATGGGAAAGCATGTCAAGTACATTGTGGAGGTCCTCCGGGATCGTAGACGGGGAGTGCAGGGACAATGACAAAATTTTATGTAACAACTATTTCCATAGTGATAGGGGGTAGAGATCATGTTTGGATTTTTCTCGTGTGTTGGATTCTTATGTCCTAACCATATTTTTCATTTTGTGCTACATTTCCTATTGTAAGCTTCTAATTAATGCTTTTAACTTTGTTTTTAGCTACATAAACCTCTAGGGCATCACTCCAGGCTCACCCCAAAGTGTTGACAAGGGGAGGAGGAGGCTAACTACTTGTGGACCCAATGGAAAAATGTGGATGTGAATGGGAAAACTGTGGAAAGGGGTTGTAATTAGTGGATGGGAGTGAGGTATATGGTATTAGGGAGCTGGAGCACGCAACCAAAATCAGGGTTTCCCATGTAGTGCCACTCCTAAAGCTAGTAGCCAATCGAGGAGATCCCACAGGACTAGGATACAAGATTAACCACCAATTTGGGACAAGGGAAAAAGAGTACATTCCAAGCCGATTCTTTCCTCTAAATCCCCCCATTATTTCATGTCCAAATGTGTCAAATAAAAGCAAGCATAAATGCCCAATTACATAATGAAAATCCATACCTTTGGGGTTGGAAGGCCCGATCATAACATATGGACAAGGGTACACAATGGCTAGCTCATGTGGCAGGGAGTGGTGGCATGTTAAGCTATCTAATGGCTGCAAGGGGTTGTTGTTTGCTGACCGAAAATAAATCTAGGAGAAAATTCTCCTATAGGGGTCACCCACTAGTGGTGTGTATCACGTGGAATTGGGAATGTTGTGTTGGTATATCAACTTAGTTCTATTAATATCTAATCAACTACAGGTTGGTACAAGAGCTCTTTAGGGTCTATATCTAAAGATTCAAGATACCAAACTTTAGGTATTTCGAGGAAAAATATAATGTGCGTCGAAGGAGGAAACATTCATCAGATGTGTTGAGGTACCCTCCATCTATTTGATAATGATTTTATATTCAACAACCGATTTCTAAAGATTTATTGGGGGATAACCGACTCTGGTTTCCACGACTAACCGTGAGAAAATATTCTAAAATTATGCATTAGGGGGGTCTAACCTCTTGGTGAATGTTATCTCCCCAACTGGAGAGGTTTGTTTCATGGATATCCAAATTAACAAAGAGGGGAACCTAATTGACTCACCTGAATTTTGACATGTGTAGATTTTCATTTTGACCATGTCAACAACATGCTCTGCCCAATTGTAGACTTCCCCTGTATTTATCATTTTTACAATTTCATCTAGAATGTTGATTTTGACGTTGGAGGCTCTCGCTATTGCAGTAATACATAAGGTGACAATGATACATGCCCATTTAACCATTGGATTCTGAACTTGGCCAATAATCAAACCCTTTGAGTTTTTGGCGATCGTTCCTCTTGTGAGTTATTGGATCTAAGCGGTAGTATTGAATGTATTTATGATTTTGTCACCTTTTTAGGGGAGTCCTATGAAATTATATATGGTTGTTGATGTAATTGGAACTAACTTTTTGAGCCAAAGAAAGACATTATAAAATCAACACAATAAATTTAGTAGCTTCCTCTTTGAGGCCATGCATGTATGCAACCAAAGGAGCATTGAGGATATGATGAATACCAACTGTGTTTAGTATCTCTTTCTCTGGAATCAATTGCTTGTTGTTTAATTTTCCACAATTTCTAAAAGATTCGTTGTTCTTTTCCCATGGGTTTTCATCCATATTTTCTTGTTTAATGTTATGAATTTGGATTTCCAATTCTATTGTAGATGCTAGGTTGAAACTGACTTTTTTTCTTGGCTCAATGGCAATATATTCGTCATAAAAATGGACTCACTTCCTAGACATTTCAAAATCCTTCTAAAATTCTTCAGTCCCTCAAGAAATCAATCAATTTAGAATTTGAAATAACAAGACTCAGCAAGTGTGGGATTTCTTCAAGATCAAATTCTATATTTGGAGAAACTTTAGGAAGAATGGTAGGCAAGTTCATAGTTTTGCTCGAGTTTATGGGAATTTAATTAAATGCATCATAATTTCTATCTGAAACCACCTTCCTTGAATGTCTCGTTATGTGATTATATGATTTTTCCATATCAATTAATTTGGATGATCCACATGGTTTCCTTGCTCTTTGAAATTTGATGGGATATTTTTTTTATAATTTCAAGTGATGGATGACATGGTTTTAACTGTGATGTGACATTTTGATTGTGTGGCATGTGCTAATTGGACATATCCACTCGATTGCTTCAACTTCTAATTTTAACTTTTGTCCTTTTCGTCTAGTCGAGTTGGTTTTGTTCAATTGTACTTTGTTCATGACTTCATGTTTATCATTTTTTACCATGGAATAATCAAATAAATTTATTAGGCTAGTTTCTCTTTCTTGACACCTCCCATTACTTATTCTGGTCAAGTCTAATATGTCTTCTTGGTCGGTCCACCTTCTAGTTCGATCTTTGTTTCTCCAAGTCGAGTCAATGCCTTTACAATTTTTTTCCCTAAATCTCTCTGGTCGATCTTCTTTTCTTTGGATTTGAGGTTGATTTCCATTCATACTTTGTTGTTTCTAATTTTCCCCAATTCTAAGCCTTGCTCCATTCTTCTTATAAGCTTATATATTTGATCGATGATCCCTTTAGTTCTTTGTTTTATTGATTCAATTATTTCCTCCTAACTTATAATTGCGTCTATTAATTGACTTAGATATTTTAATAAGAAAATTAAGGGAAAATAAACTATGGTACATGTACTTGGTTAGCTTATCCAACCACAGTGTGGTTTTCAGGATAACTCATGTGACTAGTGCCTCAAAGAGTTTTTCACCAGCCACATGCCAATGCTTGTCAAGAGATATACTTTTTTGGTTGAGCACCTTTGAAAAGTGATTTAAATAAAGTCCCTTGTAATGGTTTAACTAGATGACCCCTAATGAACATATATCTTTGATGATGAAGAGTCCAATCCATGCAATTTCTATTTTTTTAGCCTTTCCCTTCACTTGACTATCATAAAGTAGTGTTAGATCTCTGACTTTTAAGTTCTTCGTCTGCGGGTTTCAGTCATGTGATGCTTTTTTTTTTACTCTTACTAAATTCTTGTTGGTGGAGTGCATTGAGTCTATCTTCTTCTAAGCATTGTAGTTAATGGAACGATTCCTTTTCTTCTTTTTTGTTATGTTTTACGACAATTAACAAATTTGTAGCATTTGATGTATAATGAAGTGGTACAACTGCCTCTTTCCCATAAACCAATTTGAATGGTGTAAACCCACTCGACTTCTTGTATGCCATGTGATATGCCCACAAGACAACTAGGATTTTTTCATCCCAATCATCTATGTCGAGGTTGAATATCTTGGTGATTCCTTTATGCAATGTTTTATTAAATGATTCTACAATTTTTTTTCCTGTGGGTGGTAAGCAATGGTTTTTCTATGATCAATCGTGAAATTTTTCATCAATGTTTGAATCATAACATTAAAAAAATGAGTTCCCATATCATTGATTATAGTTAGGGGACAACCAAATCGAGTTACTATAATCTCATAAATGAATTTAGCTACAACTTATTTGGTACATGACTCGACTAGCTTTGCTTCCACCCACTTCGTCAAATAATACACTCTTGCTATAATATATTTTTCTCTCATCCATCTAGATATTTTGGGAAATGGTTCGACGAAGTTGATTTCCCACATCTCAAAAGGTAGCGTCAGATTAATTGAGTGGAGTGGCATATGATTCTTAGCTAACAGTTGACCTGATATTTGACATACATCGCATTTTTGGACTTGTACTTGAAAATCCCAAAATAGACTCAACCACCATAATCTTGCCTACAAATTATTTCTTGTAGTCATGTTGCCTTCGTAATGTCCACCTACTTCCCCTTTTGTTAAAATATGACACTGTGGTCAAATTCAACTTTGGACAACTCATTTGATGGATATGATGATTGAATTTAATTCCTCTTTTTGAGAGGACCAAAATCAACCTAAAGGTAATCTAATCTGAATAAGGGAAAGTGTATTTTTGAATTATAAGCCCTCATGTGCATATTTGATAAGGTTGGCCTAGTGGATACCCTTGGAAGGATATAAATAAAAGTGACCTCTACCTCATTTGGAGATCATCACGAAACATTCTTCTATTCTCTTTCTTGGTTTTTGGCTCACACAGGTATGAGGCTTGTTCGCGGAGGATGGGTTTGCTCAAAGACGAAATTGCAAGGTCTGAAGCTTGCATCTTTGTTTTATGGTTTTCAACCTCTGTCACAGGCATGACACAAGAAGAACTCGACCACAGTCGCATGCTAACTGACTCATCTATGTGACTAAATTTTTTTAGTCACATGCTCAATGCCTCCTCCATGCAACTTACATCTAGGGTTTCTCAGTCTTAGTCACACACTATAGTCGCTAGCTTATAGGCTCCAGGGAGTAACTAGAACCTTCCCAGTCACACGCATGATTCCTCCTCCATGTGACCAAGAAATAAATGATGAAATTTCAGTTGTTCAAATATTTCTCTCAGTGATCACAGTGTTTGAAAGTTGACCGCAGACAGGGACAGTTCATTACAGGCTTTAGAATCATAATTTTGAGTATAAGCATTGTTGGGTTCATTTCATGAATATTGTGTAGTTGTTTTAGCTAGATAGTTGTATGGATGAAGATATGGATAATTTTACTCTCTTTTGCTAAATCATTCAATTACAATCTAATAAGAAGAATAATTTGATAGGGTTTTCCCCATAGTGGGTTTTTCCCTAGTCTCTGACCAATCCTAGTGTCTCTATGTGTTAATTATTTTCTTCTATTGTTCCTTTATGCTTTCCGTTGGATTGATGATGATGGTATTGTTCTTTCTACATAGTTGCATATGTTGTTGGATAATGTAAAATCTGACTAATTTTATGATGTTATGGAGTGAATTTAATGTGTTAATGAATAAATGAGATTATAAAAGAAAATAACAATATAGCCCTAAGAAAAATTAACATGGTATCCTAGGTGGGCTGATGAAAAGTCATGGAGATCACCCCTATGGTGACACCATTGATGGAAACAAGAAAGGATGAAGGAGAGCTGAAAGAATTATAGGGTTTGAAGGAAACCATAGGCAATTTTTGTATTAGGGTTTGACGGATATTAGAAGGGTTTGAGAGAAACCATGGTTTATGGAAAATATTTGAGATATGAAATCTAGAAACCCTAGCAGGGTCAATGTGAAGATGCTCAAGCACTTGTGTCATAATTGATGAAGCCCTAGATGGGATAATCTCTATTAGTTCTGGTTGCTGATAAAGTTGGTTGAAATAGTAAAGGAAATATTGTCATATGGACAATAGACAACGATGGATCTTGAAGGTTGGCTCAAGAGGGAGATGATCACCCCTCATTGAAGATAAGTACTTTCCAACTTATGCTTATGATGATCCTTTATATCTTTACTTTTGAATTATGGATCTAATTATTGTTTTGATTATTAATTATGCTTCCTGAATGTATATTTGAGTATTTGGATGCTTCTAACCTCTTGATGAGTTATGATAAGTGGATCCTTATTAAGGATCATAAGAGATGCAGGAAAGATTGCTAGTGAAGGAAGAGAATAACTATCGATGGAAAAGGTAAAGAGGCACTTGATGAAAAGGTGAAAAAGTGCTACAAGCCGCCTATGTAAAATGAGAAGGTGCATAGGTATCTAAACACTACAAGTGTAGTGTTATGTTTCAGCTGCAATATTGATGACAAGGTAACCCCTAAGGTATGATGAGAATGTATCCCCCACAAATGGTTCGTGCATATGAAAATGATTTGGATTCTTGGTTCTTATAATGAACTAGTGCACTTTGCAATAAAAAAGTATCTTACCTTTTAGACACGATGAAACTTCTTGATTATATGAAGCTACTTAATATTGATCTTTGATATAGTGGTATACTTGATGTTTGGCTAACATCTATCATTTTTAAGTTCTTGATCCCATAAAGAAGGCTAACACCTTGATTCTAGTAGATGGTAACTTGGCACTGTTGATATTGTTTGTGAAAAGCATGGTATCCATGATGATAGAAGTATAAAAATGAGATTGATATTCAAGATCTTTTTTTGACCATGGTCATGTTTTGATGTGTTTAGTGATTATGGCATATGTGAAAATTGAATTCCTTGAATTGATGGATTGATCATGACTCTTGAAGTATACTCCTATTAGATATTTTACACTAACCCTTGATGAAAGATTGATCTCATGATATAATGGTGAATTGGCTAATGCTAACATGATATGATCATGATAAATATATGGTATAGTTTGACATTATCTGTTGATGAATGATATCATTATAGACAGGTTGATGGCATGAATGAAGATGACTGAAGTGGATTCCCATTCAAAAGGAGAATCTCTCCATAAGATCCTTATTCCTATTATCATTTACACAGAAGATTCTTTACTATTGAAAGTATGATTTATGGGCATGAATAGAAAAAAGATCTAACATTGTTGGTCTAAAACAAGGTTTTGACCTGGGAAAAGAGAGTTTTCCCTTACTCTAAGCCTCAGCTGCATGAGAACAACTTATGAATGCAACTGTAGCCTCTAAACCGCACGGAAAAAGGCCTATTGGTGTTGTTATACCTATAGGTCACAAAATTGAAGTTTTATGCATGAAAGAAAAAGTTCACCTGAAGGATGACAGTCCTACAGACATGGAGTAGACAATAGGAAGTTCTATGAGCAGGGACTTTTGAATGTTTGACTTTCTATAATGTGAATATGTTGACTAAACTTGTGTTTGCAGGTAACCAGGATATGAAAAGCAATATGTCATTATGATTTAACAATTGAGGCTTGTGTATGAAATTATTTGATAACAATTGCAAAGGTTTAACTAGATTTGGCTGATTGATACAGATAAGCAGTATGATTGATAATGATTTATAACTTTGACTTGATGATTCAGATGTGTTTTGGGCTATAGATCTCATTGTTTGGGATTTGACCTGATGACTAATGATTTTCCTTAGTAACAATGCTATATGGGCATAGTGACTTTCAGTAACATATATTGGTATTATGTGTTGACATCATTAGCTTTGACACAACGGTTGAAATATTGATAGTTATGATTCAGTATGAAGTAATATCACAATAAATGGATGGAACACACATGACTTATTCTTGGTGTATGTATTTGCATCTAGTGACTTATATTACGATCAATGGGATGACTTGATGAAGTTTGGATTGATATTGGTGAAACAGGGAGATCCTTAAATATTAGACTCAAGGAGCATGGTGCAGACATTAAAAATGGTAGATCCAGATCCTTGGCTCTTACAGAACACTCAGAGAAAACATGCCACCATGTGTTGCCTTGAAGATACAAAAATCATCATAAAGGAAAAGCATCAATATAAGCGTAAGATCCATGAAGCCATTGAAATTATAAAACATCCTTGAAATCTAAATAGAGATGGAGGCATGGACATTAGTAGAAGTTGGATCCCCTTAATTAATCACTCAAGTTCCCAAGGCTCGTAACCTTGACTTACTCCTTTCTTCCTCCTTCGCTTTTAACCTATTTTGACCTTTCTCCCATTTCCTCTCCACCTCAGTTTTTCCCTCGTATTCCTCTCTTAAATTCCCTCTTCCTTATCCCATCATATCATCTCTACTTAGTCTTCCCCTAATATTACCACTAACCTCTTCTAATAATTATAAAATTAATAACAACAATAATTATTAATTATAATAATTATATTAGGTTATTAAGTTATGAATAAGATCTTTAATACAATTATGAATTAACTTTATTATTAGTTTTAATCTAATGATTAACACTAATAATAATAATTAATAATAATAAGAGGATTCGTGATCACAATTATAAACTTTGTAGGATAATAAATAATAAACAAATAATTCTAGTAACAAAATTATATAACCTTTAAATATTAACAAATAAATAATTATTATGATTATTTTTATTAATAAACGTTACTATTAATTAATACTAATTCTAGAATTAATTAATAATAATAATAATTAAAATTATTCATCTTATTATTAATTAATATATTCTACAACAGTAAAAATTTATGATTATTAATTTAATTTCATAAAAATTAAAAATCTTTTGCATGTTGGCCTTTTCATTTTCTCACCTTTCCTTATTAATATCTTTCCCTTTGTGCTCTTCTCTGTAGGTATTATCTTGATGATGAGTCTTGCTATAGCCTCGAAATGTTGATTCTAAAATATGGCTATCCCTTTGCTCTCTTCTCTATAGGTATTATCCTGATTATGAGTCTTGCTATAGCCTCGAAATGTTGATTCTAAAATATGGCTATTGTGGAATGGATTCCAAACACAAAAACTCAAAATAACATCCACATAAATATTCAAACATTCAGATGACAAATTGTTGGCATTATAAACTCATAATTTGATATTTGGATTTGAGCTTTACCTGTCACTTGGTCCAAAGAGTTTGTTACAGTGGTATTAATGATTTTGATATTAGTTCTGATTTGGAATCTAAACTTTGATAAGTTGACATAGTTGATTTGATTTCATAATATTGACTTATGTAAAGCTGAGCATATTGGTTTGGTAAAGTGTTATGTCTGCAAAGAGAATTGTATGAAGCAAGCTCCCTGATCTGAGTATGTCTGCATTGACAGTTACCTGGTGAAGCTAAGAAGATGTGTCGATCCAAACCTCTACTCCAAAATGAGTCCAAGGTATGTCTTTGATTTTTGTTTCTATATACGCTAATGATCTACTATTGACAGGTAATGAGCCTCTGACAATAAAAGTAAGAGGGAGATGGCCTCTAAAGTTTGGAATGAATAATCATGGCACGATGTATCTCATCCTGAAGTTTGGAAAAGAAAATTTGCATTTCAAAGCTATTGAAGAGTTTTTGGACAAATGGAAATGAAAATCCTTGGACACTTAGATTGAATTTCAAGAAGTTATGAAGAGACATTGTTGAACCTGACTTGACAATTGATAGCAAGAATTGATGTTCCTTAAGAACACTCATCCGTGTATATATATGTTTTGCATAAAAACTAAGTTAAGTGATGATTGAGCTGCTTCTTACACATTGAGTTGTCATCAAGGACCCTTCGAGATATTTGCATGGGATGATATATTTTTGGTATGAGATATTCTTCTTACGATATGTGATGCATGGATGTTGTTTGGGATTGTTATTGAAATATGAAGCTCATTTGGGTGCTTCCTTAGTATGATATATGCCATGATGTTTTGAATGAGAAGTCCATAGTTTTAAGCACGACCAAGGTTGAGAACGAAGTTGCTAGCATGACTAGTTGTGAGGCAGGATGAAGAAGCTCTTGAGCAGGTTCTGGATATGATATGGATACATTGTGATAACCAAGAGTGGGAACCAATTGGCATAGAGTCCCACATATAGTTGGGGACTGAGATACCTTCATATATTAAGAGAGTTTTGATGTACAAGACAAGCTTAGCCTTGCGATTTTTACCTCTGTGAGAGGGAGGATGGCTAGGGTATCCTTTTTGTGATATATATATATATATATATCTTTGTTCTAATATGATATATTAATGTCCTATATAAACAGAATATAACTTCTATTGAGACATGATGACTGCCAGATATGAACATGATGATATGTTGTCAATCTATAGAGATAATCGTTGATCGAGGACACTAAGACAACACTTCTCCCTTGTCTGAGATCCTAGGGTGAGGAATTGAGATAGAGGGCTCCTGGGGTTGAGGGATCTCTGGAAAATAGGGCCGTATATGTTTCTCCCTTATCTTTTACCCATAGGGTTAGAGATGTTTCTCCCCTATATTGGTATTTGCAGAGTATACCCCAGTTGGCATCATACCCACAAGCTCGGCTTGTTGGGATTACCGCTCCCCATCTGGCCAATAGGTTGAGAGTTTACTTGGGGTGTACATCCTAAGATGATTATGATGCAAGTGTTCTACCACATGAATCTTGAGGGTCGTTGTTGGGAAGATCGATAGGAAATAGGATGGGTTAATATGTGCTGCCCTATATCACCTATTTCTCGATATGGGGTCGTAGATGTTTAGCTCCCCCATGAGATTTTGGGTTGAGACTAAGCTCCCAAATGTGGTTCCAGGTTCATATGTGCTCCATGATGATATACTCTTTGATGATGATGTGGGTCGTATATTTTCCTCCCCGCTAATGTTTTGTGGGTGGTAGTATTGGGATCCCTGCTAGCAAAGATTCCATGTGGTAGTAGTAGCTCCTCGATTGTTGTTGGGAAAAGTATCTATTCAGAACGCCCCTATCCCACTCTAAGGTGTGACAGTGCCTTAGCAACAAACAAGGAAAACTACTTGAGTATTCTTCTTTATGAAATGTAAACGAAGAGGAAGGATAAACTAACCTGTGTCTTGCGCTAGTTTGTTGATCCAATCGCTCCTCTCTTCAATAGCTCCCAGCTCCCTGCTCCCTTACCGGCCCAGCTTCACCGAATTCCTGCAAGATCACAGAAGAGAGAAACTACACGAAGATATAGATTTACATTCATAAAAAGCTTAGGATCAGATTAAGCTAAACATGCAAATATAACAAAACATCATTGATACACAGCATGTAGGAGAAACTCAAATAGTTTTATTGATATGATAAGAAAGTCCAAGAGGAGATACAACCAAGTGAGTCCCGATCCAGAATCTACCTCCCAACAAAGGAATCCCTTCCTCACCTCCAACAAAGCATAAATCAACCAATGTACTAATCTCAATCTCAAACCAACAGCAATTCTCTGCAAAGTACAAAATTCCAGCCTCTGGATCTCTGGGATGAGGGATCCATATATAGATGTAAGCAGAGAGGATGAGTCAGCTTATGTTTTGACTTGTGGCTTCTCTCTGTCAGTTCTTGCTTCCACTTGGAGACTGAGAGCCTCTTACTCATCACTGGTCGAATTCAGTGAGGCAAGTGTCATTGGAGAAGATTCTGGAAGCTTCCATTGTCTCTCCACCTCGTTGAATGACTCTGCCACTTGTCATTTCCCTCTCAACGCACCTGGGTAGTGCATTCAAGTGCGTTGCAATGCACCTAGCCAGTGTATTTGGGTGCTTTGCAACGCAGGCAGCTAGTGGAGCATCTGAATTGATCTTGATTTGACTAGTTATGAGTAGTTTTTGGTGGAGAACTTCTGGGAGAAGCTGTCATTGGTTGACCTTGTTTCTTTAGGAGCTGGAACAACATATTTAGGGACTTAGGATCCCTTGATTTGTGGACATTTCATGCTTATAGCTGTAAGGCACAAAAATGTCTATAACAGTTGCCCCCTAAAGTATGAGGCCGTTTATCGGGTGAAATGCTTTATTAGGAGGATCCGAAGTTCTTTCAATGCTGGGAGGAGACCTGTAATAAGATACAATACAATACATTATTTTGATACTGTTTTCATGATCTAGCTGAGGCGGGCATTCCCATGCTCAGCTTTATAAATTCATTTTTATGTACATAGGACAGACAATCGTCTGATGGTAGACTGATGATTCTAATGAAGTCATCATCCTTTTGGTAGGATGATCATCTGTGCTGCAGTGCTGTACATGTCAATGTCTTTATTTTTCCTGAATATATAACGCAGCCCGGATTGATGAAACTAGATCCGGGGTCTTCAATCTCATCCGATCTTCACTCGAAGTACAAGTCGATCCATGTGAAATGTTTTGAAGTCGAACATGGAAAGACATCGCTTGATTACCAGTCAATGATGTAAACTGTTAACAAGCGCGAGAGGAATCACCGATAATGATAATGACCCTCAAGGTACTGCAGTACAATTCACGTGGTGTGAATAAAGGACTTGGCGTCGAACACCACGCAAAATCTTTCGGTCGAAGGTCATTGATGTATACCTGTCGCCGGAAGTGAGAAACTTGCCATTGAGGCATGCAAGCTTCAAAGTACTGAAGGGGGTGTTCCTAGATCAACTTCTTGGATAATGAGCTGATGTCGACAAGAAGCGATCCGTCAAAGGAGGGCCTTGATGTATCCCACATCAATGACATGGAACGGAGCAAATGATTTTGATGGAGGTGAAAACGATCTGATGATATATGGTTCAGGGTGGCGGTCATGAAAGAATGAAGTATAATGTATGGTAGTGGATGGGACACGGGTGACTTCTCTGGATGACTTCTCTTGAACATGTCAGCGACACTTATATGATGGATTGGTAGCATTTACCCCAAAGGTGGATGGTATGGCGAGACCATGGTGATGTGACCGATGAATGAAACAACCCAACCCGACTCAGGCACGGAGTGGAAGTGTCATGTTCAAGAGTGACTTGCTACCAATAAAGGTTCTTTGAGTTTCTTCCCAATTTTTCCCCAGTCATTGCTGACCAGTACCTCTTTATTTTTGTCAAGCTTGAGGAGGATAACATATGCTTGTTCTATAATTTTCCCTTCGGGCAAACCCATCGCTATGTTTTAACGAGCCTAGCGATAGTGAAACTCGTTCTCGTCTAAAGACAAGTTTGTCGCTATTAATGTTTTTAACGAGTTTAACGACAAAGATAACTCGGTCCTTTTCCTTTTTAGGGAGTCTGAAAAGGTACGTAAAGGTAACTCCGGAAGTCCTTTTTCGTCATCTAATCCCTTAAGTCCGAAAAAGTATAAAACAATACAGAAGGGATGAAATTTCGATAGTTTTAACGAGCCGAACAAAACAAGCGCTCGATCTTTTTGTGCAATAATCCCTCAGGTCCAAAAAGATTAAAATCTAGAGGAGGGATAGCTCTTCCTGTCACTTTAACGAGTTGGAAGGCCAAAACTCGGCAATCTTTTCATATTTTACGAGTCAGATGAAAAGAGCTTAAAGAAGACTCGTCTTTTGAGGAACGAGTGATAAAATGGGTAGCAGTTGATTCCAGTTAAGGGTTGGAATTTTCCAAGCATGGCAGTGTCACAAGGATGGCTAGTGAAATCACTCTTCGTAGCTGTTCCTCAAAATGGGTAAAAAATCAAATGGAGGTGAATGATCGGCCAATGGAAAAGTGGAGGTGACGGTGCAAACATGACCAAGGCTTTAATGGCTGATAATAGTACATTCACGTTGGTTATTTACCGGAGGATAGTTCATTTTTTAATGAGCTTAAACGCGGATTGAAACACTTGCTCGGTCTTATGTTTATTTTTTAACGAGCATGAACTATGTGCTAAAACTGCTCGATAATCCAGTCATATGATAAGAATGTCTCATATAAAACGGCAACATTTAGATTTTTGCCCCACTTCCTTTCTTTATGCAAGTTAGGAAACGACTAATCCAAAAAACAGATAAATAATCGCTCTTTGCTGGCACTCCAACAAGGTTTGCATGCCCCCAGGTATAAAACAGAGTTTCAAGGTTACCTCTACTTCACTTCCGCCAAAACAATTGTTTTACCGAGAGAGGCCTACCTCTTACAGGTCACCCAAAGATTGTTCCATTAATCTTTCAAACAAAACAATTCTTCGGCGATGTCTACCGAGATAAACAAAGGTGAGCGATGATGACCGCCAACTCACATAACTTTGACAAAAGAATCTTATTCTAGAATAACCCCTATCTCAATCACGGACGGGGTACAAACTAGTCATATTCTCCCACGGAAACCTACCCTATACCCGAAGTTTTCCTGCCGAAGCATACCAGGACGCATGCCCCCTGGGTTCCAGTCATATCCCTCCGAATTACTCGTGCTCATCGGGAGGACGGACCGTGGGTTGAGACATTTCTAGCGTGAAGAGACCATTTAGGGATGGTATATGACTATTTGCGATGCGTGATCTAGGAAATGAAAGCTGGTCTACGAGCTTGACCATTCTTCCTTCGTGCGGAAAACACATTACTCTAAAGAGTGAGGAGACGATGGCTCCCATGCAATATATATAGTCTCGTCCAAGGAGTAGGTTATAATCCAAGGGTCCTTGAACGACCATCACGTTCATTTGAACGGTCTTCCCTTTCAATGTTATGGGCACATTGGGGAGGATCCCTAAAGGTCGGCTGGTTCCTTTATCAAAGCCTGTCAGATTTCTCATCTCAGGCAAAAGCGATGGCGAACCAAGCGCTTTCCAAGCAGTAGAGGAAAGGATACTCACAGAAGCCCCCTCATCTATGATGGTACTAGCCATGACCATTCTATATATTTGGACGATAATTCTGAATGGTATGCTTGCTGGTAAACGGGGTCTGCCTAGTTGATTCCAGTCGAAGGAGACAACTAGGTTTCTTGGAGGTGGGACCGAGTATACGGCCGGGTACGGCTCTGACGAACTTCCTTCCTGCGATAAAGGAATGGGTAGGTTGCCCCCGTGTTCGTCGAAGTCTGTGTTGATGAAGAGAATTTGGAGGGTGTCATCCTTATTCTCTTCAGTGACTGTATCATTCAAAAATAAAACCTCTGAAGGCAAAACCGGGTCAACTGCCGCCTCGACCTTTTGACTTTTGTCTGGTATGGATTCATTTGGTTTATCTTCAATGATAGACGCTTCAGCCGACCTCTTGAGCGGGCCAGCTGGATTCTCAACTAATGAAGGACTCGACAAGAGTTTTTTATATCCAGGAGGAAGTCGTAACGGTGAAACCGGACGATCATCCAAAACTCTTTTAGCTTCGTCTAAGAAGGGACAACGGTGGATGGCGTGATTGCCTTCGCACAGTTTACAGGGAGATCTAGCTCTCCCTTTTTGTCCTGGGACTTCACTTTCGCTAGTTGACGGTGTGCTTTCAACATGGCAATCATAGGTGACGCCACCGGATTGTGCAAACGGGGAGACCAGTCCCTTAGTATCCGAGGGATGTAGGGACAATCTCTGTGAAAGTGGTCTCCTTTGCAAATGACACATGGCGATTTAGGCCTGGTCAGTGCAGTGTGTGGATTTTCATTAGACGACACTCGTTTGCCCCCATTCGCCTTTGGCTCCTTCTTCTTCTTCTCTTTCTTCTTCTTTTCCTTCTTCTCCTTAGGAACTTGACTTTTGGCTTTGCCAGCCCCATCAATCGAAGAGGAAGGAGGAGAGGAAGAATTAGAGGAAGTAGAAGGTTGGTGGGTAACTCTGGACTGGTCTAACTGCTGATTCGATTGTTCAGGAATAGTGGTGTTCTGAACGACATTGGTTGAGAAGAGCCAGACCGGCAAGCCAATTGTCAGTCCTGGAAGCGACAATGTGGCCATATGGGGCGCACCAACATCTCCCCAAGAGGAGAAGGGACTAGGATTTCCACCAAGGGGAATTCCTTGGTTGGTAGGCTCCATTTTCTCAACCTAAAGATCAACGCAGGAAAAAGGGTATGAATATTCCGTTTAAAATAAATTTTAACGACGCTTGGACACAACTTGCTTTTTCAATTTTAAAGAGTCGAGAAAAAGAAAAAGATGACTCTAGTATCCTTCGATTTTTAATGAGCTTGAAGTGACAAGTGCTCAGATGGGCCTTTTCCGTTAAGGATTCTGAAAAGGAATGAAAGGGACTGCTCTGGAGATCTAGGTAGAGGGTGTGCCAAACCAATCGCAAAACCGCAGAATACTTTTTAGGGTACAGGCGGTCAATCTTCCTGAATGCTGTGTTCAGTGCATTGCGATCAGTAGGGCGGCCGACACGGCTTCCTATGGATAAAGGTTTTATGCCTATAGGGGTCTCCCAATATATACTCGATGGTACGTGGGAGCACAATCCGTACTGGCACTTATCGTCTCACGGCGGAGGAATCACCCAACCAATAGTGAGGACAACAGTTACCAGGCTTTACGACGCCGGAACACGTCTCTAGCATAGACCACTATGTTGTGCGTTAAGTTACAAAGCGTTGTTAAGTTCATTCAATTTATTTTAGGTTGATCTTTCTTAGAAGTTTGCCTTTTTGGATCACCACGAGATGTAGATATAATTCCTAAATGCAGTCTAAAGATGATAAGAAAGCTTTTATCTCTTTTCAACAATGAAAATCCTAGCTACAAGGGGAAAAGAAAGACACAATATTTTTTCAAAGAGCATAGAGCACACTATAAATGCACTTTTCCTAAATCAAACCATACAAACTATCAATATGCAAATGCACAAATGCATGTATTTGTTTCACTTTCTTAATATTGATGCCTAAAAAGAAAGTTGTTGTACAAATTTGAATTTGATTTCAAGTGAAAACACAAACAAGTTTCTTTTTGAAATCAAAAAGACGATTACGACACTTTATGATTTTGAAGTAAACACTTGTTTCGACACTAGGAATTCACAAATTCAAACCAAAATACAAAAGTAAAAGCGTAATCAACTGTCAACAACAAACACACTTACTCCTAAGATCAAAACGACACTTACGACAGGTCTAGATCTAAGGGCGACAATATGACTAGTTTACTTTTGTAATGGGAAACTGAAAATGATGTAACAAATACACAAAAACAAATACAGTTTCTTTTATACAACTGAGGCGGAATTAAGGCAAAGAAAAGGGTTTTTCAGATAGGTACACACATTGATAACAGGCTGCAAAAATCAGAGATAAAACTGAACAAACTGAAGCAAAGAACCATAGCTGCACAGGGCAAAGGTTGATCAGCGCACCTGTTGCACAGAGAAACTGAATTGCAGCGCAGGTAGCCCTCTCAGGACCTGCGTTGAAATGCAGAACCTATTCACAGAGCCTGCGCTGAAGCAGAAACAAGAATTTTCTCTGGGTTCTGGGTCACGGTTTGCAGTTTAATCTATGGTTTTTGGCCGGATAAAAGCTATCAGTAAGGTACAATTAGAGGGATGATTTAAAGGAGGACTAAGAGCTATCACAAAGGGCAATTAGAGCATTTGTGGATCAGCTGTTCAGATCATAAACAGGCCCAGTGAATGGACTAGAGTAGCATATCTCTACTTTGCATTTGTAAATGGCAAATGCAGTTCGATTCGCCACTCCTAAGTTTATGAGAAGAACAACAATAGAAACACAAATAAACTAACTAGATACGATCCCCAGCGGAGTCGCCATTTTGTTGTTGGGAAAAGTATCTATTCAGAACACCCCTATCCCACTCTAAGGTGTGACAGTGCCTTAGCAACAAACAAGGAAAACTACTTGAGTATTCTTCTTTATGAAATGTAAACGAAGAGGAAGGATAAACTAACCTATGTCTTGCGCTAGTTTTTTGATCCAATCGCTCCTCTCTTCAATAGCTCCCAGCTCCCTGCTCCCTTACCGGCCTAGCTTCACTGAATTCCTGCAAGATCACAGAAGAGAGAAACTACACGAAGATATAGATTTACATTCATAAAAAGCTTAGGGTCAGATTAATCTAAACATGCAAATATAACAAAACATCATTGATACACAACATGTAGGAGAAACTCAAATAGTTTTATTGATATGATAAGAAAGTCCAAGAGGAGATACAACCAAGTGAGTCCCGATCCAGCATCTACCTCCCAGCAAAGGAATCCCTTCCTCACCTCCAACAAAGCATAAATCACCCAATGTACTAATCTCAATCTCAAACCAACAGCAATTCTCTGCAAAGTACAAAATTCCAGCCTCTGGATCTTTGGGATGAGGGATCCATATATAGATGTAAGCAGAGAGGATGAGTCAGCTTATGTTTTGACTTGTGGCTTCTCTCTGTCAGTTCTTGCTTCCACTTGGAGACTGAGAGCCTCTTACTCATCACTGGTCGAATTCAGTGAGGCAAGTGTCATTGGAGAAGATTCTGGACGCTTCCATTGTCTCTCCACCTCGTTGAATGACTCCGCCACTTGTCATTTCCCGCTCAACGCACCTGGGTAGTGCATTCAAGTGCGTTGCAATGCACCTAGCCAGTGTATTTGGGTGCTTTGCAACGCAGGCAGCTAGTGGAGCATCTGAATTGATCTTGATTTGACTAGTTATGAGTAGTTTTTGGTGGAGAACTTCTGGGAGAAGCTGTCATTGGTTGACCTTGTTTCTTTAGGAGCTAGAACAACATCTTTAGGGACTTAGAATCCCTTGATTTATGGACATTTCATGCTTATAGCTGTAAGGCACAAAAATGTCTATAACATCGATGGATAGAGGGTGAAAGATTGAGCTCCCCTCTGATGTCAAACTCTTATTCTCTTAGATTTGAGAATGTTCATCATATGATAAGGGATAATCAAGTATAAGAAAGAGATGAATCAAGATGAATAGTGATGATGTAATACTTGAGATTGGATATCATCTGATGTCAAGATACACATGACATAATGCAAGTGGAATTCTCCATTGAGAGGGAGTGTTAAAATATGTAACTGTGGTGAAATTCCACTTTGGAAAGCTCATTTTATGGAGGTGATCATTGCACTAAATCCCTCTTTTTGAGAGGACCAAAATCAACATAAAGATCATCTAATTTGAATAAGGGAAAGTTTATTTTTGAGATATAAGCCCTCATGTGCATATTTGATTAGGTCAACCCTAAAGAAAAGTGGACACCCTGGGAAATATATAAATACAAGCGACCTATATCTCATTTCAATATCACCATGATACATTCTTCTATTATATTTCTTGGTTTTTGGCTCGCATAGGTTTGAGGCACGCCCATAGAGGAATGGGTTCGCTCGAAGACAAAATTGCATGGTTTAAAGCTCACCTATTTGTTTTTGGGCCTTAGTTGTAGGCATGACATAGGAAGAACTCAACCACAGTCGCATTCTAACCGGCTCATCCACATGACTGAATATTTTCAGTCCCATGCTCAACACCTCCTCCATGCAACCGATATCTAGGGTTTCTGAGTCTGAGTCGCAGACTGTAGTTGTTGGTTTACATACTCCAGGGAGCATCTGGAACCTTCACACTCGCACGCATGACTCCTCCTCCATGAAAAAGGGACCTCAATGATGAAATTTTAGCTATCCAAAGAATTTTCTCAGTGACCGCAGTTTTTGGCAGTTGACCGTAGACAGGGTCAGTTCATTACAGGCTTCAGAATCAAAATTTTGAGTATAAGCATTGTTTTCTTCATTTTATTAATATTGTGTAGTTTTTTTAGATGGATATTTATATGGATGAAGATATGCATCACTGTACTCTCCTTTTCTAAATCACTTGATGACAATCTAATAAGAAGAAGAATTTGAAAGGGTTTTCCCCATAGTGGGTTTTTCCCTTATCTTTGAGAAATCCTCGTGTCTCTATGTGTGAATGCTTTTATTCTATTGTTCCTTTATGCTTTTGTGTTGCATTGATAATGATGATATGCTTTCTACATAGTTGCATATGTTGTTGGATAATGTAAATATAACTAAAGTTATGATGTTATGGGGTGAATTTATTTTCTTAATGAAGAAATGCAAGTATCAAAGAAAAGAAGAATACATCCCTAAGAAAAATTAACACCTTTATGGGTTTAATTAATAATAAATTCACTTTCATGCTCCAATGCACACCATTTGAATATCTCATCTATTCCTACCTTGTAAAATTAACCATTTCTTAATGGAAATGGTGCGCTTTGATTACTAACATCTTTTTCTTTTTCTCTGAAAGTCCATCAAGTGCTAATTTTCCTGTATGTAGAAAATGTGAGATTTCTACAAATTCTGAAGGAATTGTTTCCACTTTAAATAGGTGAGCATCCATTAAGTCATCTTCCAGGTTTGTCGGTTCTTCCCCCATTTCCAGTCAGGATAGATGATCATGTCTATCATTCTTCTTACTTGGTCGAACAATCACTTCAAATTAAAACTCTTGAAATAATAATAATCGATAAATTTTTCTGTAATGGACCAACTTATTAACAAGGTATCTTAGTGCTTAGTGATCTATAAATAATATGAATGGGTTAGCAAGGATATAGTGACAAAATTTCTGCAATGTAAACATAATGGTGAGTGCTTCTCTTTTGGTTATCAAGTAATTTCTCTCAACTTTATTTAACTTTCAACTAGCATAGGTGTTAGGATGGTCTATGGCCTCACTATCTGATTTTGCTAAAAAAACTTCGGCTGCCACATTAAAAGCATTGACATGAACATGAAATATTTTGGACTAGTAGGGAAACTTTAGAATCGACACCTCAATGAGCTTCTCCTTTACTAACTGGAATAATTCTTCGCAATCTATCGTCCATAAGTATGGAAAATCCTTTTTTAGCAATTCATCCATTGGAAAAGTGATGTTGGAGTAATGCCTTGTGGATTTCCTGTAGTATGTTGTATGCCCCCTGTTGAGCCCCGAACTTGCATCTTTCCTATACACTTTCCTAGACTCTTTCCATTCACCTAGACCTCCTAAGCTATCAACATCATTGCATATTTATCATAAAAAAGCATTTAAAGTGGTTTTTAACTATGTTTTGTGTCTGCTGTTTGAAATAGATTTTTGCTCATTAAGCTGCGGAATCTTGCCACTTTCCGCAGCCGTTTTTGTTAAAGTCCATATTGCAGGCGTCTTCAGGCAAATCGAGCCACATGGGCAAGTTGGAAATGATGTGGACATGGACCAAGTCCTATTGGCTCAGTCGAATTCATCAAAGGGGGCCATGGTCAACGGTGGTCAACAAAAGAGTCCTACGGCAACAGAACTCTATTTCCAAGCACGCGGAAGATCTTCGTGGCCGTTTCTAGATTTTTGGAGGCACGCTAACACCTGTAGGATGCCCACGATGTAAATCTAACAAGCCGCTTTCATTATATTGCATCATCTCGACAGCCATGATGCTAGATCCGTGGACGCTGTCTTTCACGTGTCCTCTGTCAGCGCAGTTTTTAGGAAAACAGTTATGTAAACGTTTGCTATAAATAATGCATTTCTATACGCATAGTAGTTAGTCCTTTGTAATGTAATTTTGCTGTTAGAAAGCCACTGTGCTGTGACATTGTTTCGTTGTTATGACTACGTTCTGAATATATGAGAAGACCCTGTTTCTGAGTATAATTCTTGGTTGATAAACATTGCCCGAGGTTGTGCAGAGGGCCCCTGCACACACCGAGGTTTTGTTTCTTATTTCTATACAGTTTCACGCTGTGTTTTTATGTCTATTATGCCATAATTATTCACTTATGTATATTTCATGCACTATGGTACTAACGTTTCATTTTTGTCCATAATTTTACATGCAGCCCAGGCATTTTCATATAGTTTTCACAATGACTAATGACATGGAATCAGTCTTGTCTTTCTGCTGACTTACTTTTCTTAGTTTTTAATTCCAGTTTTGTTTTGTTTATTTCAGTTCTGTTCATTGGCTTTATTAGTTAGTTTAGGTATTAAATTACTCATATCATTGTCAGTTACCTCCAAAAGCCATAGCGAGACTAATGGTGAGGGATTGAAGTATGAGTGTGTAATTTGATATTAGTTTTATTTTTCTACAAATTAGATATCAGATTGCTCAAGTTGTTGATGATTACCTCCGAAAGCCATAGCGAGACTAACTGGCGAGGGGTCAGACTATGAATTGATGTGATTTGATTTTAAGTTTACTTTTCTGCAAATTAGATATCAGATTGCTCAAGTTGTTTATGATTACCTCCGAAAGCCATAGCGAGACTAACTGGCGAGGGGTCAAACTATGAATTGATGTGATTTGATTTTAAGTTTACTTTTCTACAAATTAGATATCAGATTGCTCAAGTTGTTTATGATTACCCCCGAAAGCCATAGCGAGACTAACTGGCGAGGGGTCAGAATATGAATTGATGTAATTTGATTTTAGCTTTAATTTGCTTGCAATTTTTGGATTTCTTTGAGTACAGTTTCTTTTTTATTTAGACAACAGCAGGGATAATGGTTTCATGATCAATAGTTCACTGTTTGTTTGATTAGAATAGTGGCACATTTTCATTTTCTTCAAGGAATTAATTTCATCATTGCATGTTTTAAAACCTTTTTGAATGTTTGAAGTTTTGGAGATCATTATAAAGGACATCATTGCCTTGAACATTTATATCCATACTTGTCTGTTAGAATTTCCATATTTTGTCTTTTAGAATTTCCATCTAACATTAGGAAATCAATGAAGATAAACCCAAAAACAAAATAAAAATAAAAAACGAAAAAAAGTAAGAGACAGGTTATCTTGCAGATATAGTGCGCCACACTTCAACAGTTTACGACTCCCGGATTGACAATTAATATAGCAATTTAGGACACTCTAAATTGACCAAACATTTTGGCGCCGTTGCCAGGGAAGTGTAACTAGGTAGCCAATTTCTTAAAAAAAAAATAAAAAAATAGGGAAGGTAAAAATTGATAACTTCTCAAAGTATGCTCTCCTCTCGCACCTAGTGTGATCTGGAGGACCAGAAAAGAGAATTATTAGTTCAATAATTTCTTGATTATGCTCTCTTCTTGCACCTAGTGTGATTTGGAAGATCAGAAAGATAATTATTAGACCAACTTGAAGATAAAAATAAAAAAATGACATGCATAGAGCAAGAGATTCTAGGGGAAGGTTTATAGCTAGGGCCAAGAGTTCAATTTTTACAACTCCATCTACTTCAAGGCATAGACAAGATACACCTCCATCATCTCCAACTCACACTCCCAGCCTTAGGATTCCTGGAATTCAAGGGGTAGCAGCTGAATTAGGAGACTCTCCCACACTATCCATTAAATATGACCTAGAGAAAGAACCTTTCTTCACTTCTACAGGGGAACATATTGTAATCAAAGAAGTATAATCACCTGAAGAAGAAGAGGGAGAAATTCCTCCTCATTCGCCATTAATAGAAGAACTAGAGGACTCTGAAAACTCTGGGGAAACTATCATGACAGAGGAAGTAGTAAACGAATTTGGAGGAAGAGGTAGAGGTAGAGGTAGAGGAGGAGGAAACAATGGAGGAGGTAGAGGTAACAATGTGGAAAATAGGGATGGAGATAACTCATTTGGATTTCCTATAGTTGATGAGGAATCTCATACAACAATGAATAACATCTCACCATCTGTCCTCCCAAACTTTTATGGGTTGCGAAGTGAGGATCCTGAAACATTTCTATTTGAGTTTGAATTTGTGTGCTAAACTTATGACTATATGGAAGACTCTCAAAAACTCAAATTGTTTCCTTCAACATTGAAGGGAGCTGCTTTGAAATGGTTCATGGGATTAGTCACTCAATCTATTAGGACTTGGAATAATATGAAACAAACATTTTTGGATAGATACCTGGACTATTGCATGCCCACCAACCATAAGGATGAGGTATTCAAAATGGTGCAAAAAGAAGATGAAAACTTGGAGGATTTACTTGAAAGATTTCAATACAACTTAAAAAGAGCAAAAATGAGTAACTTGGATGAGGAGATCTTGAAAGCCCTTCTATTAAAAGCCATTAGAGATGAATGGATAGATATTTTAAACATGATGGGAAAGGGAGATATTTCTCAACTTCCACTTCATGACATAGCAAAACTATGTGTCCATCTCTCAAGGGGAAAACCTAAAACGGGAAAAGGGCCTAGAGATACTTCTCTTATTAGAGTAAAAAAATCTGCAACTGGATTAGTAAGTAGGGCTGAGATTGGCAATATGCTTGATGAGTTCAAAACTGATATTCTAGGGAGCCTTAGTGAACAACTAGACACCCTTAAAATAAAAAACAAGCAGAAAGCAGAAGTTGAAGCCTTGGCCATCTTTTGTCCAAAATGTAGGAAGAAACATGCTCTAAGGGAATGCCCCTTGGATGCAAAAGTTGTAGAAACATGTATGATTTGCTCGGAAAGCCATGAGACAAAGGATTGTCCTTCAATTCCTGGGCTCAAAGCTGTCTTTCAAGAAGATCCAAATTCAGTAGGATCTCTCTATTTTGTTTCAAGGAGACCTTGGAAGGAGCAACAAAATCAAGGGTTTAACAACCCTATGAAATTTCAACCCCCACCAAATTGGAATCCTTGGCATCAACCTTGGTCCCAACCTCAAAATCCATATCAATCATGGGTACAAGGTATGCAAAATCCTTATGGGAGGTTTGCTCAATTTTATCAATATCCTCCATCTTTCCAAAATCAACAAGCTCCACAAATTCCAAATCAAAACCCACAACTTTCATTGCCATTTCCACAACAACAACAACCTTCTCAACAAAATCCAAATTCTCAACTCTTTCTTCCATTCCAACAAAAGACAAATCAACTACCAGCCCAGCCATTTCCAAATCCTAATAACAAAAATCCTCAGAACGCTTACATGGTAGAAGGACAACAATTTCCTACCTATATGATTGCTCCTCTTAATGATGTACAACTCAGGTCTGGTAGAGTTTTAGAAAAACCTTCTATAGATGCTCAAAAGCAAAGTACTTCTGAGGAAGATTCTCTTCAAGTCAATAAAGGTTTTGAAGCATCTCTTCAAAACCCAAACACTCAAAAAGAAAAAGAAAAAGAGTCAACCCCCACAACTCCTATAGTTGAGCAACCTGCATCTTTATCCACACCTCCTTTCCCTAAAAGATTACAAATCGACAAAGGGGTGGAAAAACAAATCTTGTTGCCTGACTATGATTTCCTAGATGAATTAAAGAATGTTTATATCAAGATTCCCTTGCTACAAGCCATTAGAGAGATTCCTATTCTAGCAAAAACAATAAAGGAGTTGAGTCACAAAAGACCAGGAAGGAAACCAAGAGACACAAGAAGAATCCACCTGGTAGGAAAAATTGCAGGTATCATGATGGGAAAAATTACCATGCAGAAGTATGTAGATCCCGGTAGTCCAATTGTCAAGACACATATAAATGGGGTTGAAATTCCAAACACTTTGATTGACTTAGGGGCTGCTATCAACATTATGAGTAGACCGACTGTGGGACAGCTAAAACTTCTTAATCTTGTTTTTACACCTACCTTACTGCAACTTGCAGATAGATCAATAATCAAACCAGATGGTGTATTAGAAGATATTTCAGTCTCCTTAGATTCTTGGGAATATCCAGTAGATTTCATGATTTTGACTCCCAAGAGTAATTTAGGAGGGCACCCACTCATCTTAGGAAGACCTTGGCTAGCCACAGCTGATGCTTTCATTAGTTGTAGATCTGGAGATATGTACATCTCTGATGGTAATTCGACACAGAAGTTCAATTTGTATCCTCCAGCAAAAGAAATTATAGAAGTAATAGATAATGAATGGGTCGATGATGAGGACACTATACAACCTGTCTTTACCATTTCTGAAATTAGTGAAGATAGTCAAATTCTGAACACATTAGAAAACTTTGAAACATCTTCAGAATATGACCACACACAATTTCAGTTAGATTCTGACATTGAGTATTTATCATCAAGACAAATGTCTCTTTACTCTATGGAAGAGTTCAGTAGTTCCGCCATTGAGATTTTTCCAGGTAAAACATTGAATATCAATAAAAATTTGGAAAAGTCACAACAGGAAGAGCTAACCAAAATCTTGCAAAAACATTCTATTGAATTTGCATGGGAGTATACTGATATGAAAGGTATTGACCCTAAGACTTGCATTCATCACATCTACATCGAGGAAAACAGTAGACCAATCAGACAACCTCAGAGAAGGATGAATCCAAACCTTAGGGAGATAGTGAAAGAAGAGCTTCAAAAAATACTCAATGTAAACTTCATTTATCCAATTTCAAATAGCCGATAGGTTTCTCCTTTGGTTATAGTACCTAAAAAGAATGGCAAATGGAGGGTATGCATTGATTACAGGGAATTGAATAAAGCAACTTTGAAGCATCACTTTCCTTTGCCCTTTATCGATCAAGTATTGGATACATTAGCAGGCGAAAAGTACTTTTCATTTTTGGATGGTTTTAGTGGCTATAATCAAATTCAGGTGGCACCTGAAGTTCAAGATAAGACCACATTTACCTGTCTGTGGGGAACTTTTGCTTATCGAGTGCTTCCTTTTGGATTATGTAATGCACCTGCAACATTCCAAAGAGCAGTACTAGGAATATTTTCTGATCTAATCCATGATTGTGTAGAGGTTTATATGGATGATTTTACAGTTTATGGTAATTCGTTTGAAGAGGCATTAGAGAATTTGGAAAAAGTCCTTATAAGATGTAAAGAAACAAATCTTTCATTAAGTCATGAAAAATGCTTTATGATGTTTACTAAAGGTATTCTTTTGGGACATCACATTTTAGGGGATGGAATTAAAGTTGATAGATCAAAAGTTGAAGTCATCTCCAAGTTGCCTATTCCAAATTGTCAAAAAGATGTTAGAAGTTTTTTGGGGTTTACTGGGTACTATATAAGATTTATAGAGAACTTCACTAAAATAACATCTCCACTCTTCAAATTTCTTACAAAAGACTGTGAATTCAAATGGGATACTGATTGTTAATCAACATTTGAAATTTTGAAAACAAGAATATCTAAAGCACCCATCTTGAGAGGACCAAATTGGAAACATCCTTTCCATATTTCTACAGATGCTTCAGATACAGCTCTAGGGGCTGTGTTGGGTCAAAAGGATTTAGTTCCTTATGCCATTTACTATACCAGTAAAAATTTAACTCCCACTGAGTTGAACTATACTGTGACTAAAAAAGAGTTCTTAGCTGTTGTTCATGCAATCAATAAGTTTAGACGTTATATAACAAGCTATGAAACTTTTATTCATACTGATCATTCTGTGATTAGATATCTAAAGAACAACCCTGTTACTAATGGCAGAGTTATAAGGTGGCTCTTACTTTTACAAGAATTCAATATTACTGTGTTGGATAGACCAGGGAAACAAAATACAGTAGTTGATTTCTTGTCTAGGATTCAGAATACTAAAGAAGATTCTCCTGTAGAGGACAAGTTTCCTGATGAATACTTATTTGCAGTAACTACTAAGACCCCTTGGTATGCAGATATAGCTAACTATTTGGTTACAGGGAAACTGCCTCCACATTTATTTCCTAGTGAAAGAAGAAAGATTATTCAGGAGAGTTCAAAATATTCATGGATTTCTAACGAATTGTTTAAAACACGGCCAGATCTTGTGATCAGAAGATGTGTTAGGGAAGACGAAATGCCTGATATCCTCAAAGCATATCATGATGAACCATGCGGTAGACACTTTGCTGACAAAAGGACAACCTATAAAATCCTCTCTTTGGGATATTATTGGCCATCCCTTTTCAAAGATGCAAAACAGTATGTCAAAAGGTGTGACAGCTGGAAAAGAGTAGGGAAACCTACCCTTTCAAATGAAATGCCATTGCAGCCACAGGTACTCATCGAACCCTTTGAAAAATGGGTTTTAGAATTCATTGGACCTATTAACCCACCATCTAAACAAAAAAAGTATATATTGGTATGTACTGATTATGTCACTAAATGGGTAGAAGCCAAAGCATTATTTTCTGCTACTGAAAATTCAGTTGTTAATTTTCTTTCTGAGGATATTTTTACTGACTTTGGTGTTCCAAGAGAAATTGTGACAGATCAAGGAAGTCAATTCACATCCAACCCGGTGGAGAAGCTGATGGAAGAATACAAAATCAAGCACAAAAAATCTACTCCTTACCATCCGCAAGCAAATGGCCAAGTGGAGTCTACAAACAAAGTTATTGAAGGAATCATCACCAAAACTGTTCATCTACACAGAAGAGACTGGGCAGAAAGGCTTCCTAAAGCCTTATGGGTCTACAGAACTACATGGAGAAATACAACAGGACATTCTCCCTATGAACTTGTTTATGGGAAAGAAGTCCTGCTCCCCATTGAGTTCCAAGTCAAAACTTTCAAGATGGCGGTTCAGTTGGGGATGGATCTATCAGAAGCCCAAAAGCAAAGAATGGAGTAGTTGAATGAGCTAGATGAGATCAGACAAGAGGCAATTCTAAAAATTGATCTAGTTCAATATCAAAGAGCTAAGTGGCATGACAAATACATCAAAGAGAAAAAGTTTCAAGAAGGAGATTGGGCATTGCTATTTGATTCCAAGTTTAAATATTTCAAAGGAAAATTTCAGACTCATTGGCTTGGGCCATATGAGATTGACAAAATATTTAGCAATGGAGCGGTAAGAATCAAGACCATTGATGAATATCAAACGCCTCTTATTGTGAATGGCCACAGATTAAAGATCTATCATAAGCCACTCTCAAAAGAGGAATTTGTCAAAATGTTTCAAGATAGTTCTGCAATAAGGTTGGTGAAGAAGAATCCTTCTTCTCCACTAGCCTAGCCTTTGTTCCTTTCTGTTTCTAAAAAAAAAAAATGTATAAGCTTGAAAACCAATCACTGATTGGCAGTCTTATACAAAAAATATATGGCGAAAATCAGGAACTCCTGACGCCCTATATTTTCCAAAAAATAAAAATAAACATTTCTTTCTCTCATTTCACAGTTTTGTGACACTCCACTTCATTTCATTCCACTTCATTACACCCCACTTCATTTCATTCCACTCCATTTCATCCATTTCATTTCATTCCACCAATAAAAGTTTTCATGACCATTTTCATTCAGTCAGTTATCATCTATCCATCTCCATTCAGTCAAATGATTGTTGTGTCAGTTTCCGCAGCTGAAACCAGTTTCCGCAGCCAGAAGCAGTTTCCGCAGCTATCACTCTATTTTTCAAAACTAACAGTCAGATGTTAGTTCAATAATCATGAAATCAAATGCAGGTATGACCGAGGACATATTATGAAGACATGAGGCACTTAAAGCATCAACAAGGAGCAGCTGATCAAAGATAATGCAAAAATGGCAAGAATTCCAAGGTATGAGTAGAAATTTATTTCAAATAGCGTTCAAAGCACATTTTTACATAGTTATAAAACCATAGCTCCATTATATGCAATGATTGCGTTGATAACTCCATAACCGTTCCACGATCTCTATACGATTCCCCCACAATCCTTGCATTCATTTTTAAACGGCCTCATAATCAAGCCTCCGGTTTTAACTCGAGTTCGGCTATACTTTGATACTCCACCTATAATCATGGGATGTGGTTGATTTGAACATGGTTTCTCTCTACCGCAAAAATTCCGCAGCCATTTCATAAACGTGTTTACGTCCACTCCGCAGCCATTCAGTTTAAAATTCTGTCGGGTTCACCTTACTCCTCTACTATTTCATTGAAGTCCCGGTTGCATTTTCACCTTGTTCATATCAGTCTCCACTCCATTCCGTGAATTCACCTCTGCTACCTATTCTCTGTTTTCCAATGACTATTTTATTTTTCTCTCCATAAACCTTGTTCATCACTGTAACCCAGCCGTCTACCTCCACTGAAACCCTTACTCACGCAAGACAAATTTTAAAGGCAGAAGGAAGGATGGGTCTGTTGTTGAGGGCAGAACCGGAAGGGCCCAAGTTTTTGGAAGGATATTTGCAAGTGAAAAACATATTGAAAAAGGCAAGATGGCTACGATTTATTAAAAAATTTAAGGGCCACAACAAGGAGATTACAAAGACTTTTGCGAGGTCTTTTGACGGTCTGGACGTGGAAGTGGGAGACCTCAAGTTTACAGTCACCGAGGCATCCATAGCAGCTGCTACAGAATTTCCGCAGGAAGGTGAACACTGGTTCAAGAACAAGAGCTTTCACGAGAAGGCTTGGAGGGTAATCCTGCGAAATCCAGGTATGGATGTAACTATTTTTAAACGAGGAATCCTTGTCAATGCTTTAGAAGAGAAGTGGGCCAGTCTATTGCTGATTATTCAAAAGTTCATCACCTCTGAGGGACGTTTTGGATCAATGTATATGTATCACACTCAGCTGTTGATGAACTTCCTAGAAAACCAAAATCTCAATCTGCCATACTTTTTACTAAATAGTTTGAAAAAGATGTCTGTAATCGTCCAAAAGAATCTAGGGGACGTAGAACCATACTTGTATCACTGTGGCCTTGTGAAAATCTTGATAGAAAAAAAATTGAAAGAAAAGAAAGACACATGGGAGCAGTTTCTAGTCAGAAATTTCTTTCAAGATCCACAAGAGACCCCTAAAAGTAGTACATCAAGAAGAAGCAGAAGAAAGAGAACAAGTGATAAAATGCAAAGTGCTCCTACTAACACAGTTGAAGAAACCAGTAGAGAAGAAAGACTGTCTAAAAGGAGGAAGGAAAATACTGAGGGTAAGAAACCAACCAAATCAAAAGAGAAATGAAGCATTGAGGCTGTGCAAGAACCTTCCTCAGAAGAAGACCATCAAGTCTTGTCGGAACGATTAGTTCACCTTCAGGAACAGTCAGCTGTAGCCAAGAAGAAAGGAAAAGAAAAACAGAGTAGGGAGGAAAAAGACACTAGTCCACAGCATGTAAGAAGAAGCTCCAGGCTAAAAGGGAAATTAAGGATAGTGCAAACCAAAGGACCCCACTTTATTGACTTGGGAGGGGAAACACCGGAGCAGCCTCCAACAACCTCTCCTGACCGTAGCCCACACCATACTTCCATTCCACAGCCAGATTTTGACATGAGTCCTTCTCGGCCAGATTTGGAAATCAGTCCTTCTCAACAGGATTTTGGGGTCAGCCCAAGGAAAACTACACCCGAGATAGACCCGAATCAGCAAGAGATGTATGATTATCTAGAATCCTTGGAAAAGACAGCCACAGGCCCAAGCACTTCATCCACTCAGCCTCACACAACACAAGAAGCTCTAGTCCAATCGCTGAAACAAGAAGTCTTTGAATTGGAGGTTTTAAATAGACATATTAAAAATGAAAATGAAGCATTAAAGGAACAAAGCAGATTGGACAAGATCATTCATGACAACACTATGTTACATCTGGGGCTGTGGCAGAAAAAGAACAGGAAATTGAAGAAGAAATGCAAGAGGTTGAGTAAATCACTTATCAACCTCAAATTCAGATGCTTGATGAGGAAGCCTAGGATGGTAGTAGTACCAAGGAAGAGGAGAAGAGGGCTGGATGTGCTGGCAGAGGTGTCAGAGCATATGGATTGAAGAGAGGATGGTCAAAATTTTGGTTGCATGGGGACATGCAACACCTTCACAGTGGGGGTATGTTGAGCCCCAAACTTGCATCTTTCCTATACACTTTCCATTTACCTAGACCTCCTAAGCTATCAACATCATTGCATATTTATCATAAAAGAGCATTTAAAGTGGTTTTTAACTATGTTTTGTGTCTGTTGTTTGAAATAGATATTTTCTCATTGAGCTGCGGAATCTTGTCACTTTCCGCAGTTGCTTCAACTTTCCGTAGCCGTTTTTGTTAAAGTCCATATTGTAGGTGTCTTCAGGCAAATCGAGCCACATGGACAAGTTGGAAATGACGTGGATATGGACCGAGTCCTATTGGCTCAGTCGAATTCATCATAGGAGGCCATGGTCAACGATGGTCAAGCGGTGGTCAACAGAAGAGTCCTACGGCAACAGAACTCTGTTTCCAAGCACGCGGAAGATCTTTGTGGCCGTTTCTAGATTTTTGGAGGCATGCTGACACCTGTAGGCTGCCCATGATGTAAATCCAACAAGCCGCTTTCATTAGATTGCATCATCTCAGCAGCCATGATGCTAGATCCGTGGACGCTGTCGTTCACGTGTCCTCTGTCAGCGCAGTTTTTAGGAAAACAGTTATGTAAATGTTTGCTATAAATAATGCGTTTCTATACGCATAGTAGTTAGTCCTTTGTAATGTAATTTTGATGTTAGAAAGCCACTGTGTTGTGACATTGTTTCGTTCTTATGATTGCGTTCTGATTATATGAGAAGACCCTGTTTCTGAGTATAATTCTTGGTTGATAACTGTTGCCCGAGGTTGTGCAGAGGGCCCCTGTACACACTGAGGTTTTGTTTCTTATTTCTGTGCAGTTTCACGCTGTGTTTTTATGTCTATTATGCCATAGTTATTCACTTATGTATATTTCATGCACTATGGTACTAACGTTTCATTTTTGTCCATAATTTTACATGCTTTACATTGCTGTTAACGTTGATCAGTGTATTTGTTCTAGATTACAATAGGCAGCCCAGGCATTTTCATATAGTTTTCACAATGACTAATGACATGGAATCAGTCTTGTCTTTCTGCTGACTTACTTTTCTTAGTTTTTAATTCCAGTTTTGTTTTGTTTATTTCAGTTCTATTCATTGGCTTTATTAGTTAGTTTAGATATTAAATTACTCATATCATTGTCAGTTACCTCCGAAAGCCATAGCGAGACTAATGGTGAGGGATTGAAGTATGAGTGTGTAATTTGATATTAGTTTTATTTTTCTGCAAATTAGATATCAGATTGCTCAAGTTGTTGATGATTACCTCCGAAAGCCATAGTGAGACTAACTGGAGAGGGGTCAAACTATGAATTGATGTGATTTGATTTTAAGTTTACTTTTCTGCAAATTAGATATCAGATTGCTCAAGTTGTTTATGATTACCTCCGAAAGCCATAGCGAGACTAACTGGCAAGGGGTCAGAATATGAATTGATGTAATTTAATTTTAGCTTTACTTTGCTTGCAATTTTTGGATTTCTTTGAGTACAGTTTCTTTTGTATTTAGATAGCAGCAGGGATAATGGTTTCATGATCAATAGTTCACTGTTTGTTTGATTAGAATAGTGGCACATTTTCATTTTCTTTTAGGAATTAATTTCATCATTGCATGTTTTAAAACCTTTTTGAAAGTTTGAAGTTTTGGAGATGATTATAAAGGACATCATTGCCTTGAACATTTATATCCATACTTGTCTTTTAGAATTTCCATCTCACATTAGGAAATCAACGAAGATAAACCCAAAAACAAAATAAAAATAAAAAACGATAAAAGGTAAGAGATAGGTTATCTTGCACATATAATGCGCCACACTTCAGCAGTTTACGACTCCCGGATTGACAATTAATATAGCAATTTAGGACACTCTAAATTGACCAAACACCCACCAAAAAAATTGATCTTTTTTTTTATTAACTAAGGTCTTTAGATCCAATATTACTTTGATTTTTCCATATCTACTTTTATTCCTTCCTCAGATACTACATGACCTAACAACATTCCAATTAGTGTCGAAAAGTTGCATTTTTTTATTTTTAAATATAATTGACTCCTTCTACATCTTTCAAGTATCAAATGTAGTCATTGGATGTTATATTTTAATAATGAATATATTTTCTAGTCATCAAAATATACTATCATTGTCTCATAAATGCATTCTTGAAAAGTTTTGTTTACGATCCTTGAAAATACTACAAGTGCATTTTTTAAGCTGAATGGGCTATTTTGTATGCAAATGATCCAAATTTAGTAACAAACGTGGTCTTCTCTTGATCTTCCTCTGCAATAGGTACTTGGTTGCACCCTGAGAAGTCATCTGTAAAAGAATAACACCCGTGACCCACTACTTGATTTATTATTTCATCTGCAAAGGGAGTAGGGAATGGATCAGTTACTGTGAGATTGTTTAGTCCACAAAAATCAATGCATATTCTCAATATAGTGGGGTCATACTTTTTAGGTTTCAAAACCATGGGACTTGCCCATTTATATTTGTTGAGAGAATAGATGATTCCAACTGCCATCAAGCCCTCTATCTCTTTCTACACAATGGGCGTATATTTATGTGTGAGCTTATATGGTATTTTATTTATGGGTTTGGCTCTAGAAACGAGGTTAATATTCTTTTCATCCATATCCTTAATGAGTCCCCTGATATCTTTATAATCACGGTAAAAAACATCTTGGTACTCTTTAAGTAACTCAATAAATTTTGTCATTTGTTTGTCCTACTAGTAGTGTCCTAGTTGGTTTATCTTTGATCGGTCATCATTTGAGATATCAGCTTCCTTTATTTTGATCTTTACATCCATCTAGTTAGGGGCCTTTGACTTGTCAAGTGTTTGTTCTCCAACTTTTGTTTCTTTATACATGGGTGGAAATCATAATTGATGAGGCTTCTCATTTTCCCACTTTTCCAATTTAAACACTAATTTATTTTTTCTGAGATTCTTAGGATGTTCCTTCCTCCAACAAAAAATTGACAATAGTATGGGTTCCTTCCATCTCCAAATGAATTCAACAAGCATGACACATTATGACATGCAACTATCAACAAGATGTCGACTACTAGTTCTTCTTTGCACTTAGTGGGGTATTTTTCCTTCAAAAATTCTTTAATGTACCAAGTTGTCTTGACTAGTTCTGAATTTTTTGGTCGAAATTCAAAGTCTTTAATAAAATTTTATTTTAGTTATTTCCATTGTAATTATTAACCACATGCCTCCTGTAATTTGTACCACCTATTAGGCCAAACATCCAAAGTATTAGGAAACATGTGAGGCCATACCCTTTCATCCCTATATCTGATTATTTTCCATTTTGTGTCACAAGTTTGTATACGTAGAATGAGATTTTTTCGATGCTTGAATGTTGGCATATTTGCTTGTCCTGATAACTTTCTGATGAGCCTCATCATTGAGTAACTATATGGACCTTAATACACCTCCAATCTTATTTAAATCAACTCTTCTCATAATTCCTTACATATTTTAATCATATTTTTCTTAATGAGATGAGTAAAAGTAAGATGTTATGTCTAGTGGACTAATGTGCATTGGTTGCAGGTTTTTAAGAGAAAATCATGGAAATTTTGGCTAATTAAGGGTAGAAACTCAAATGAGACAAGGAGGGGAGATTGTAGGAGATAGATCCTCCTCATTTAAGCCTCAATCATTCGAATATTCCTCCATCAAATCACACTAGCTCGAAGTTGCAAGCAGCTGAGTCATGAAGATCAAAAGGTAGTCGAGCCAATGATAGTTAAAGAGACGGTTCATCTTGAGTTTGGGAGCCAAGCCTCCCTAGATTTAAGGAATTCGTTGGAGACTTCAGTTGTATAAATAAGGAGACCTAGAGCACTAAGATTCAGATTTTTTATGTAAGAGCACTAAGCATTTTCGAGTTCAAGACTTGTGGAAAACATTGTTATGTAATTTTTCTGATACGATAATGAGAATGAGCATTTCCTTGATCCAGCACTGAGTTGACTCAGAGGGCTAAAGCTCTTGGGTTAGGGACCAACCCTAGCAAAAAAGGTTCCTCTTCTTGTACTTGTATGTTTAGTTGATTTCATATATTAATGGGTGAATTGGTGTTAGCATTATTTTATTGCAAGTAGTTGTGAATTTGATTAGTTTGCTTCCAGTTGTGCATTGCTTTAGCAGTAGCTCAGAAAGATAAAAGAATACCAAAAATATATTAGCAAGTGGTTTTGGCCTCACTCCTCCCTTCAGGGACCATGGTTTGAGGAAAGAACTCCTATGCATCCCCAAAAGGACAGAATTATGATTTCTTATGGAATTTAGGGTTTTCCGCTACTTAGGCCAACATATCTTCAGTTTCCAAGGATAGGATTCAATTGTCATTTCTAATATCTTTAGCCTTGTATTAGATCTCATAGTGTTTCACATTATTCTGAAAGTATTTCCATGCATAAACTAGGAAACTAGATAACAAATTATGTTTTCTTAATTGATTGAAAATCTTTCTTGTTTGACATGATTCATGGATAAATGACAGTGATTGATGCAATGCAGGGGTTTCAACAGTGCAGGGAGATCTCATGACCAACAACCCCAACCTAGCCTCATCCATCCATGATCATAAAAAGCCACTAAGTCCCTCACCCAATTCATCATTCCATAAGAACAACTTTCTAGGGTTGTTGAGCAAATCCAACCATCTTACAAACTCTATTTTGAGCTTTGTAGGAGTCCTAGCCACTCCCTTGCCTTATTTCTCCCACCATTCACCTTCCCTAAGCCCTACCCTACCTTCCAAATCACTCTTACTTCTCTCGCCCAGATCTTGTAGGAATACAAGCGATCCTATAGGAGCATTAGGACATCTTGTAGGAAGCATTAGGACATCCTATAGGACGACCTGTAGTGGTCTGTTTTGAGGCCCAATTGTAGAAAAAGCATATAGGAAGATAGGAGAAGACCCCTACTTGCCTCCTAATCCATCTAAACTTTCACCACCATCTATAACCCACCTCCCACATCACCAAGAGGATTAAGCGATCATATTTTTCACACAAAAAAAGACAAAAAGGAAAAAAGAGTTGTTGTGTTTATTTACATGCACAATAGTGTTTGGTTATTTAAAATTGCATGCCTAGGACAGTAGGATTACACACATGTTAACTTAGCATTATTTTGAAGCAAAGCCTCTTAGCAGTTAGTTAGATGAATGGTGTGTTTGAGAATTTGATTTTAGTCCTTTCTTACTACAGTAGACAAGATTTTAGTTAGTGCAAATTTCCCCTTTGCTCATTGGTAATCAAGCTCCTTCTGAATCAATAGAAGGTTGGTTTGAGAAACCATAGTGATCTATCGCCAACTTAGCAATGACAAAGAGTGGACCCATCGTGTTTGCTTGTGTATACAACACTGCCACCTCCAAGTTTGTACGAACCCCAAGTTGATAAAGTAAAGTTGGTAGCCCCAGGAGTTGCAACATTCTTGCTGCAATACTGGTGCTCATCACTTTTTGGTGCTGTTGTCGGGGAGGTGTTTGAGTAAGATGTGATTTCTTCTTTCTTTCTTCCATTTATTATCTCTGACATTTTGCTATTAGCTTCATTTCTGCAAAAATAATTGTATGTTGGTTTGCATTCTTTTCCATTCTGCAAGTAAGATTTCATTCAGCAGTTAGTTTCCATTCAGTTGGTTATTTCAATTATGCAATTAGTCTCAAAGCTTGAAAAAACCTCAAAACAAAGCAAAAATACTTCTTTCATGCCTCATAGGAATAGGGATAACTTAGGAAAATTTCTACCAAATACCCCCACCACTTCAAAAAGCCAACCTTCCCTCTTCTTCGATAACTATGAATTGGAGGACCCCTTAGGCGAACAACCAGAGATTTTTGAAGAGCCTGCAGGGGAGAAGAAGAAGGAGATCCCATTCCAACTGACCTAATGGCTAAAAATATAAATGCCAGAGGAGATAGAGAAAGAGTTGATGGTGCCTTTCCCATCAGAGAAACTAATGGGGATACCAAGATGAAAAACATAAGCCCCTCTACCCTTCCTCATTTCCATGGCCTGACCTCAGAAGATCTAGATACTTTCTTGTTTGAGTTTGCTATCATATGCAAAACTTGTGATTACACCACTGATGAGTAGAAGTTGAAATTATTCCCATCTACTCTCAAGGATGTAGCTCTGCGTTGGTTCATGGGTTTACCTGGGGATAACATCACAACCTGGGCTCAGATGTAGCAAGCCTTCAAAAACAAGTACTGAGACAACTGCAGGTCCAAAGACACTAAAGAGGAAATTTTTAGGATGACCTTAGGGCATGATGAATCCCTAGAGGATTATGAAGAAAGATTCCAGCTTAGCTATAAAAGCGCCAGTTTCACACTTGATCTTGAGTCACTGAAGCTAGTCCTACTCTGAGGGGTAACGGAAGATCTTTTGGATACCCTAAACCTGCTAGCAAGAGGGGACACCTACCAGCAACCCTATGAAGATATCAAGATTGTCTTTAGGAATCATTCTAGGAAAGCTAGGAAAAAGGGTAGGGGTAGTCAACCAATGGCCAACCCATCCTCTTCCAACACATCCATAAAAGGTGAAATTGGAAATATGCTGGAAGATTTCAAGAGTGAAATGTTGCAAACCCTTGCCCTACAGATGGACACTATGCACATCAAGAGAAAGCAGGAGGAAGCAGAGAGAGCATTAGCCATCTTCTACCCTAGATGCACAAGGAGGCACCCTAGGAATGAATGTCCATTAAACCTAATTGAAATATGCTCAGTCTGTGAAGAAAACCACTCCATAGACAAGTGCCCTTCTCTACCTGGACTAAAAGATGGGTATTAGGGCACTGAAGGGGTGACTGAACAACTCTGCTACATAAATCAAAGGAGACCCCGTGGGCCTCGACCATACCAGAAGGGCATACAAAGGTCATCCCATGCATATTACAACTCTAACCAAATCAAATCCATTCCCTCTTGGGGCCCCCTTGCTCATCCCTCCTAGCCTACACCCCCTCCTTGGTCTTTTGCAACTTAGTACCATTCCTAGCCGACCAGCCAATCATTTCAACCATATACTCTGCCACAATCTTGGTGGAATGCACCACCCCAGGGGTGGATGCCCCCATACAACAATGCTACAACTTTATTGCCATCGCCACCTAATCAACCACAACTTTTACACCCTGCTCCACCTAAACAACCTCAGATGCTTGCCCAACTAAATCTGAACCCAAACAATAGACAGGTACAACAAGTGTACAATGGAGAGACATCCTATCCTGCTTATGCTGTGGAGATTCAGGAAATCAAACTAATATCTAGGATAGTACTCCCAGACAACCAACCTCCACCTCCACCTAGGGAGAGTGAGGAGGAAAGAGAGGAAATCATGCCTAGAGTGAATCCACCACCCTTTCCTAAAAGATTAACTCATCCAGTCCAACCTACCCCAGAAGAGAATGAACTTCTGGGTGAATTGAAAAATCTATGTGTCAAAATTCCACTTCTCCAAGCCATTAAGGATGTACCTATTTACAACAAATTGATTAAAGAGAAGTGTTTCAAACATCCAAGGAGGTGAAAAGAGACATTCCTACCATTAATGTCATTGGACAATTGTCTAACTTAATGTTGGGGCAGGTAATTTGCCCGAAGTATTTGTACCCAGGAAGCCTTGTAGTAGATGTGCACATCAATGGCACCATTGTCCCACACACTTTGATTGATCTTGGGGCTACCATTAATGTAATGACTAAGGATACCATGCTCAAACTCAATCTCCAGGGTTCATTAAGAAAGACCACAACAGTCTTGCAACTTGCGAACTGTTCCACAGTAACCCATGAGCAGATTGTTGAGGATGTGATGGTCTCCATTGACTCCTAGGAGTACCCTGTAGACTTCCTAGTTCTCCAGCCTAATGCCAAGCTTACTGGTTATCCTCTCATACTTGGGAGGCCCTGGTTAGCCACTACTACTGCCTACATCAGCCGCAGGGCTGGAAATATGACTATAAAAAATGGGCATCTATCCAAGAAATTGGTCTTGTACCCTCCTGCTCAGACAACTCTAGAACATGACCCACCTTTATGGCTAGAAGAGGAGGAATAACATGAAATCTACTCAGCCCAACTCTATACCCTAGAAACTATCATGGGAGGAGGATAGACGGATGAATATGATTTGATTGAACACATGCTCCAAAGTCCAACTCCCAACAACTTGTCCTTAGAGGAAGTAGTAAAGGAAACCAAGAGAAACCATCAGATTGATATATGCTTAGCTGATTCAAACCCTACCCATGTCAAAATAATAGAATTTGGCCCTGAAAGAACTTTGAAAATCAACCCCTCTCTTTCTGTACACCAAGAAGAAAAGTTGTGCAACATGCTAAGGGAACATTTGGATGCCTTTGCTTGGAGTTACAAGGAAATGAAGGGAGTGCACTCCTTAATGTGTACTCACCACATTTATATCAAAGAAAGTTGCAAACCAGTTCGACAACCCCAAAGGAGAATGAATCTAGCTCTCAAGGATATAGTCAAAGAAGAACTACAAAAGCTGCTGGATGCAGGATTCATTTACCGTATCTCGGACAATGAGTGAGTTCTCCTTTGGTGTTGGTTCCAAAGAAAAATGGGAAGTGGAAGATTTGTGTTGATTACAGAGAGTTAAACAAAGCAACAAAGAAGGACCATTTCCCTCTACCTTTCATTGACAAAGTGATAGATGGCCTGGCAGGGAATTTTTTTTCACTTTTATAGATGGGTTCAATGGGTACAATCAAATCCAAATTAGCCCAGAAGACCAGGATAAAACCACCTTCACCTATCCTTGGGGTAATTTCGCTTATAGGGTCCTTTCTTTTGGCCTATGCAATGCCCCTGCCACTTTCCAGAGCGTAGTCTTGAGTATCTTTGTTGAGCTATTCCATGATGCAGTAAAAATTTATATGGATGATTTTACACCCTATGGGTGTGATTTCTAGGAGGCTCTGTCCAACTTGGGTAAGGTGCTGAACAAATGCATTGAAATGAACCTGTCCCTTAGTCCCGAAAAATGTGAGTTCTTGATGACTGCATGGACTGTTCTAGGTCATTCAATATCCCATAAAGGACTGTAGGTGGACCCAAATGAGATAGCCATTATCCAAAGGGTCCCACCTCTGAAAAAATAGAGGGACGTCAGAAGTTTTCTAGGATTAGCTTGATAATATAAGATATTTGTAAAAGACTTTAGGAAGTTAGCTTCTCCTTTATTTGGGTTATTGGCCAAAGACTCTGAATTTTTATGGTCATAAAGCTATCAAGAGGCCTTGGACACCCTTAAGGGCAAGTTGACCACGACACCTATTCTCTGAGGCCCAAATTGGGCCCTTCCTTTCCATATACATGATGATGCCTCTCACAAAGCCATAGGAGCAGCTCTAGGTTAGATAGATGACAAACTAACTTATGCCATTTACTTTATCAGTAAGAATTTGTCAAAAGCCGAAATAAACTACACAATGATTGAAAAGGAGCTCCTAGCTGTTGTGCATTCATTGAACAAATTTAGGCATTACATTACAGGTTACCAAACATTTGTGCATACTAACCATGCTGCAATTAAATACTTCATGAATAAACCTGATGTAAATGCCCAGATGATTAGATGGTTACTTTTATTACCACAATTTGATCTAACTATTATTGATAAGCCTGGCAAGGAGAATGTTGTTGTAGATTTTTTTATCCAGATTGACTTTGCTTGCAGGGGAGGAAAGAATGGTTGATGATCAATTACCGGATGAACACTTATTCACCATTTTAGTTCTATCTCCATGGTTTTCTGACATAGAAAATTACTTGGTGTTTGCACAGTTTCCACCAAATTTGTCCTCCAAAGAAAAAATAAAGAATGTGAGGAAAAGTACCCCATTCACTTGGATTGGGGGAAACCTCTTCAAACTAGGCCCAGATCAAATTCTGAGAAGATGTGTCAGGGAGGAGGAAGTCTTTGACATCCTTCTGACCTATCATGATGGGCCTTGTGGAGGTCACTTTGCAGCCAAAAGGACAACATTCAAGGTACTATAAGCTGGTTATTACTAACACACTCTTCACTAGGATGTGAGGAGGTATACTAGTCAGTGTGATTGGTGCCAAAGGATGGGGAAACCTACCCCAAGGGATGAAATTCCTCTGCAACCTCAAGTGAATTTCGAGCCACTTGACAAGTGGGGCATGGATTTCATTGGATCCATTAAACCTCCATCTAGGAAAAAGCAGTACATCATTGTGTGCACCGACTATTTAACCATGCAGGCTGAAGCCAAGGCCATCAAAGCAGTAACAGAGGAGAAAGTGGCTGAATTCTTAAGGTAAAATGTATTTTATAAGTTTGGGTACCCTAGAGAACTGGTCATTGATCAAGGCATCCAGTTTACATCTCACATTATTGAAAATTTGTTAAGCCAACACAAGATCAAGCATAGAAAATCCACTCCTTACCACTCATAAGCTAATGGTTAAGTGGAGGTAACCAACAGAATGCTGGAAGGCATTATGACCAAAGTGATTAGCAGCAGCATAAAGGACTGGGCAGATAGATTAGTTGAGGCCACTTGGGCCTATAATACCACCTGGAATACCACCATTAGATTCACTCCTTATGAGCTGGTCCATGGCAAGAAGGCCCTGTTGTTCAATGAATTTGAATACAACACCTTAAGAATGGCAGCACAACTAGATCTAGATCTCACCAGGGCACAACAAGAGAGATTGCTCCAGTTGAATGGGTTAGATGAGTTTAGAATGCAGGCCTTCCTGAACACAGAGTGACTCAAGTTCAAAGGAAGATATGGCATAACAAGAACATAAAGGACAAACAATTTCAAGAAGGGGATTGGGCTTTGTTGTATGATTCTAGATACAAGGATTTTAAAGGAAAGTTAAGGACTAGATGGTTAGGGCCTTATGTCATAGAAAAATATCATGATAATGATTCAATACAGATAAGAACCATTGATGCAAAGACTATCCCTTATTAATGGGTACAGATTGAAGGTCTGTAAGAAGTCCTTATCAAAGCAAGAATTCATCAATAGCATCAACAAGATAGTGATGGTGGTGGAGCAAGTCTCAACTTCTACCCCATCAAGTCTGAAAAAAAGAAAAAAGAAAAAAAAAGGGACTGAGGTGAAAACCTCCATGAGGCACCTGAGTCCCACTGTTGGGTTGAAAACCTCTTGAGGAAGCACAATGGTGTCGAAAAAAAAGAAAAATAAAAAGATCTCTGGGTGAAAACCTCTTTTGAGGCACCTAGAGAAAGCAGCTAGGATGAAAACCTCTTGGAGGAAGACTAATTGTTTTAAAAAACAAAAAAAATATATATATATATATATAAAAAAGTGAAAAGAAAAACTTTGAAAATGTTGTTTGCAGGTCAGCAAGAGGAGGATCAGAGCAACTTGAGAGGAGCAGAAGGACCTATACACTCCATATTTTCATTCCTCCATCCCATATTCTTTGTTATCCCCTCAATCCCTCCATTTATGGACTCCTCCAACTCAATTTACAAAGACTCTGTGTTTTCTATAGGATTCCCTGAAAACCTACACGATGATCCTGTAGGAATTACAGTGGCTTGGGAATCCCAAGAAAAGTGACCCTAGAGCAAGGGGATGACCAGACTGTGTAAAACAAAAATGTTACTCCACCACCTCATCACCATGCCTCTCACCACCATGTTTCCCTTGCATCCATTCAATAAGTCAATTCCAAAAAGATTACAATTTTCAAAGAGAAAAAAAAAACAAATAGAAGAGGGTGAGAATAGAGGACAAGGGGACAATACCTGAAGGCTATTCCTCTCACCTACCAACCACTAGACCCCTTCTCTACCCATGAAAACAATCCTCATGCTCCAGAAGTGAAAAAAAAAATGAAAAGTTTAGGGAGAGGCAGCTACACGACATCTTGTAGGTTTCCTGTAGGAAATCCTGTAGCAGCATATCCCACAAAATGAAATTTCACAGGGTTGCAGTCATCTTCAACATAGAGATTCCAATGTCAAGGAATCTCCTCCAGAGTGTTGAGCCTCAAAATTACTCCTTCCCTAGCAACTTTTCTCATTCCTTTTCTTTGCTTTTCCATGAAGAAAATGCATTCTTATCATCAATGACCTGTATATATTGTCTTAAGGAGGATATTTAGTGATTTACATGTTATGCTTTTATGTTTTACTCTTTGAATTATTTTTTGTATATTAGATATGGAACGCAGCCTATTCTACAACTAATCAGCTGCTTCGTAGCTACCTTCACGCTTTAACAGGTTACAGGCGTCAAACGAGGAAATCGACCACATGGGCATCTCTGGAATGGTCGCGACATGGACCCTATCCTAGTCAACTAGTCCAAATTGAAAAAGAAACCAACTCAAGACCACGGTCAAAGGTGGAGTCAAACGAGGAAACTCGAGAACAATAGGACTCTGTGTCCATTCTTTGTGGCTATTTAATAAATCCGACAGCTTCTGTTGTAGCATTTACTTGAACTAGCCACCGATGATGACAGTTTCACGCAACTACCTTGCTGACTTAAAGTCACCTGTAGCTGATCACCCATTCACACAGATTTGTTGTAATATGTGGACCACCTGTAGCTAAATTATCTCAAAAGACAGTTAGGAGTTTTTCTTTAAATATCAGTTGTAAAGAACTCGAAAGGAGTTCGAATTTCTTCATGTGTTAAGCTCAGACTTACTGTTCTGTAATTTGAAACTTATTTCCATGTTTTTAATATGAAGACCGCATGTTTTATGGAAATATGAAGGAGTTTCTTAGAGATTGATTAAGCAAGCATAGCTTGATCAGTTGCAGAGGGCCCCTGCACTGAATAATGTTTTATTTCATTTTGTTTCTTTCCTTTTCTAGTTAAACTGTAAATTCATCATTTCCTTTCACAATGTTCATAATCATTTTTCGTGCTAACCATGTTTATAATGCAACTTTCATCATTTTCTTACTAATAACATTCATAATGCAGAATAGCTTCTTTTTTCTTAATCTCTTTCTAAGTTTTTGTCAGTAGTTAGAAGTTGAAATTCAGTAATGTAACTTAGTTTACTTCATTCACTATTTTACTAGTCTTTAAATTTTCAATTAGACTGATCATTGCCATTACTATTCTTGCCATTTTATTTCCAATTTATTGTCTCTTGGTGTTAATGAATGTTTCTGAAGAACCCTTCAAGTTGATAACTCAACCTAAACTAAGTGGTTGAACATTTCATTCATGCAATGAATCTTTGCTACATTCCTGCATTTATTTTCTCTTAGAATAATGAAGTACAGAATTCCTCAAATGTCATCACAAGGAGATTTTCTCCCAAAATTGAGAGGCAGAGTAACTAAGTATTTCATTTAGTTTTGTTTCTGTAATTAATTAGACATTAGTTGCAATTTCACTTTCAATTTTTAGTTCATGATTTGGAAATAATGATAAAATAGGAATAGAAACTCTGTTTTCATTTCTTGCTTAAACTTTGCTTCCAAGTCTTCCTTAAGCTCTTTTATTTATCATTTTTATATCTTTAGCAGTCTTTACAAAAGTTAGATTTAAATAGTTACATTGTAAATCATTAAGGATTAAAGGACCAAAAACCCCCAAAACAACATAAAACATAAAAGCAATGACGTAAGAAGGGTCATTTAGCACAAACAGCGCACTACACTTCATGAGTTTACGATACCCGAATTGATAATTTATGTAGAGAAATTTAGGACACTAAATTGACCAAACACAGAGCTCAGTCAGAGCAGTAGGATTATCAACATCACTCTCTAGTACCTGCACATCAAAGGAAACAAGCATCAAAAGAGGCCAATAATAAAAAATATGCAGCAAATACACATCACAGGGACATCATTCTCCAACAAGCAACATCATCAACGCATCTTACCCATAGGTATTCCATCATGATTAAGCTCTCTTGTTAGCATTATATGGTAAAAAATGTAGGATTGTGTAAGAGTTGGTTTTATAAGCAAAGGTGGCCAGTTAACTTGGCCACCTTCGGACAGTCAACTAGGAGAAATTAGTTAGACCACTCCACACGTGGTAGCCGTCAAATAAGAGGAAAAAGGAGATAAGGCAAAAAATGGTTAAATTACGGATGATCAAAGTGGAAGATGATTACGAGGTAAGGAGGAATGATGGAGTGATAGTGGGACCACAATCCGAAAGTGGGTGGTCGTAGTTAGGTAGCCAGCACACCATCCCACATGGTCACCCATATGAGGAAATAAAACATTGATTTCCATGCAAAGGAATCATTCACAATCTCGAGGATTTTTGAAAACAAGGTTGCTCTCGACCTCTTGAAGCAGTGTTTACAGGAAAGACAATTTGCATTTTGCAGTGCAGGAGCACCTACAGTTTCCCACAGGAAAACCTATAGGATCCTACAGGGAGACCTATAGGATACAAAGTGGTCATCTACAGGATTATCACTGGGCATTTAGGGAGGAAATATCAAAGGTTGGCTTCATTAGACAGTAACCAGGAGGTAGGAGCTATACCTTCCCACATTTTCTAGTTAAAAAAGTAAAGAAAAAACTTGCATTTTGTTAAGGAAGTTGTAGTCTAGGGGAATTATATTGCATAGGTATCATTTAAAGCTCTCACCCGCTAGAATTATGGAATCATACCCATACAAGCCTCACAATTACCAAAGGAAAAATGACAGGAGGATTTAACAAGAGGGAACCCACAAACACAGTGAGAATTCATCAGCACCCTCCTATAGTAGAAATATTCACAAGGCACAATTGGATGGGTTTCTTTAAAAAAATGAGGGGATACGATGATGAGGTGGCCAGAGACTTTTCTCTCTCACTCATACCACTAACTAGGACCCATGCCATTGCTGTGGTGAAAGGCCTCTCAGTAGAAATCACCCCTGAAATCATAGCAAGAATCACCACACTTCCTTTAGGGTTTCCTTGGAGAAAGGAAGATAAGGGTAACAACAACCTTACAAAGAAGAAATTCTTTTTGGAAGGGGAGGAGGCAATGGAGGACAACAATGGGGTTAGAAGAGAAAGCCTTCCATACCCTTGGAATGAAATTTGTTACCACCTCATTAAATATATATCATGTGCAGGGAGATACAATGTGATGTATGGATACCATTTCAGGACTCTCTAAGAACTAAGATTTGGAGCAGACACACCTCCTGAAAACATACTAAGTATACCCTACTTTCTTCTTCAATTAGTGATAGATATGAGCATTAAAGTGTAGGAAGGGAAACATCAATAGCTAGCCCATCATGGGTTAATCAAACTTATCCTAGAACATGCTCTCAAAAACCTAAGACTCCCTATTACATGGACAACTTTCAGAGACATGAAGGTGGAGGGAGAAATAAAAGCTCTTGAATATGACAAAAGCCCCACTTCTAGTGAGAGGGATGAAGAAGAAACAAAGGAGGAAAAAGAGGAAGAAAAGGAGGAGGAAAATGAAGAAGAGACAAAAGAAGAAGCAAAATAAGAAACAAATGAACAGAGTGAGGAACTGGAGGAAGAAGAAGAAGAAAAAGACAAGAATGATAAGGAGAATGGAAAAGAGGAAACAAAAGGCAAGGAAGAATAGAGGCCTATAGTTCAAGGCAAAGAATGGGAAGAATCAACAAGGGTATCACTAGAACCCACTGAGAAATAGGCAGCAACTGCTCATACTGCCGTAAGTACACCTATCAAGTCAAAAGGGAAGAGACAGAGACAAGCCCCATTGTACTTTAGGACAAGAAAAAGAACAAGGATCAGGTAAGGAAGGCCTCAAACACCCACCAAAATTCCTATTATCATTGAAGACTCACCAAAGCAGCAAGAAAAGGTAGCTCCTCTTGAGAAAAATCAGGGAGAAGGATCATCAGGACAAGCCTCTCCCAAATCTCCCATCACTTATGTTAGGAGGCCTATCACAAGGTCTACCTCATCAAAGGGAAAAGGTCTCCTATAGGAGACACAAAAGGACCTATAGGAAGCAGAGGCCATCCTATAGGAAACTCTGCTAAACCTACAGGAAACTCAAAAAATGGACCAAGAAGGTATCACTCAGTAAGAAACAAAGAAGGAAGACCCAGAACTGAGAGAACCTAGTCCTCAACCCAACCTCAACTCTTACTACAAGTTCATTGAAGGGGGCAGGGTCATCCCACAGAAATTTTCCATCCCCTTATTCTTTGAGCTTGAGAAAGAAAGGGCAAGAACACACAGGTGGATGCAAATTTCCAAGTCCAAAGGAGTGGAGGATGTGGGCCACATGGAGGAGAAATTAAAGGAGATGGGCAGAGAACTGAGCAGCATAAGGGACAAAGAGGCAATGATAAAAGCTCATTTGGAAGCAGAGAATGCATGACTAAAGGGACAGTTACAAGAAAGGGAAAGCCAGTTGGAAACTATGGCCAATTTATCCTTAGAGGCAATCTAGTGCAAGATGCCAACAAAGTCTTATGCCTTGTATCTTAAGGAGTAGTGGCTATAGTTCTAAATTAAGACTTTAGCACAAAAAGGAACTATGCCCTTCCAAGACTATAGACAATTCATTGATCTCTGTGATCAAATCACCTTGGAGGATAGAGCTAAAAAGTTTGAGTTTTACCTACACAACTTGGCCTTGACAGGTTTGAATGTGTGGGACCCAAATTCAAAACTAGGGAACTTGCAATTGATGGCCTTAATATCATGGATGAATCATGAGGAAGAAAGAGCTACAAAGATGAAGAAGGTAATGGCAAGAGAAGAGACAAAACCCCTCATGATAAGAGCTGAACAATATAACCCAATGGTTGTCATTAGCACCCACAACCTGATTGCAAATGATCCTAAGCTTAAACCTAGGTACCTTTCTCCCCCAGAGCAAGCAGCCACACACTTTGAAGACATGTTCAAGTTGTTAGGAGATGATAGCATGCAAGCTTGCCAAAGAATATGGAACACCTTACCCTACAACCTAAAAATCAGAGAATACCATTCTCCTCAGAGAATGAGAGAGGCACTAAACAAAACACCCATGTACAAGCAAGCTTTACAAAGACTCAAAGTCAATTGGATTTGCTTAAGACTCAGGCCACCACTACTCTTAGGAATGTTGGAAGGAAGGAAGGAAGAGGAAGAAAGAAAGCAGTGGGAAGAGATAGAGAGGAAGGCATGATTCTATTCACATGAAGAGGAAACTACAGTAGAAGCATGGGATGTCAGGGAGGCCACTAGAGCAATGAAGGACATGGATATAGATTGAGTTGCTCAGAGGATGAGCAACACTTTCAGTAGGGGGTGATGATGAGCCTCATCATTGGGTAACTATATGGACCTTAATACACCTCCAAGCTTATTTAAATAAACTCTTCTCATAATTCCTTACATATTTTAATTATATTTTGCTTAATGAGATGAGTAAAATTAAGATGTTATTTCTAGTGGAATAATGTGCATTGATTGCAGGTTTTTGAGAGAAAATCATGGCAATTTTGGCTAATTAAGGGCAGAAACTCGAATGAGACAAGGAAGAGAGATTGTAGGAGATATATCCTCCTCATTTAATCCTCACTCATTCAAATATTCCTCCATCAAATCACACTATCTTGGAGTTGCAAGCAGCCGAGTCATGAAGATCGAAAGGCAACCGAGCCAGTGATAGTTAAAGAGTCAATTCATCTTGAGTTTGGGAGCCAAGCCTCCCTAGATTTAAGGAAGTCATTGGAGACTTCATTTGTATAAATAAGGAGGCCTAGAGCCTCATTAGGATTCATATTTTTTTATGTAAGAGCACTAAGCATTTCCGAGTTCAAGACTTGTGGAAAGCATTGTTATGTAATCTTTCTAATATGATAATGAGAATGAACATTTCCTTGATCCAGCACTGAGTTGAATCAAAGGGCTGAAGCTCTTGGGTTAGGTCCCAACCCTAGCAGCAAAGGCTCCTCTTCTTGTACTTGTATGTTTAGTTGATTTCATAGATTAATGGTTGAATTGGTGTTAGCATTATTTTATTGCAAGTAGTTGTGAATTTGATTAGTTTGCTTCCATTTGTGCATTTCTTTAGAAGTAGCTCAGAAAGATAAAGGAATACCAAAAAGCTATTAGTAGGTGGTTTTGACCTCACTCCTCCCTTCAGGGACCATGGTTTGAAGAAAGAACTCCTATGAGGCCCAAAAAAGACAAAATTCTGATTTTTTATGGAATTTAGGGTTTTTTGCTACTTAGGACAACATGTCTTCAATTTCCAAGGATAGGATTCAATTGTCATTTCAGATATCTTCAACCTTGTATTAGATCTCATAGTTTTTCACATTATTCTGAAAGTATTTCCATGCATAAACTAGGCAACTAGATAACGAAAGTATGTTTTCTTAGTTGATTGAAAATCTTTCTTGTTCGACATGATTCATGAATAAATGCCAGTGATTGATGCAGTGCAGGGGTTTCAACAGTGTAGGGAGATCTCATGATCAACAACCCCAACCTAACCTCATCCATCCATGATCAACAAAAGTCACTAAGTCCCTCACCCAATTCATCATTCCATAAGAACAACTTTCTAGTGTTGTTGAGCAAATCCAGCCATCTTACAAACTCTGTTTTGAGCTCTGAAGGAGTGATAGCCACTCCCTTGCCTTATTTCTCCCACCATTCACCTTCCATAAGCCCTACACTACCTTCCGAATCACTCTTATTGCTCTCGGCCAGATCCTGTAGGAGCATTAGGACATCCTATAGGAAGCATTAGGACATCCTGTAGGACGACCTGTAGTGGCCTGTTTTGAGGACGAATTGTGGAAAAAGCATCTAGGAATATAGGAGAAGACCCCTAGTTTCCTCCCATGCCATCTGAATTTTCACCACCATCTATAACCTGCCTACCACATCACCAAGAGGATTTAGCAGCCATATTTTTCACACAAAAAAAGACAAAAAGGAAAAAAAAGTTAATGTGTTAATTTACGTGCACAACAGTAGCGTGTTTGGTTATTTCAAATTGCATGCCTAGGATAGTAGGATTACACGAATGTTAACTTAGCATTATTTTGAAGCAAAGCATCTTAGTACTTAGTTAGATGAATGGTGTGTATGAGCATTTGATTTCAATCTTTCCTTACTAGAGTAGACAAGATTTCAGTTAGCGCAAATTTCCCCTTTACTCATTGGTAATCAAGCTTCTTCTGAATCAATAGAAGGCTAGTTTGAGAAACCATAGTGGTTTATCACCATCTTAGCAGTGACAAAAAGTGGACCAATCGCATCTACTTATGTATACAACACTGTCAACTCCAAGTTTGTATGAATTTCGGGTTGATAAAGTAAATTTGGTAGCCCCAGAAGTTGCAACATTCTTGCTGCAATATTGATGCTCATCACTTTCGACCTCCAATCCTTTTGATAAAATATTTTGTTACTCTTGTCCAAGTATGGAGTCAAGTCGAATGAGTATCTTTCCAACAAGTTTCTTGGCCAGTGAAGGTTTGCACCATACTCTGAATTCTCCCTTTCTCTCCAATATATTTATTCACTTGCTCAAAATGGTTTACAGGAGAAGCCCATTCCTTAAATATGAGTAGATTACAGGAGTCCTCATTTAGATCTGATGGTAGTAATGATGGCATTTCTTTTCTTTTTGTTTCTCAAAGTACAGGCACAACTTATATGGAAAAATATGGTTGGATCTTCTTCCTTGGTACTACTACAATTATCCAACATTCCTTGGATTTAGATTCATAATTCTCAATTTTCTATTCGTAAAGATCGGTGTCATATTTTTTCCAATGGAAAGTGGGGAACCAACTAAGATTTCTTTGTGAAAGACTTGATATAACATCCTTGTCTCTGAATCTTATTCCCATGGTTCGACCCATGGTTGTCCTTCGCATGGGACAAGAGGAATAATTATTTCTTATTATTTTAGTTTAATTCTATCTTTTTATAAAGATGTAATGGCTTTCATCCTTTGACCGCATGGTCTCCTGACTAGATCTTTATAAGTTAGGATTCCATACACTAAGTCAATAACCTCAAAGTCAACAAAGGTCAGAATTCCCATAATCGATGTTTTAACTCATTACATTGTTCTGATTGGCTCGATGAACCTCTGTTCAGATAATTAAAGATAATTAGTCATCCTGTGAAGAGATGTTTTTCCCATATTAATATATCTACGTTTCTCTTAGAAGTTACTTGTGATCCAAAGTTGACCATGACCTGTTTAACCATATATCCATTTATTTCTAAGTTGACTTAAGGGTCACGATCATCGAAATGTTTTCCCTGTTAAAGATGATGCAACTTTTTGCACTTATTTCTTCCTCCATTACAATCCTTTAATAGATTTAAAAGTTCAACAAGATGACCAATAGATTATTCTTCTTTTAGTAATTCCAGAAATTCCTCAAGTATCCTTTGTTGGTTTTTGTGTGTCGACTTCATTTCTAAAAAAAATGATTGTTTTTTCCATAGTTTCATTTTGAACTTGCATATTTGGGTAATTAGCAGTACCTTTAGTAGGTCAAAGGATTCACTGATTCCAAGAAATTGTTTCTTGACCTGCACCAAACCTAGTGACAAAATGGAGGGTTTTCATATTTAGAACCTCCTACTTTGGGATAGTCTATAAAAAATTGATGACTCTTTTATTTAATACCTTTTAAATTTTTTTAGGGAAATCCTCTGATGAGTGATCACCCAGACTGCACATATTACAAAAACATAAGTCAGTCTTATCTTTCAATGGAAAACTAGGTGCTATGTGGCCCTCTTTCCAACATTTAAAAGAATAGAATCTTCCTCGACCTTGACCATGGCCACGACCTCGATCATTATATCCTCTACATCGACCACCATATCTTCCTCTTCAATTTCCTCTTCATCCTTAGATAGGTGGTTCATTATATTTCTTTGAAGCCTGAGCGTGGTAAACAACATGATAATTGGGCTTATTTTTTGTGGTCAACTGACTTTCTTGAGTATAGTGGCTATTATCTTCACATATGGCACACCATTTTGGCTTAGAATTACACAAAATATAATGACACTCCTCAGTACTATGATTCGACACAATTTGACATATATCACAATATACATCCGACTGGACTCATTGAATGTCTCGATCAAAATAGTCAACAAATTTGTAGTTATCTTTGGTATACCCTTCATTTCTGTAGTTAATACACCAAAGATTATTCTTCTGGAGAGATAATTCCAATAGCGAACTCTATAATTATTCAATATTTTCTTCCAGTTTATTTTCGATTGTCAAGGTGTTTGACTTCCCTTCATCGCATGTTTCAATGCGTTGAGCCAATTTGAGGGCTTCTTCACATGTTTTCACTTCGTGCATCTTTAGTGGTCCTCAGATTTTCTGCAACAGACCAACAATGTACCATTTAAGTAATAGTGCTTCATCAATAACATATGGAATATGGCCTAGTAAAGCTTTGAATCACATATCATATTCCCTTAATGTCTCATGTGAGTGTTGTTTAAACTCTTTTAATTTCTAAGCTGCAAGGTATTTAATATTTGTGCTTTATAAAAAAAGAAAATTCTTGTTTTCATACCTTTTTTGCTTTTTGGCAAGTTTTTTGTGATATTCATAAATCAGGTAAGTGCTTGCTTTCGGAAAGCGGCTGCAAACTGGGCCATTTGTTGATCTTCATTTGTAATATCATTAGCTTCCCAAAACTTCTCACAGATGAACCAATGTTTATTTGGGTCTTCATCTCCTTCATATAGAGGAATATGATTTAGCCCCATTTTTACTAGCGGAGGTGTGGCTTTCTGACGGATTGACTAGTTGGTCTTATTGACTTCGACTTTTGGATGGTGAGTCGAGTAAGGAATATTTTCTTGATTCTCAAATTCAACTTGGTTTGACACCCTTTATCTATATATTTGGTGAATCGACTTGTTCTGGGTTGTGACTCTTTGACGTCTGAAATTGTATTTTTGTATTCTTCGACATATAATAATTGCAGCAACGGGGTGCGTTCATGAGATCTCTAATACAAAGAAGTTTTTCTTCATTTTATTGATTATCATTTTCTTGTTTATTAATCTACATTTGTCTTACAACAATAATTTCAATTTCTAGTTGATCACTTAAATTGCCTTGTTCATCTCTCGTGTACCAAACTATGGATGCTTTGAATAAATATGCAATCACTATTGGAGGAATTATCTAATGGAGATACTTGGTATTGATGCAATTGGAAATTATTTTAAGGTAGGACTAGAGTAATTGATTTCCTTCTCCTCTACTTTCCTTCTAGAACTTACTTGTAGACTGTTAGTCTCTGTCGGAACGGGTTGTGCTATGCATCTCAACGCTTGATGCTGAGCATTACAGGAGTCCCATGCATCTTCCCTCTCACGCTCCCAAATTTGAATTTTATAGCTCTGGTATTCTTTTTTTATTTATTCTCGTATTTTTTGTCTCTTGTCCCATGCTAATTTTGATTTGTAGTCGATCATTTTCCTCCCATTTTAATTTATTAATACTTCTCCTTTTCCTTCTTTTCATTTCTTTGATTTATTCTTCACGAATCATTAACCCAAGCCCATTTTGATTTGACTCACTAGCATTCAACAATGGCGAAATCAACATCCATTTTCTATTTGCTCAAGAAATAATCCCACACTTCTTTCCTACTTTTATAATGAGCATCTAGGAACTTCTCTTAGTTAATTTGTTTTTGATGACAATCAAAATTTAATGGTTCTTGATGTTGTGGTTGATATTCTACTATATGGATGATTCCTTTATCCAAGAGAAACTTATGAAGCAGGGTCATTATGGTACAAAAAAAGTTGTCTTGAAAATTGTCGAAAAACCTTGATTTAATTTGACCAGTAGAAGTTCATTCTTATATTACTTGTTCCTCACAAAATTCATCCAATATATTTTTGACCCACTCATGCAGATTAGTTTGACTGTCATTCATGAGTTTCAATATCAATTAGCCCTCATCTTCTTTTTGTTACGTTAGTGCTTTGGTTAAGGAGTTTCTTAATCTTACCGGGCATTGCTCCAACAAATCGTTCATGTGCTTCCATGAAAAAATGTACCCTAGGCTCCGCAATTGATAGTCCATTTCACCTCGTGTAGTTCTTCAGGTAATTATTAGTCTTCACCCAACACCACATTTTTATCTCTTATTAAGTTAACATTTATGTTTGCATGTCGTAAGCACTCGAGTCCAGTACTATTAGCAACAGAACCAATGTTGTTTACAGTCTAGCATATAGTGTGCACTAGTTACCAGTAGAAAGGATAACAAGACCTCACATAAGCATATGTAACATAAGAATAAAATAAGAGACATAAAGTAACATAGAACTAGAAAAGCAGTGCCTATATAATATTCTCTTGAAAATCCAATCAGAACTAGTACATTGATGCATACATGATCATATATATACTATGTCGAGATAGTTATAGTAGTTTAACTATCAAAACCAACTCAATATATCTGAATTAGACCATCAAATTGACCTAAGAGTTGATGTTATGAATATAATTTATATAGAAATAATGAAAATATAAATAACAATAACAATCATAATAATGATTAATTAGTGATTAGTATAGAAAGATATGTCTCTAAGGACATGATCATTCATGAAGAGCCACCTGTCTAGGTATATAAGTGGGCCCTCATTTGTAACATCAATCAACTCATATATTATGTACATTCTTATATATACTACTTGTACTATAATGGATATTTACATATTTTAGATCTTCTGGCAGCTCAAACCACTACACAAAGCCACTCTGATTTGGTCTTTGGACATCAACCTATCAACTTTGTTGTCGTCGAGATTCAAGCATTTCGCTACACAATTTTTTGGAGATTTTCCATTTTTCCATAAGGCCTTTGGCCAATAACAAATGAAGAAGAAGAAGAAGAAAAGAAAAGAATTATTATCAAAATGAATATATATATATATATATCTATATATATATAAGTCAAAAAGAAAAAAATTATAAATAAGAATTAGAAATAAAAAATAAAAATAACTTACCTAGCTGCTAGAGCTGCAGTAGCAGTGGCACGCTACATTGGAGCCACCGTCGGATGCAAATACAAATGTTGACTGGTGCACGGCCATAGCAAACCTCCAACCCATGCTGTAAGTTTTTTACAATCACCACTGTGACCATCGTATGCCATTTAGTCATCACTCTTACGCAACCACCATTGCAACCACATTATCCACCCCCTACTCCACTATAGTATAAGATGCTACTCAACCATACGCAATTCACCGTCTTACCACTAACACCATTGTAGATGTCACAAAATCAATTGTATGAATTGTATCAAAAGGTCCAGTCAAAAGAGGAAGTACTCCTAAAGAAAGAAATGTAACAATGTGTTGAAGCCCCGAAAATCGGGTCGACAACAAGGGGGATACCCGCCCGATCCGGACCTTGGTTGGCAACTCCTTATCCGTTTGGTATAGCGGGTCCGACTGGGGATAATGGGACCAGTTTCCCAATCTATGAGTGTGTGTGTGTAGAATTTGATGTTGCTGATCTAACAGTTCCTATTTAAGATATTCTAATTCAAACTTTAATCTAATTCTATGCTATTGTAATCTAATAAACAACACATCTAAATCTATACTAACCCGGGATGTAATTCTTCTATTATGCGATCTAAAGAGATTTCAAATAACAACTGGTAATAAAGATCATTCAGCGATTATAAGAAAGGAAATCAATAGAGATGAACCACTTCACATAAAAAGTTAGACGAAACAGTTGTGAAAAACATATCACATAATGAGCTATTCATACATTAGGCATAAATAAATAGCTATCACCGTACAAAAGTGCCAAATGATAACTCAAGTATTCATGCAATAATACATAAACAACTAAAAATTGTATATCACTTTAACATATAAGCAGAAATGGTCAAGAGATAAAAGTACCATTTATGACTAGTCCTACTCATAAGCTTCAAGCAACAATTGATTTATCTCTCCTTGCTCTAACATCCACTAAGAGTACAGAAGTGCAACATCAGTAGCAGATATCATATGCAAACATCAACAAATCTTGATCCATTCATTCACCAAAACCTCCTCTGAGGGTGCAAAAGTGCATGTTCTGAGGACAAGTTTTTGATAAATTTCTGGACCCTTCTCTAAATGCATGAGAAGGGTTTAAATACTACTAACTAAATAACTTAATTACACAGATTCGAGATACGGTTTAAATGACTGCCCTTTTTCTAAGCAAAACTATTTCTAAAAATTAAATCTAATATCTAACTATTTCTGCATTTGCTCCTTAATGTTGCAAGCATTCAGTATTTTCCTGGGTAGAGTCGGCTGACTGTCTTCCGCTTTTGGTTGAGCTAAGCAAACAGAAATGGTAAGAGCTGGCACCATCTTTTCAGCAAAATCGATGATATACTCAAGAGTCATCCTCTGGCTATGTGGATTTACTGTGTATGCCCAGTAATAATGCAAGTTCAACTTGGTTAACCCTTGAATTGCTTCTGCCTTTTCTTTCAGCTTTATGTTTCCAGTTTGTTCTTTACCATTGCTTTCTTGCATTTTCCAGGCTTACAAGTGACTGAGCAGTTAGAGGCTTTGCTTTTCGAGCAATTTTCTCAGCGATGCGCGATTAGCGATAGGCGCTAATCGCACATCGGAAACTACCTCCGTTCTTTGATCCGGGCCTCTCTGATGCATTTTTTGCCTTTAGCGCCTTTTCCTTCACCGAGTATAAGCTTCAAAATTTGTAAAAATACTACTTTCGTGAGCTTCTGACCTTGAGCATTAAACCGCCTGTTGATATCAGCATTGTTCAATTACTCATTCAACCATGGCTGTGAATGAAAGATCTGTGATGGATAGCTCAGCAGCGTTCTGTGAATCCGTGACTTTGTTGCACGCGGGCGTCTTTTCTCTGTCTTTGAATCATTGGAGCATTACCCTTTTTCTCTCATAGCTTCCTGCACATTGCTTTGCATAACTTCCGTTTTTCGTTCCTGCAGTACACAAATGAGGAGAGAGTAATGACAATAAAAATTGACAGGAAAGCTTTTAAACTCTACGGATGTACAAAAACATGCCATCTGACGTAACCTGACTCTTCGAACAACACAAAACCGTCTTTCATTAACAACTGGCGTATAATTCATTAATTATCATTAAAAGCGCGTATCCAGTTCTTGGTTTATGGAAAACTTTTCTTGAACATTGAGCCAGGAAAATTTGCGATGGACTGTTCCTGCGATTCGCATCGCAACATCACAGCATCACATTATCGCAATTTCATTGTGCTGTGTTATCGCAAGGTCGTTTGATCGCGCTACCGCAAGATCGCAGATCACAGTATCGCAGTATCACAGTATCGCGAAATTGCAGATCGCTGTAATCGTTAAATCGTTATGTATTTTTCATGCAACTTTGCGATATGCGATATGGCGATATCGCATATCGACGATTTTTTAAGGTTTTTCAATGTGAGCGTTTTCTTAATGCATGCGATGCAATGGAGTTCACGTCGCAATCTCGCAGTTTATCATTTTTACTCATAAGGAAATGTCCTATCATTCTTTGCGCGATGCGATGTTTTCTTAAGGAGTAAAATACATGAGCCTTAATTGATTTTTCGAATTTTCCTAAGGGTCCCCACTTACCTAATGTTATTGCTAATACTAAATAAGGAGGGGGGTTGTTGGTGGCCACAACAATTGGCGATTCACTTGGAAGAACCAATTTATCTCTGCTTTTCTATTGAATTTTCTAAACTTCCAAAAAAGAAAATTTTTCAGAAAATTAAACTTTATTATGGAAAGATAAAGTACATTATGCTCTAAACTGTCAATGATATTTTGTTTCAACCATTTTCCATTTTAATTATTTTCTTCCTCAGGCTAGTCCTTGTATTTACATCAGTCATTACTTGGTCCTGTAAAGATAAAACAAAGTCTCCTCTGTAAACCAATTTTAAATATGCTCATTTTTCGTAGGTAGAGCCTCTGCTGCCAGCAGGCATTTATAGCCTTAACAGGGTTACCTTTTACCCAGCAATGATCCTGTATCCTACTTAAGGCAGCCTAACACTTTCAAAGAAAAATCCATATCCACACTTATTGCTTTGATTTTATTTTTTATTCTTAAAGAACAATGTCTTGGTTTGGTAGCCAAATTATGACATAGTCATTCACTTGATTTATAACTTTGTTGAACATGCTGGCTCGCAATGAAACCCCTTGTCTTTTGATTGCAACAATCTTGAGTCATTGCCCTGTTGTGGTGTACAGTGTTGACAAAGTCAGCAAGTTATAATATATGTGATAATGATAAGCCGACTCGTGATGAGACCTCTCATTCTTCAAGATAAAGTGTATCCTTGGATCGTTCCTCTGAAAGTTGCGATTTCCTTAGCAGGGAGGAAGTCATTGTTTCCTTAAGATAGCTCTGGATGACAATAATAGAGTTTTTGGAAACAACTGTTCTACAGAGAATCTTTATTTTGTTATTGATACCTTTCATTGTACTGAGATAAAACAATTTCTTCACTAAAGGTTGCTTTCATCAAACTTTTTGAAGTTGAAACTAGTATAATATCTAGGCTAAAGTTTTTAACTGTATCTATTAATAATAAAGATCAATTTTCCAAAATATTTGCTATTTATACAAGCGAAAAGTTCAAAATCTGAAAGAGAATTGGTGTCTTTTTCATGAATGCCTAATGTAACCACTCACAACTGGTTTTATTATGAAAAAGAAAAAAAAAACTATTCTGCAAAAAATAGAAGACTAATCTTCTATGGAAAGTATTTCTTGAGAATTTGTCCATTAACAGGCAAAGGATCCCTCTTACCTGCTAAATCCTATAACACAAACGTTGATGGACCTATGACTTCTACAATCTGAAAAGGACCAAGCCACATTCTTTGAAATTTTGTATGTTTTCCCTTTTCTTCATGAGCCTTATCCCACTTTAAAACTAAATCTCCCATCTGAAAATATTTTTTGGTCATTATGTTTGAATCAAAAGAGGATTTTACTAGTACTTGATGATGAGCATGCGTTTTCCTAGCCTGTTCTCGTTGTTCTTCTAATTTGATTATTTCCATTTGTCTTAGCTGTAAGGAGGAAGTGGGTACTTCATCAATGTATTGTACTAAAGACAAAGAGGGAATTGCTAAGTGAGTCGGAAGAACCACTTCTTTCCCATAAACTAAATTAAAGGGAGAAGTGCCGATAGAAGCTTTTTGCGTTATTCAATCTGCCCATAAAGCATATATCAAAGCCTTGTGCCAATTTTTATGATTTTGGTCAACTGTTCTTTTAATAATCCTAATTAGGTTTTCATTTGTTGACTCAGCTAGCCCATTACCTTGTGGGTAGTAATTGGCCGAATATTTAAGTTTGAATCCTCTTTTAAGTGCGAATTCAGTGATTGCATTTCCAGAAAAGTATGATGCATTATCAAACATAAAAGCGGATGGCAATCCAAACTTGGTGATTATAAATTGATCTATGAACTCAATGATATTTTCAGAATTAGTCGTCTTGAGGATGTATCTATGCTGCTTAGAAGAGTGAGGAACAATCTCACCTATTATGTCCAAGCCTCACTGACTGAAAGGTTGCTCGATGTTTACCGGCTGTAGTGCCAAGGACGGCTTCTTTTGTCTTCCAGCAGTAGTTTGGCAGACTTGACATCTTCTCACGTAACTATGCGAGTCTTTAAACAACGTGGGCTAGTAATATCCTGCGCGTAAGATTTTATGTGCAGTAGCATCTCTAGCATAGTGTCCGCCTGCCGGCCCGTCATGGAGTTCATGCAAAACTTTTTCAGCTTCAGCTTTCTCAAGACACCTAAGAAGAATAGAACCATAATTTTTTCTAAAAAGAATATCATTCATGAGCTGATATTGTTTGGATTTCAAACTTAGAGCTCTTTTCTTAGTATGATCGAGGTGTGAAGGAGCATACCCGTTCTTAAGATAATAAATGATATCAGCGTATAATGATTTTGCATCATTTAGGCTTACCTCGCACATTTTTACCTCTTCAGATGGATTTTCAGAAATTTGCGCTGCTCCAGCCAGCATTTTGCAGAAGCCTTGACCTCTTACAATGTTTGCTGGTTTAATCTCAATGTCATATTCCTGTAAGGCAGTAACCCAATTGGCCCTTTTCTCACCCACATCCTTCTGTACTAGAAGATTCCTTACCGCTGGAAACGGTACTATAATCTTAGTATGGGTTTTAAGTAAGAAAGGTCTGAAGTATTTGACCGCTTTGAAAACAGCATAAGCCTGTTTCTCCACGTCTGAATAATTTAGTTCAGCACCCTGTAAATTTGAACTGAAAAACGCAATTGGAGCTTCCGCTTTTTCTTGATTTGCTTGACTTAATATTGCAGCATATGACTTATCTGAGGCAAAAGTGTATAAAATAAAAGGCTCTAAAAATTTCAGAGTTGCTAAAGATGGAGCATTAATAATAGCTTGTTTGATCAGGTCGAATGCTTCATGTTCATTTTGGCCCCATTTAAAATTTGAATTCTTTTTAATCATGGTTTGCAAAGGAGACACGATTCGTGAAAAATCTGGAACGAATCTCTTTACAAAGTTGATCTGACCAAGGAAATATTGCATGGCTTTTTTGTTATGAGGTAGGGATATTTCAGAAATTTCTTTGATTATGTCGGGATCAATGTGAATACCGGATTTTGACACTATGAATCCTAGAAGTTTCCCTTCACTTAGCGCGAAAAAATATTTCTTTGGGTTAAGTGAAATTCCATACCTTAAACACCGTTGAAAGATTTGTTTCAGGTCTTTGAGATGGTCGCTTCGTTTCTTCGAGTACACTGTTATATCATCCAAATAAATTACTACAGATTTATTGACTAAACCTTTGAATGCGATGTCCATGGCTCTCTGAAATGTGGCACTAGCATTAATCAAACCAAATGGCATCTTTCGATATGCGTATGTGCCCCATTTAGTTCTGAATGTGGTTTTCAATTGATCATCAGGATGTACCAACACTTGATTGTATCCTGAAAATCCATCCAAGAAAGACATTAATTCTGAGCCCGCCACTGCCTGCAATATCTGTTCCATAGGTGGTAGAGGAAAATTATCTTTTTGACAGGCTTTGTTAAGGTTTCGAAAGTCAATGCAAATCCTAATATCTCCGTTTTTCTTTCTAACAGGTACCATATTGGAGACCCATTTGGAATGTCTGACGGGAAAGATTATTCTAGCTTTCAATAACTTATTGAGCTCAGTTTTTATCTGATTTTCTAAATTGGGGTGGATATTTCTCAACTTTTGTTGGACAGGTTTTTCATTATCGATCATGGGAATAATATGTTGGATGATAGAAGTGTCGTATGTTTTCAGCTCATCATAATTCCAGGCAAAAACATTTTTATATTGTCTCAAAAGACGAATATACGCAAGTTTCTCTTCAGGGGCTAGGCCGAGGCCTAGATTAATGTTTTGTGGTTTACTAATTCGTAGTTCAATGTTGAACTTTGGAGTTTTGAATTGATGGACCTCTTAAACCGATATTTCAAATCGTACAAGTCTTCTAACTTGACCACCGACTTAGGTATAACATTATTAGTGCTATTTTGTTGCAATTGTCGATCGTGCTGGTCTTCGTCAACTATTTGATTAGAGTAGGATCCTTCAGATGTGAGGAAATTTACAATATCAGGATCGTCATTGAATACTCTCCAATTTGTGATGTTGTCAGGAATGGAAGGTCTAAAGATTAATTCTATTGAGAATCTATCTAGACTAAAATCTTCGAAAGGAATAAGCTTAGAAGCTACGTTAGCCAAAAGGTCTACACTTGCGTTTTGGAGTCTAGGATTGAAGAAATATTAAACGCTATGAAATGCTCAGTCAGATCTTGTAGTAAGGATTGATAATGTTTTAAATGACCTGAAAAGCAATGTATAGTGTTACGTACCTGTTTAACCACAATCTCAGAGTCTCCAAAAACTTGAAGATACTTGACATTTAACCTGATTGCTTTGTACAGGCCTTGAACCAAAGCCTCATATTCTGTTGTATTGTTTGTGCAATCGAATTCGAGTCTGCATGTGAGCATGATTTTATCTCCTTCTGGACTAATCAGAACGCATCCTGCTCCTGCTCCTTCGTTAGATCTAGAACCATCAAAAAATAATTTCCAAAACAAAGATTTATTTACAGGTTTATCTAAAAAATTGATACATTTCGAACTATCAGTTCGAGAAAAAATTTCGACTTGGGACAAAACAAAGTGTTCTAAATAGGGTGATGCATGAGCATTGAAATTTCCAAGGAAAGAATCTACCGAGTAATTGCCAATAATGCTGCTGTTATATGCTACTGGTTCATTTTCTCCCTCTAACTCCGTTACTATGTACTTCTGATGTAACTCTCATTCAACTTTTATTTGATTGGGTTTACCATTGTAGGGCAGCCACATGTGCGACCAGTCAGTTGCGAAGCATCCATGAAGTTTTTCTGACCAATCCCTGCTCAAAAATAAGCCATAGAATTCTGGGATATCAGCAACTAGAATGTCAATAACCTGACATACCTTCGGGTTGGATGACAACCTCATGGTTACTTGATTTAGTTCGCCAATCACTTCGACTTGAGATCGATCTAGCTGAACTATGCGCACTGCGGATTTCTGTGGTTGAACATTTAACTTGGCACATATGGATTTGGGTAAAATATTCGATGAAGCACCAGAATCTACCAAACAATTGTGCACATTTTTATTAAAGATTTCATAAGTAAGGATAAACGGGGGAGTGTGAGATCTTGATCTTCCTCCAATTAGAGTGATGTCATTTGGATTAATCTTATTGATCGCGTTAGTTGGAGGTCTTCCCATGTTATGGGAAGCTTGAGAAAGTACAGCGGCAAGCAAAGGTGCTACTGGCACGGCATGTAATTCTTTCATCATTATCTTCTGTTGATGCTTCAACTTGCTCAGTTCGTAAAGGGTGATGTTAGCCCTAGTCTTTTTCATGTCTTCAATAATATTGTACTCCATTTCATCCGACACTATCAGTGTTTTAGATGGAGTTGTTTCATCTGTTTGGACTGGGCTGGTTTGAGTCGCCTTAGACGTCGTTTTCTTTGTTGCGAATTTATCCTTTATTACAGAGCTTGTGCTCTTTGGCTTAGGGGTAGTTTTGGGAGGATCAAGCTGATTTTTGCTTCATGTGCTAACCAGAAATACTTCTTGATCTTCTTCTTGTGGGAGGATGAAATCCCACATTCCTTGTAATTCCACACCTTCTTCATCATCAGTCTACCCTTCAGTGGCAATTTCCTCTTCCTCTTCTTCGGATTCAAAATTTGAAATGGCATTGGGCAGCTTTGAATCCGTTGAAGGACCTCTTTTAAAAGCTCTGTAGGGCTTTTTTGAAGAAGTTTCTGCTACTTGCTTTTTTATGTCGACCATTTCATTGGACATGGTCTTTAGAACTTCCTGCAATCCTTCCAAATCAAATGGATCTTTTGCTTGTTTCTTCTTGGAGTCTTCCTTGAAGGTGACTTTTTTGGATTTACGTTCCTCTATCGCGGATTTCTTTTCCAGGGCTATTATTCATTTCTCTACTGCTATTGCTTCTTTCATGTTCTCGGCTAAGGTTGTTTTATTTGCCCTGTCCACGAAGATTGCTATGTTCTATGGTAGAGTGGTGATATACCATTCACATCGTACTTCTTCGCTGGGCTGGGAAGCAATAGGAATTTTGTTGAAAATTTTGTTGAAACATAAATTGAAATCCTTGATAGGCTCTCTAGTTTCGGCTTTAAGATTGGATAGGTCATTGATTAACGTTGTCATAGACCTGTCATCACCAAACTTGGTCAGGAATTTCTCCTGGAAGATGTCCCAACTTGTGATAGATCCGGAGGGTAATGAAAAATACCATGACCCGGTTGTTCCCTGCAGTGTATAAGGAAAAAGCCGAACAACAACATCTTCATTAGTAACCCCATTGAGATTAATGGATAGCATGAAGTTGTTTATGTGCTCTTCTGCTAGCATGCTTGCCTCGGGATTAAATTTAGGCAACCATTTCTCAGGATGGGCCGGTATTTGACTCAAGGGTGCAGGCATCAATATTGCCCCAAGGTTATTCCATGGAGACTGGGCCATTGTTGAACTGCTAACAGAGGAAAGTGCAGAAGATGATCCCTGCAGCTGGGAGGATGAGGATACTACGATTGTAGATGATTGAAGAGGGGTTGTGAGGGCTTCCGTGGACGGATGGACGATGATCTGGAGTGGTGGAGTGGATGGTTGACTTCGCGGTGAAGAAGTTGAGATGGACGATGTTGACGAAAGAGTCTTGCTGTTGGACTCTTTAGGTGATTTCCTCGCTCTTTTCCTGGTGGGAAGAGGTAATTCAGTTGGCTGAACGCCAAACTTTTCACTCTTTAGCCTGGTCAGGGGATGAGCAGGATTGTACTGCGAAGTCACACTGCCTTGAGATTTGTTAGACCTTTGAGGAGAAATGGAAAATCGCTGAAGTTTGTGAATCAAAGATTCGACTTCAGGAAGTTCAACAGTAGATTGTTCTGAAATATCAGGGTGTGTAGCAGCGGTTGATACTCGAGCGACTTCTAACTCTGGATTTAAGTGTAATGGAGAAGTCGGGGGAGATGATGAGGGTGATTTACTCTCAAAATGGTATTCAGATTTAGATTTACTTGCCATTCATAGTTCAGGCCCTCCTTCTAGCGCCAAATATGTTGAAGCCCCGAAAATCGGGTCGACAACAAGGGGGATACCCGCCCGGTCCGGACCTTGGTTGGCAGCTCCTTATCCGTTTGGTATAGCAGGTCCGACTGGGGATAATGGGACCAGTTTCCCAATCTATGAGTGTGTGTGTGTAGAATTTGATGTTGCTGATCTAACAGTTCCTATTTAAGATATTCTAATTCAAACTTTAATCTAATTTTATGCTATTGTAATCTAATAAACAACACATCTAAATCTATACTAACCCAGGATGTAATTCTTCTATTATGCTATCTAAAGAGATTTCAAATAACAACTGGTAATAAAGATCAATTTAGCAATTATAAGAAAGGAAATCAATAGAGATGAACCACTTCTCATAAAAAGTTAGACGAAACATTTGTGAAAAACATATCGCATAGTGAGCTATTCATACATTAGGCATAAATAAATAGCTATCACCATACAAAAGTGCCAATTGATAACTCAAGTATTCATGCAATAATACATAAACAACTAAAAACTGTATATCACTTTAACATATAAGCAGAAATGGTCAAGAGATAAAAGTACCATTTATGACTAGTCCTACTCATAAGCTTCAAGCAACAATTGATTTATCTCTCCTTGCTCTAACATCCACTAAGAGTACAGAAGTGCAACATCAGTAGCAAATATCATATGCAAACATCAACAAATCTTGATCCATTCATTCACCAAAACCTCCTGTGAGGGTGCAAAAGTGCATGTTCTGAGGACACATTTTTGATAAATTTTTGGACCCTTCTCTAAATGCATGAGAAGGGTTTAAATACTACTAACTAAATAACTTAATTACATAGATTCAGGATACGGTTTAAATGACCGCCCTTTTTCTAAGCAAAACTATTTCTAAAAATTAAATCTAATATCTAACTATTTCTGCATTTTCTCCTTAATGTTGCAAGCATTCAGTATTTGCCTGGGTAGAGTCGGCTGACTGTCTTCCGCTTTTGGTTGAGCTAAGCAAACAGAAATGGTAAGAGCTAGCACCATATTTTCAGCAAAATCGATGATATACTCGAGAGTCATCCTCTGGCTATGTGGATTTACTGTGTATGCCCAGTAATAATGCAAGTTCAACTTGGTTAACCCTTGAATTGCTTCTGCCTTTTCTTTCAGCTTTATGTTTCTAGTTTGTTCTTTACCATTGCTTTCTTGCGTTTTCCGGGCTTACAAGTGACTGAGCAGTTAGAGGCTTTGCTTTTTGAGCAATTTTCTCAGCGATGCGCGATTAGCGCTAGGCGCTAATCGTGCATCGGAAACTGCCTCCGTTCTTTGATCCGGGCCTCTCTGATGTGTTTTTTTCCTTTAGCGCCTTTTCCTTCACCGGGTATAAGCTTCAAAATTTGTAAAAATACTGCTTTCATGAGCTTCTGACCTTGAGCGTTAAACCGCCTGTTGATATCAGCATTGTTCAATTACTCATTCAACCATGGCTGTGAATGAAAGATCTGTGATGGATAGCTCTGCAGCGTTCTATGAATCCGTGACTTTGTTGCACGCGGGCGTCTTTTCTCTATCTTTGAATTATTGGAGCATTACCCTTTTTCTCTCATAGCTTCCTGCACATTGCTTTGCATAACATCCGTTTTTCGTTCCTGCAATACACAAATGAGGAGAGAGTAATGACAGTAAAAATTGACAGGAAAGCTTTTAAACTCTGCGGATGTAGAAAAACATGCCATTCGACGTAACCTGACTCTTCGAACAACACAAAACCATCTTTCATTAACAACTGGCGTATAATTCATTAATTATCATTAAAAGCGCGTATCCAGTTCTTGGTTTATGGAAAACTTTTCTTGAACATTGAGCCAGGAAAATTTGCGATGGACTGTTCCTGCGATTCACATCGCAACATCGCAGCATCGCATTATCACAATTTCATTGTGCTGTGTTATCGCAAGGTCGTTTGATCGCACTACCACAAGATCGCGGATCGCAGTATCGCAGTATCACAGTATCGCGAAATCGCAGATCGTTGTAATCGTTAAATTGTTATGTATTTTTCATGCAACTTTGCGATATGCGATATGGCGATATTGCATATCGGCGATTTTTTAAGGTTTTTCAATGTGAGCATTTTCTTAATGCATGCGATGCGATGGAGTTCGCGTCGCAATCTCGCAGTTTATCATTTTTACTCATAAGGAAATGTCCTATCATTCTTTGCCCGATGTGATGTTTTCTTAAGGAGTAAAATACATGAGCCTTAATTAATTTTTTGAATTTTCCTAAGGGTCCCCACTTACCTAGTTTTATTGCTAATACTAAATAAGGAGGGGGGTTGTTGGTGGCCACAACACAATGCTTAGAAGAAGACTGTCTATCCAAAAAATAATACATTTTTCTTGCTCCAAATTCTAATTAAAAGTCAATTAAAATTTAAAAGGGAAAACAAAGTATTTTAAGGGAAAAATACCTTTCGTTGGTCTCGTTGGCTTTGTACATCCATGTGTTGGGTCGTTAATAAGCCATTGTTATTGTCACTTGTGAACGTTTATTCCACCCATTTCTACCATTCTTCATCATGTCATTTATTATAATTTATTAAATAAATCCATTTTATGATGATTTATGCTCTTACATTATTTATTCTCCTTTATTTCTAATAAATTGATTATTATGCATTATTTTACCAATGATAGTTCTAATAAGTTGGTTATAACATTATTCACCATTTTTAGCCTCCAAGGTAACTTCCAGATTGAAGACTTGATTTTTAAATCTGCCAACTCAGAAATTCGCTGGTTTAAGGAGTGACAGTTTTACGGTTGAGATTCTGAGCAAATGAAGACGAATTTGGAAAATCCGGAACATGGGTTTTGTCCAGAATGGGCCCAATTAACTATAGTGAAGAACGGTTTGCCCAAATTCGGCTTGTACAGGGAGAAACGCAGGGTTCTTTGAGCACGATTTTCTCAGATTTGCAGTTGCGACCGTCCTCCAAATCTTAGCTGCCAACCCAAATTCGTCTTGCTTTTGTTGAAGAGATGAAGTTAGAATCAACCTAAATTTGTAAAAGAATCATGTTGTAATTATCTATGCTCTGATCTTCCTCTATTTAAATGAAACCAAAGATCAGAGGAGGGAGGACTGTTCTTGTAATTTTACGGTTCCAGAACAACTGTGATCATTGAGTCTCGCTGAGACCTGACTTTGTTATGCTTTTGTTGATGCAATTAATATAAAAGACTCGGTGTTCGTTTCGTCTCTGCATCTGGAGTAACTTAAGGCAGTGTTCCATTGGCAGCTAAGGGCCCGGCTCCGAAGGACACTTGCCTTTGTATTATTATACGGTGATTTGCGTGTGGTTTGTTTATTTCTATTATTAAGTAATCTGATACATTCTTTATATGATACGCTATGATTCTGTTATGATCAATGAATGAACGATTTCTCCATGTAAGAACTCTGCACTATATAATTGAATTCACACGGGGTTGAATTGTATCTTTATTCAACCATTTCTGTAACAGAGTACTGGTATGAATGTTACTGTCATTGGATTTATGTTAAACCATATTTATGGGATTCGAGAGTAGCATCATTCTGTTTAGAAACATAGTTGCATCATTCGATACTCTCATATTGTTATATTAATGTTAATCATGTACATACGGGTGATAGTTGTTGTTTCGTAATTCATTAAGGATTACTGTTCCATTTGATTGTTGTTGTTCCATTTGATTATTGCTGTTCCATTTTACTGCTGTATCATTTATTGCTGTCCCATTTCCATTTCGCTGTTCCGTTTTACTTTCTGCTGATTTATTTACTTGCCTTTGTTGCTTTGGTGTGAGAGAAGGTCCAAGGCTGTCGTGAGCCTCAGCAAATGCTACCACGCTCCCTGATCCATGGTCCATGCTCTAATTCCTTTTGCATCAATTTCTAGAGGACTGAGTTATTGCTACTATATCCTCGATTGATGGTTGTTTGAATGAATGATTTAGTTTCTTGCTGTTCCAATTAGATTTTGTTTCAAGCATTCATTTACTTTTGGGTTTTAAGCACTATACTGCAAAACATTACTCTTAAGTAAATAGCCGCCTCAGACAGAGTACACTCTTGAAATAAAAAGTCGTCCCTGGGTTGATAATTAATGTGAAGGTAATTAGGAGTTCAAAAGGCACCTTTTTATCGCACCACATTTTGGCGCCATTGATAAGTGTACTCTGCTTCATTTACTATTGTATTGATCACTCCCTTGCCTTGCCATCAACACCACCCCTTTCATATGCTTTATGGTTATGGAACCCATTTTCCAATTGGAGGGGGGAATGTATGCATTATGGGGTTGCATGCGATATGATTACTACACTTTGCCATACTTTGTTGATTTGACAACATATTAGTATTGCATGTATACATAAGTTTTTCTCATTGAAATTTTGCATGCATTTTATCTGTTGCTATTCAAAGCTAACACTATGGATTCAAGAACATTGTATGCAAAATAGTGCTTTGTTTACAGGAGAACAACAAGTATGGGCAGAATTCTATTCGTAGCATGACCACACTATTGCACTTCACAGTAGAGGCTCGCGAACGTGAACAATTCTTCAGACATGATGTGCTTCCCTGGATTCCACCTTTTGCATCACTTTTAGCACCAACTCTGCCTACATCAGCTTCAACAACTGCCAGTATTTATATGTCATTCCACATTTTTGAAGGTAAAACTTGAGGTAAAATTGCATAGTTTTCTAATTTATTATAAATTTAGGAGAATCTAATGAAAATCCATTTTGAGCATTATTTGTCATCCTTCATTCCACATCTTTACCACTTCCTTTTTTTTAGCAGCATGTCATTTTCGAGTGTGGGGGAGTGTTCTTTTCATTCATTTCTTTGTTATACCCACGTCATTCATATTCTTTATCATCCATTGCTATTCTTATTCACTCTCAACACCTCCCTTATTTCATGTTGTTTTACACCAAGCATAGAATTCAACAGCTGGTAGCAACCACCTCTCTTTGTTTTCTAGCATCGCATGAGGACATGCTAATTTTTCAGAGAGGGGGAGGAATTGCTACGCATGATGGATGTTTTCTATTTTCTCTTTTAAGGCATACAATTTCAGTGTAGAAATTGATTTCCCTAATATTTTTAAAAACTATGAACTCAATTCTTGTGATCTCTAGGAAACAAAGACATACTATTGAAATACACATACCTAGATAAATTCAAGAAATATTGGTTCATAAAATTTCGGAAATCATGCACTCTCACCTACAGCCATTTTGTTTATATCTCATGATCTATGCATCAAAACGATCTGATTTTTGGATCATAGAAGCCTTCATATATTACAAATCTACTTGCAACATTTCAACAAAATCTGGTTTGTAGTTTTTGGGAAAATGGTTAATGAAGTTTGTTGTTATCTATGTCATATTTTGCTGCAACCTCATACATATAGTTGAATGTCAATGTAAAAATTGTTATGCCTTCATCGAGATTGCTAAAATTGAATATTCATTAATTAAGGAAGCATTCATTTATTCTCAAATTTTTATTGCTTGGTTAACACATGGTTTTTGTCTTTGGGTTGCATGAGGACATGCAATATATTCAGTTTTCGTTGCATGAGGACATGCAACATATTGAGTGTGGGGGTATGTTGGGTCGTTAATAAGCCATTGTTATTGTCACTTGTGAACGTTTATTCCACCCATTTCTACCATTCTTCATCATGTCATTTATTATAATTTATTAAATAAATCCATTTTATGATGATTTATGCTCTTACATTATTTATTCTCCTTTATTTCTAATAAATTGATTATTATGCATTATTTTACCAATGATAGTTCTAATAAGTTGGTTATAACATTATTCACCATTTTTAGCCTCCAAGGTAACTTCCAGATTGAAGATTTGATTTTTAAATCTGCCAACTCAGAAATTCGCTGGTTTAAGGAGTGACAGTGTTGCGGTTGAGATTCTGAGCAAATGAAGACGAATTTGGAAAATCCGGAACATGAGTTTTGTCCAGAACGGGCCCAATTAACTATAGTGAAGAACGGTTTGCCCAAATTCGGCTTGTACAGGGAGAAACGCAGGGTTCTTTGAGCACGATTTTCTCAGATTTGCAGTTGCGGCCGTCCTCCAAATCTCAGCTGCCAACCCAAATTCGTCTTGCTTTTGTTGAAGAGATGAAGTTAGAATCAACCTAAATTTGTAAAAGAATCATGTTGTAATTATCTATGCTCTGATCTTCCTCTATTTAAATGAAACCAAAGATCAGAGGAGGGAGGACTGTTCTTGTAATTTTACGGTTCCAGAACAACTATGATCATTGAGTCTCGCTGAGACCTGACTTTGTTATGCTTTTGTTGATGCAATTAATATAAAATACTCGGTGTTCGTTTCGTCTCTGCATCTGGAGTAACTTAAGGCAGTGTTCCATTGGCAGCTAAGGGCCCGGCTCCGAAGGACACTTGCCTTTGTATTATTATACGGTGATTTGCGTGTGGTTTGTTTATTTCTATTATTAAGTAATCTGATACATTCTTTATATGATACGCTATGATTCTGTTATGATCAATGAATGAACGATTTCTCCATGTAAGAACTCTGCACTATATAATTGAATTCACACGGGGTCGAATTGTATCTTTATTCAGCCATTTCTGTAACAGAGTACTGGTATGAATGTTACTGTCATTGGATTTATGTTAAACCATATTTATGGGATTCGAGAGTAGCATCATTCTGTTTAGAAACATAGTTGCATCATTCGATACTCTCAGATTGCTATATTAATGTAAATCATGTACATACGGGTGATAGTTGTTGTTTCGTAATTCATTAAGGATTGCTGTTCCATTTGATTGCTGTTGTTCCATTTGATTATTGCTGTTCCATTTTACTGTTGTATCATTTATTGCTGTCCCATTTCCATTTCGCTGTTCCGTTTTACTTTCTGCTGATTTATTTACTTGCCTTTTTTGCTTTGGTGTGAGAGAAGGTCCAAGGCTGTCGTGAGCCTCAGCAAATGCTACCACGCTCCCTGATCCATGGTCCATGCTCTAATTCCTTTTGCATCAATTTCTAGAGGACTGAGTTATTGCTACTATATCCTCGATTGATGGTTGTTTGAATGAATGATTTAGTTTCTTGTTGTTCCAATTAGATTTTGTTTCAAGCATTCATTTACTTTTGGGTTTTAAGCACTATACTGCAAAACATTACTCTTAAGTAAATAGCCGCCTCAGACAGAGTACACTCTTGAAATAAAAAGTCATCCCTGGGTTGATAATTAATGTGAAGGTAATTAGGAGTTCAAAAGGAACCTTTTTATCGCACCACACCATGTTCGTACACGTGGAATATACAAGGTATCACTATCATATTACAATCCATAAAACATAAAGTGGAGACATATCAAATAGTTCCTGTTTTTTATCATAAGGTATTCCAGAGTATTATAAAATATATAAATAGGAAAAATCGTGAAGGTATATATAGATATATACAAGGATACTTATTAATAACAATTTAAAAGGGTTATCTTTAAAATCCTAATTCTGTTTCGAAAAAAAAAATGTAAATAGAGAAAAGTAATGAAATATTTCCTAAAACCTTTAGCAATTGCGTTAGTGCATTATTTAAAATCAAAGGATTACTTGCAAGAAGGGATTTTGTAATCTATATCAATCCTACTCAAGATTTTAATTATGTTAATACTGAATGTGCTAAACAATTAGCGGTTCCTGAAACAAATATAATTGAAACATTGGATTCGATGAATAAAAAACAATATGACATAAACAATCTACAATTAAGTATTGGAGATTATACTTTTATATCATAATTCACCATTAAAACCTTATATTGTGATGATAGTGATATAGTTATGGGTTCACCATGTTTGGAATCACTAGGGTCCTTCATCCTAAATACGAAGAAGAAGTTTTTAACATTTTCCTACAGGAAGAAAAAAATAACAGTACGAGACATTACATTGAAATCTGATTCAGTAACACCAGAAGACGTACAAGGTATCTCAAAGGTAAATTTTCAAGAAAGTAAAAAAGTGATACAAAATATGAAAAGGTAAGTTGAAAAAATCACGTTGACAAAAATGAGGAATTTTCTCAGCCTAAACACCAAAGTGAAACTTTACTGACGCAAATTAAGAAGCTTAAGAAGGAAAAGAAGTTGTTGGAACACAAGGTACAACTTATTGAGAAGGAAGCGTCAAAAATCTTCAAATGTAGAAAATAAAGTTGAAGAAAAAGGAATGAATGTCAACCCAATGAATATCACAACTCAAGAAGAAGACAAGCCAATTGAAGTAAAAATATATCTCAATGTTGCAATTCAGACGACGAAAAATCCAACTAAAGATTTTGTAATGAACTCAACAAACATCAACATTTGAAGTAAATAAGGAAATTTCCACATGCATGATAAGGGAAAATAAAACCATAAAAAATCTTTATCGACATCCAAATCCAAAGAATATACAAATTAATAAGTCGGAATATATGTGTCATCTAGAACAAAAACAATGAACTGAGGTTCCAAAGACTACTAATGTTAGTGCAATTTAGTCATGTGATAAAATATCACATGAAATATCCAGTTATCGCAAGAATCCACAAAATATTGACTTAGGATGGTTAGTTCCCTTTTCAGTGCGACAATTTTGTTTATCACTGAGGGTATCCTATCATCTTGTATCAATGAAGACAGAAACTCCAAGAATTTGTAAAATATGTGAATATATTACAAGACAAGAAACAAATGGTACACCATGTCAACAATAAGCTTTGAGGACAAAGCTTTTTGAAGGGCAAGCAAATGTTATGAATATAATTTATATAAAAATAATGTAAATAATAATAATAATAACAATCATATTAATGATTAATTAGTGATTAGTATAGAAAAGGAATGTCTTTAAGGACATGACCATTCATGAAAGGGCACATGTCTAGTTATATAAGCAGACCCTAATTAGTAACATCAATCATATTATATCTTCTATACATTCTTATATAAATATACTACTTGTCCTATAATGGATATTTACATATTTCAGATCTTTTGAGTATTTTGCTGTGAATATGAACATTGTTCATAACAGTTGACCAACTTTACAAAATAGATTTTCGACTTGACTAGGCTAGTCAACTAAGTCAATTAGCCCCTCTAACAGGGGTCTAGGAATAACTGTGAGTTGACATGGCCTCTTCTAATAGGCTAAAATTTAGAAATTTCTAATAGTCAGGATGTTGACATGGCCTCTTCTAATAGGCTAAAATTTAATCGAGTGTAACTTTAAATCTAGGAATCATATCAACATAAAATTGGTATCGTTAGAAATTTCTTGATGATATGTACACAATGTTGATATCAGAATTTAATTCAAAAAAATAATAAAAATGAAGTTTTTTGCTAACCCCATCTTCATAACGAACCTTGGGAATCAAGTTAACAATAAGTAACACCTTCCTCAGCCCGAGAACCTCTAAGGGGCTAGAAGGGAGGTGGTTACACTCCTCTCTCTCAATTACAATGTTATCTCAATAATACACAACTAAAATACAATTTACTCATAAAAAGAGGGTTTCCTTCTAGGGCCAGAAACCCTAACATAACATCTATTGTCAGATCAATTACCTAATGATGAATGTTCTAGATTGATGAGTTTTTGTTTCTCCCATTATAACCCATGGTGACAATAGTTGGGGTGAAATCCATCCTAAAACCCCCATAAGGAGTTTGGATCCAAAGATAACTAAAAATAAAATCATTAACTCAAGAATATAATTAGGCTTCATAACCAACACTTAGAATGTGGATATCATACTTTTCCCACATTATTGTTAAAATCCTTTAAAGTACTTGACATTGAGAAGAAGATGATGTGGAATTGACAAGAGAATGATATGGCATTAGCATAAAATGACATGGTATGTCTGTGTGGTAGATAACATGTTATCTTGATATGGCATGAGGCATATTCCTTGAATAATGTGACAAATTAGATGCCAAGGTGGCATGGATCAAAGTGTGCACTCAGCTTTTAATGCCGCCACAACCATCTGCTAGGTTTTTTGCTACATTTGTTACCCCTATAACCTAATTTTATGAAAATTTCCTTTTTATTGTATTCCCTGTATGTATGAAATGAATAACCAATTTCATTTTACCATATAATGCTCTCATGCACAAGAGTATAAGCACATAACTATATCATTATTTCTAAGCATATGCAACATACATAATTACATAATTAATTACAGTAAAATTAACAAAAATGTTTCAATTAACACTTATATGATTAAATATACCAAATGGTTATAGACCTCAAACATTCCTCCCATCCATAGACCATACTTCTCATGTTCTCTCAGTAGAGAGGTGCATCGAGTTGGGGCTTCAACTCCATAAGGAAACAACTTACCCAAAACTAGGTATGTGTCCAGTACCAAATATGAATAGGACCAAGGTACCAAACCCCAGTAACCTCAAACTAACATGCTCGCATCCCCCATTAGCCCCACACCCAAGAAGTACACCCCCTTATTTGCACTCGTGGTCCCCTGGGTAGTGCCACTATCTCCAGGATGTCCAACTCAACTTACCAGGGACGTTTTAGAGCCTTGTCACTTCTAGGAGTTCCTACTACCTTCATAGGTCTCCAGGTACCCTCAAGGTCCTCACATTGAGGAACTTGGAAGTATTTCTTTTGACACATGGCGCCTCTTAAAGTTATTTAATGGAATATATATATATATATATATATATATAGATATAGATATAGATATATATATATATATATATATATATATATATTTGCACCAGAGGAATCGAAAACGAGGTTAGGCTCATATGCATATGGCACAGGGTCAATTTCGGTTGCTACCATTATACCTTTGGGACCTAGGATAGTCCTCCTCTCCATAGAATGAGTTACTTTACGGGGATTTGAACCTTGGATCTCCTATTTTACACAATACTTCAGATCATTACAATCGTCAAATGATCTGCCCCTTGGGGATGCACTTTTAATAATTATTAAGTCATACAGAGCCCTATGTTTTGGCATTCATGGAGTCTTATCACTTCATAGTCCTTGAATCAGTATATAATATTAATGTATTTTATTAACATGCATGAAATTTCATATTTACAAAGTGAGGAAATATGACCCCAAAACATATAAAAACATATGCACATGGGCACACCCACCCCAAAACATATAAACACATATGCACATGGGTACAACCACCCCAAAAGTAATCCTTGGCTTGCTAACCCAATTAATATGTACCAACTCACCTACTTAAGTTTCATATGTACACGTTGTTGGGTCAAGGAAAAGGTATGCATTTACTATTAAACTCATCATCCTTTTTCTTTATTCTTATCCTTTCTATATCTCAATGCGCTAGTCTATTAAGGAATTATGGTAAGAAATACAGAAATTATCTGCAGTTACGCTTTGGCTAATTATTACCTTCCTTTCTACAGGAAAACAACAAAAGGGACAAATGTTGTTCCCTGTGAAGAAACAACAAACATCGACAAGCTAAGGAAGGAACGCGGTGGTTGTAGATACGTCCAAAATAAAATCAGCAGGATCAACGCAAGAAAGGAAATAATGTCTGAAGATGGAAAACTGTTGCGAATCCCTCAGGATTGAGAGATCCTGAGGGATCGTGTTTATCACTTATCTTTGTACCCTTTCCGATTATAAAAGAGATGTTTTGTAAGAAGAAAGGGGAAGGAATTTCTGTATTATTGTAATTGTAATTGTATTCACAAACTCTCGTTGTCGAGAAGAACATGAATATATTGTAATGCTCATTCAGTTTGATGATTAATATATAAGTAAAGTTGTTGTTCCCTCACGTTTCCTGAAGTAACTTAGTAGTTTTTTGCTGGTGGTGAAGGGCCCGGCCCCTGGTGGATTCAACTGCTCTTCTTGTGCCATACATTTCCAATTCCTGCAAGTGTGATGGTTTGATAGTATTCTTGCTTTCTGTGATTTTATCGCTGCGCTGTTTATTATTTTCCAGTATTGACAGAAGCTCTTCATTTTATATAGATTGCAGGATTGTCATTGATTTAGTTTGCTTTCATTTCAGATCAAGTTTCTTAGATAAATATTCTGCTTGATATAATCAACTGTAAAGAGTATTGACTATTGTTGTTGAAACTCTCAGATTGATATTCATTCGTTGTTTAGATTAATTATTGAAGATTGGGTTTGATTTAGATTAAATCAGTTAAATAAGGATGAGTTATCATTACTGTATGCTCAATTGATGTTGCGTTACTTTGATGAATGTAAGATTTGATTTAGTTAACAGATTGAGTTTTCTTTAATTGCAATTGGAATTTACTAGATGCATCCATTTACTCTTGTATTTAAAAGATCTATATTGCAATTTAGAAACATTACTCTCTGAGTAAATAGCCGCCACATACTGTGTACACTCTTGAAATAAGAAGACTTGCCTGGACTGATAACTAATGTGAGGATAATTAGGAGTTTGAAAAGGAATCTTTTATCGACCAACACAAGTTTTTCAAAATCCGGGGATTGAGTCAAGGTGTACATTCCCTTCTCCCTTATTTATGTATTGTCCTCAATGAGTTATATATACACACATATACAGAAAAATTATCCAAAAGTATGAGGGTACTCTTCCAGCATTGCATCTTCATGCTTCCATGTAGCATTTTCATGACCAAAATGTCCAAAGCACCTTTACCAAGGTGATAGCTTAATTCTAGAGAATTTTGACCTTCCTATCTAAAATTTGTACTAGATGGACTTGAAAGTCTCCCTCAGGCTCCACCTGAATCATATTCCAATAAATTACATGGTTATCATCGGGAATATAATTTTTAAGAAATGAAATATGAAAGATTTTATGATATGCATGTATATTGGTAATCCAATCCTATATGAAATTGGGCCAATCCTCTCCAGTATTTCAAATGGACCATAAAATCTAGTTGCCAATTTTGCACAACTACCCAGTTTCAATGACATTTTCTTGGCCTTCACTCTTAAGAAGACATGATTACCAAAATTAAATTCCCTGTTTAATATGTTCTTGTTTTTGTATCTTTTTTCATATCATGGGTAGCCTTTAAATTATGCTTGATTTTTATTACTCGCTCTTCCATTTCCTTAAGCAAGTCTTTCCCAATAATGGCCCTTTCTATTGAGTTGTCCCAACTCATAGGTGTGTTTCATTTCCTACCATATAAGGCCTCAAATGGGATCATCTTTAAATATTCTTGGTACCCATTATCATAAGACAACTCCACCAGGTGCAAATACGCATCCCATTTGCATGGTTTTTCCATCACATACATTATCAACATATCTTCAATCACATTATTGACTCTTTCTCTTTGATCTTATGACTCTATATGGTATGTTGTGCTAAAGTTTAAATTAGTTCCAAATGTCATCAATAAACCCATCCAAAATTGATGTCAACTTGGGATCCCTATTTGAAATAATTGCCTTGGAAACACCATGTAACCTAGCATTTTCCTTCATATAAAATTCAGCAACATTTGTTGCCTTATATGTTGACTTCTTTGGAATAAAGTTGGAAGCTTGAGTGACTTTTTCCATGACTACCATGATGGAATCATGTTGGTGCATAGAAAATTTGTAATAAAATCAATAGAAAGAACTCCCATTTCCACTTAAGAATGGGTATTGGATGTAGAAATCTAGTTAGATTTCTATGTTCAGCTTTGACTCTTTTGGCATTCTAAACACCTGCCTATATAATCAACCACCTCCTTTTTCATACGTGTCCAAAAGTATTTTTTTTTTCACTTACTCGTTCACAGATACCCGGGTCAGTGGGTAGCCGCTACGTCTAGGGTTTTAAACACTGAGTGGACGCCACCCGAAGGGCATCAACACCCCTCGGCCTATTTACTGACCTAACCCCAAGAGCTTTTGGGATTCGACCCTGTGACCTCCCATTGGCGAGGCACTTGATTTGACCGATTGAGCTAACTCTTGGGGCTACGTGTCCAAAAGTATTATTTCTTGATTACCGATATTATCTTTTGGTACCTTGGATGTCCAACATAAGGTACCTTGTGCATCTCATTCATCATTATACATGTTATCCCTAATAATTTGGCACATAAATCCTACATTTGTATAAGAAAAATAAATCTTTTACCAATTCATAATTCCTATACTTTGGCTGAAAATTACTTTGGTGTAGATTTCATTTTATTTCCTTGTATTGCCTATTTGAATTTTGAGACCCTAAAAATCAGATTTTTAAATCATATTTGCTTACACTTATGGTTGTAGTGTGCATTGCATGCACTTTTTTCCTAAGTGAATCAACCAACTTATTTTTCTTACCTTTTATGTGCTTAATGTTGAGATTGCAACAAGATGATGGAGCTTAGCGAAAAGAGTCGCCTTCACTAAGTGGGCCCGTAGGCAAATTATGGCGCAAGTTCTATTTTTTATCACAGTGTGGATGATCACAGTGTGGATGATCACAGTGTGAGTGATCACGGTGTGAGTGATCACAATGTGGGTGACCAAAGTGTGGGTGACCACAGTGTGGGTGATCAAAGTTTATTTTTAGACTGGCTGTCAAAAATAGAAAAGTCAAATATTATTGTCTCATAATAATATTTGGACTATAAACTTGATCTTATTCTCTTGGAGCACTTCAGTTTGAGCTACAGACGTGGCCCATGCAGCTGTCAGAAGGAAGTACGCTTTTCTTATGAGTCAGTTGAGTTGTTGCATGCATGACTTCAGTTAGAACTCAATCAGTTGAGTTTGGTGGAGTTGATTGTGGAGTTGATGGAGTTGTTTTCAGTTTGACTTGGTTAAACTAGTTGTAGTTAGTCTAACCACAAATAGACTAATGATGAGTTGTTAAACTAATTATTAACTCATAATACAACTATAGAATACATCAGTTAACTCAGTTGCATGTCAGTGCATGTTCAGTTCAGCAGGGACAGGTGTTAGAGAATCAGATTGCTATCAGTTGTGACTATAGTTGTGCATCAGATCTTGCACAATCAAAGGATTGAGTATGCCAATGAGTTTGCTCATGTATTTTCCCAGTTTGTAGCTTCTGCTCACGTCTTACACATTGTGAGTGATTCTTTGGAGGTGAAATACGAGTTTGGTAGACCATTCTCATTCATTCTTGAGCAGGTATTGAGTAGTGGAGGCAGGCAAGCAGTGGAATAGATTTGGAGATCAGATCTTAGCTGTATTGTGTGTAACAGGTGGAGCTGGTAATGGATTGCTTGTGATAAGCATTGTACTTTGTAATGTTACATGGTCTCAATTATTAATATACATATAGTGTGGGGTTTTTAGCGAGATGCTTTCCTCGGGTTACATACTGTGTTAATGTGTGAATGCTCTTGATGTTTTATTGTTATTGATGTTGCTATATTGATGATCAACGTAGAGGAGCTTATGTATTGTGTATGTATTCCGCAATAGTACATGATCAGGATAATCTCTGTTGAATATGTGTTAAATTATTCAAAATTTCTAAATGGTATCGGAGCGAGCTAGATAATTGTAGAAAAAGTTTCTACACTTAATTTAAACTTCATAAATTAGCAAAAAATGTCAGTAATCTATTTTTTCTGCTATTTAAATTTGGTTGTTCAAACAAGTGCTTCTAACCATCATGGTAAGTTCTCAATTCAAACCTTTTCCCCATGAGGTAATGCCTCCATACTTTGAAGGCATGTATAATGGATGACAACTCTAAATCACGAGTGCCATAATTCCTTTCATGCAATTTAATCTTCCTTGATTCATATCACATGCCCTTTTTGCATGAGGAATCCTCCAAGCCCCTCCTTACATCCATTAGTGCACACGATGAAATCTTTATATGGATAAACTATCTTCAATTTTGGTGTACTTGTTAACAACCCTTTTAAATATTGAATGTCCTCATCAAAGACCATTCAAATTTCACACCCTTCTTTTGCAAGGAAGTGATAGGATGGACTATTTTTAGAATCCCTTAATAAATCTTATATAGTCGCCTACTAAGCCCATGCAGGATCTCACCTCTATCACATTTTTAGTTGTTTTCCACTCTTTGATTGCTTTGATATTTTTTGGGTCTATTTCTATCCCTGCCTCTGAAATGATATGACCCAAATAATGAATTTTAATTTGACAAAATGAACGCTTACTCAATTTGGCATACAAACGATTTTTTCTAACTACCTACAACACCATTCTTAAATTTTGTTCGTGCTCTTCCTCATATTTTGAATAAACCAACACATCATCCAAAAATACAATAACAAACTTATCCAATTAATTATGGAAAATGCCATTCATAAGGCACATCAAGCCACTTGGTGCATTAGATAACCCAAACAATACCACCACAAACTCATAATGCACATATTGAGATCAAAATGTTGTCTTGTTAATGTATTCCTCCTTAATCCTTACTAGATGATACCCTAATCCTAGATCAATCTTGGAGTGTTAGAAATTAATTAACGTAGCAATGAAAATACACAAAATAGTGCAGAACCACAAATACGTAAATGCATATAACAAGAGAGACACATATATAGATGGTTCACCCAATTCGGGCTATGTCCATGGAGAAATAACCAATATCCTTCCTTTTATATTATCTAGCAAAATGAAAAGATACAACCTACAACATATCCCCTATAAATTCCTCTTCACTCTCACATAGTCTCCTCTCTCTTCCTCGCTTAGAAGAATAATACACAACCACAATACAATTCCCCTCATATAAACTGAGGCTTGCCTTCTAGGGAAAAACCTTACATCAACATAACTTCTACCGTTAGATCATCCGCCTAATGAACGACCTAGTTTAACTATGAAATTACAATATTTTACAAGGCAATTTTTCATCTATTTTTAGCTTTGGGGGCGATGTCCCCGAACCTCTGCCAGGGGGGGCTCATAAAAGTCATCGTTGCCCCTTGTGGAGCCCTTGCTGGCAATTAAATGGGCAAATGCTCAAATATGCTTGGTACCCATTATCATAAGCAAACTCCACCAAGTGAAAATACTCAGATTCCCATTTGCATGATTTGTCTGTAACATACATTCTTAACATACATTCGATCACCTAATTGAATCTTTTTCTACGACCTTATGACTTTAGATGGTATTTTGTGTTAAAGCTTAAATTAGTTCTAAATCTCATCAATAAGCATATCCATTTATGTCAACTTGGGATCCCTATTTGAAATAATTGCCTTGGGCAACCATGTAGTCTAAAAATTTCCTTCATATAAATTTCAACAACATTTTTTGCCTTATGTCTTGACTTCATTAGAATAAAGTGTGAAGCCTGCGTTATTTTGTTCATGACTACCATGATGGAATCATGTTGGCACACAATCTTGGGCAAATTTGTAATAGAATCAATAGAAACAACTTCCCATTTCCACTCAAGAATGGGTATTGGATGTAGCAATCTAGTAGGATTTGTATGTTTATATTTGACTTTTTTGCATTCTAAACACTTGCCTATATAATCAACCACCTCATTCATACATGGCCAAAATTATTGTTTCTTGACTACTAATATTGTCTTTTGGTATGCTAGATGTCCAACATATGGTACTTGTGCATCTCATTCAACACTAAAATTTTTAGCCCTAATAATTTTGCACATAAATCCCACAATTGTACAAGAGAACCCAATATTTTTCCAATTCATAATTCCTAAACTTTGGCTGAGAATTACTTTGATGTTTATTTCCTTTTTATTTCAATGTATTTCTAATTTGAATTTTGAGCCTCTAAAAATATCATTTTTAAATTATATTTGTGTACACTAATGGTTGTAGTGTGCATTGCATGCACTTTTTTGCTAAGTGCATCAAACAACTTATTTTTCTTACCTTTTATGTGCTTAATTTCAATCTCATTAATTATAAAAAAAAAATTCAGTAATCTAAATTGTCCGTCATTTAAATTTCCTTTGTTCAAACAAGCACTTCTAACCATTGTGGTAAGTTCTCAATTCAAACATTTCCCCATGAGGTAATGCCTCCACATTTTTAAGGCATGTATAATGGCTGACAACTCTAAATCATGAGTAGCATAATTATTTTCATGCACTTTCATCTTCATCAATTCATATTACATGCCCATTTTGCATGAGGACTCAATCCAAGCCCCTCTTTACATGCATTAGTGCACACAATGAAATATTTATATTTTATAATCTATCTTCTATTTTGGTGTACTTGTTAATAACATTTTTAAATATTGAAAGGCCTCATCACATACCTTTCAAATTTCACGCCCTCCTTTTGCAATGAAGTGATAGGATGGCCTATTTTTTAGAATCCCTCAATAAATCTTATATAGTAGCTTACTAAGTCTATGTAGGATCTCACATTTATTACATTTTTGGTTGTTGGCCACTCTTTGATTTCTTTGATATTTTTTCGATCTATTTCTACCCCTTCCTCTAAAATGATATGATCCAAATAATGACTTTGACTTCAAAAAACTGAACACTTACTCAATTTGCATACAATTGATATTCTCTAACTACCTATAATACCATTCTTAAATGTTGTTCGTGCTCTTCCTCATATTTTGGATAAACCAAGACATCATCCACAAATACAATAACAAACTTATCTAAATAATTATGGAAAATTCCATTCATAAGGCACATCAAGACACCTGGTACATTATGTAACCCAAACGGTGCCACCATAAACTCATAATGCACATATCGAGATCAAAATGCTATCTTGCTAATGTCTTCCTCCTTAATTCTTACTTGATGATACCCTAATCTCATATCAATCTTGGGGAAGACCTTAGCTCTAATGAGCTAATAAGACAAGTCATCTATTCTTGGCAAAGGGTATTTGTTATTCACTGTTATTTTGTTTAGTTGTTTGAAATCAATGCACAACCTTAGTGTACCATCCTTCTTTTTAACAAAGAGAATTGGGGCACCCCAAGATGACACACTTGGGTGTATGTATTCATTCTTTGAAAGTTATTCCAACAACATTTTTAATTCCTTAAGTTATAATGTGCTCATCCTGTATGGTGTTTTGGACATTAGGGTAGCTCTAGGTACCTATTGAAAATAGTAACAAGATAAGGTCTTCTATGGCTTGTGCCTTAGCTAGAAAGACTAAGTTTGTATTTACTTTAAACATGGACAAGTTCATGGAGTTGGAGAATTCATGTGTAGAGTTGGAGGACCAACTATGAGGATCCTTCCTTCAGTTCGACTACAGATTGAGTGGAAGTTATAAATTTAGATCAAATGAGTTGGGAGCTTCAATTTCTAATTCAGGAAAGGGCATGTTAGAGACAAGTTAAAAAGTCTAGCAAGCTGATTTAGAGACAAGTTAAACTCAACTAACAAGTCAATCATAGTTGTTGTAACTTTGTACTCACCAATTTTAAAAGAAGGACAAAGGCACATATTTATTCATTTTCTTGTATGCACAAGGTTGTGTGTGTGAGTGATCTTGTTGAGAGTTCATACTTTGGAGGAGCCAATACAATGTGATAGAGAGACTTCTTGCTGTCACATTTAGGAGGTTTTTCCTAAATAATAGGGGCCAAGTTTATGCTAGGAAATAAGAGATCTCTTGTGCAAGGAAAATGGGTCTGACATGCTGCAAGCAAGTAGGAGTAGAGGTTGATAGGTTGTAGAGTGTGTCCATCTAGTATAGCAGAGAGCACGTGTGTTCTTAGGGTCACTATTTTCCTTGTAAGAAATCTGACTGCTCAGAACTCTATCAATAAAATTCTAGAGCAAGAAGTGGGTTTTCCCAAGAAAAGTTTTGTTTCTTTTATGTAACTGTGTTTTTTATCTTTTCATTTTATCCCCCTCTTATTTATTGTGGATAAATTTGTGTCTTGGTGAAAATAAATTATTTTTATATTTTTCATCATAGAAGTTACATAATTTCATGGAAAATCTTCATGGTATAAGAGCAGAGATCTGCATAAATACGAGCACATAGAGATAAGTTTGAAGTGAGAATTTTGGTTAGCTTTTGTTCTAGCAAGAAACCAATATTATGTGTGTTTATTACCTCTATTATGCTAGTCAAGGATGCGACCTAGGATAGGCATGTAACACCTCAGAGCCGAGACAAGTATAGGGCCGAGATTTTTGTGTTTGGTGGAGTAGGGTCAAGGTACAAGAGTATTGATATAGGAGGTCGAGAAACCTCTCTCAGGTATAGATTGAAGGACCGAGTTATCCATTAGGGAAATTTTGAGGTATAAAATGGTCCTCCTAGGAAAATTATAAAATAATATTGGAAATAATAAAATAAGATTAGATTACATCATAAAATTTCAGAGGGAAAAAAGAAGAAACCATTTTTTCAACTTATCTCCCTATTGGTTTACTCAAATTTCGAGCAGAAACACTTATTGGATGAAAAAATTGATTCCTCATCCAAGGAATACCCATGTTTCATACTTTTGATGGACCCTTCTACACGAAAAATGAGAAATACATGAAAAACGCGGTTGCAATCATATTTTTTCATGTATTCTCATTTTTCGTGTAGCGGGGTCCATCCAAAGTATGCAACATGGCTACTCCTTGGATGAAAAATTAAATATTGCATCCAACGAGTACTCCCTCTCGAAATTTGAGTAAAACCTTAGGGAGATAAGTTGAAAATACGAGTTGAAAAAGTAGTTTTATTATTTTATTATTTTTTAATCTTTTTACTTTTTTACTCCAAAAATGGTGAATCATCCCCCATGGTTGACTTCATCATATTAAATCCTATTGGTTCTTATAAATTTTGTTTTGGTTGTACATTTTTCGTAGGAGGCCCATTTTAGACCTCAGAGTTCCCCTAATGTCAAACAAGAATGAGGTGGATACAGGTTTTTGAGGACGGAGTTAAGGGTTGTCATAATATGATTTAGGTATAAAGATTGGTCACAAAGTTTGAGAAGTGTATCTACAACAGACCGAGACTAGAAGGTATTTTGACGCACATGTTTTGTGGAGAATATTGTTGGTGGAATAGGTCTCTCTTATAGGTAGAAATTTGTGATATCCACAAGTGCAATTCTACTCAAGAAGACAGAGAGAAAGGAGCAGTGTGAGGAGACTAAGGTGTCTTTAGTAAAGAGGAGGAAGTATGTAGCAAATATGAGCTTTTTGAACCAATCAAGGTTATATCTGTACATCAGAATTTTGAAGGTGCAGATCAGAGTTTGAAGGAAAGGCATAAAAACTCCTTGGATAATAGTATGGCATTCTTGGGAATGAGATCAGATCATAGTTTAGAGGGATCATCAAATTTCTGTGCATGGAAGGAGAAAATTGCAATAGTGTTGGAAAATAATGGGGTGGAGGAGTTTATCAAGAATCAAATAGCTCCACCTCAAGATCCCCAACAACTGGCCCATCATACTAAGAATGACACCAAGGCGAAAATGATCATTCTAGAGGGGGTCATAGATCATAGCATTTCTCCTCTTTATGAGAAGAAGACAACATATGAGATGTTCAAAGTCAGCTTGGATCTATTTTAGGCTACTAATGATGTCAAGAAGTTGGCTCTCAAGGAGAAGCTAAGGAGTATTTAGATGAGCAAAGATGATCCCAACATCACATATCTTTCAAATTTCACTCAGGTTCGAGATGAGCTAGGTGGTGTGGGAAAGATAGTAGCAGAAACAGGTCGTCAAGTTAATGGGTCAGTAACCACTCGATACAATCCAACATATTGGGTTATGTCTAATCAATGATCATGATAAATATCATGTGATGAAAGCAATAGAGGTTTAATGTAGCTTCACGACCTAATGCGTCCAATGGTTAGTATTGATTTGATTAGACAATGGGCGTTTTCTCGTATAATTTTACATGCATGGATAATAACAATGGAAACCACCCTGAATGCCAAAATAGCAGAGGCAATAGATGTTAGTAAATGATAAGGTATAACAAATTATCTAAATAAGGTACATTTGCAATCACTTAGGCTTGTGAAATATTAACCCTTATTCATTGTTGATTTCATTTTACCGACATTTTCAAGGTTCTTAGCTTGCAATTTGGCATAATCCTGGTCAAAATAACTATATGACACACCTATGCTTATTTTGTACCAGGTAAGTTATATAGCTCCTTACTAAAATTTTGTTGTTGATAATGTGGAAACAAGTAAAGATGATGTTTCGAAAGCAATTGTAAAAAAAAAAGAGCCTTTAATCAATACTCTGGCATGAATAAGAGATACCCATTTGAAAAATGTTAATGTATGAGAGCTTAAAGACAAAACTAAAGAAGATTTATAGCCACATAACCCTAATTTTTACTTGATAAGTTTTGGACTGGTTAAGGTTGTTCTTTCGCCAACTCATTTTGACCCTAATACTGTACTCTTCCTAGCTAACCATTACAATTCAGTTAGTAGAAATATTCTTGACCCTGTAGATGGTCACATCTTTCTCCAAGTATCTTCTGCAATTATTGGAAATATGTTACGATTAATAATCGATGGAATACAAATCAATGAGGATGAAATGCACAAAGAATTTATTAATTAGGCAGAGGAAGATAAACTCAAAATTTTAAAAGTACCATGGTGATCCAGGTGGATATTGCTGGCAACCTCTACCACTTAGACCCCCACCATTGTACCATTATTTCTTTCGGTTTCTGTAATTCTAGCATAGTTTACTATTTTTGGCAGTTTTTAAGATCATGAACTTTCGTAGTCGTTTTGAGGTCCTAAACGATGTTTTTTCGGAAAATGGACAAACGTAAGTATTTCAATGACGTTTCTAATCGAAATTTGTAGTCCTCAGATAGATATTTATAATGAGATATCGTGCACGTCAAACATAGATCATATTCCAAAGTTACAACCCTGGGAAGTTGATGTACCAATTTACCCCAACGAGGCCCATAGTTTTGGCGCTTCATCTCCTAGGGTTAGGTTTTTGGATCTTGAGGGTTTTCCATTGTTTCTCAATAATAAATAGGCCTTCAAGCCTCATTGTAACATATTTCAAAGGTATGTATTTTCCACATATATTCTCAGAGATAAGATACCATCGCCAGAGATATTATATTTCCATTTTGTATGTAAGCATATTTCAGTTCTTTGGTATTAATGAAATGAAGATTTATTTATGTTGCATCTATATGTTTAGGTTTATATCATTATTCAGCTTAGTTACTGCATACATCTGGATCAATGGTATGAGAGTGGTCTACTCTTTCTCTATTTTTCTTTGCATGTCCCCAATGAGGTCAGGGTATCAGGAGTTAGGGCTCGAACTAGCTCAACCTTTGTAAGACTGGCCTCACAAATCCCAATGGCCTCCCATGGTGGAAGAAAAGAAAGACGAGGGATCAGGAGATACTTTGAAAATATTGCTCGAAGAGTCCCTCAAGTAATAAAGGAACACGATGATGGACAACTTTACCCATATCCTTTGGCAGATGCCCACAAGAGACGCATTTTCATCCGACAACCACTCTGGAAGCACCACTCCCTTCAAGGTACAAGTCAACTTGGACATTCCCATATTTGAAGGCCAGATAGATGTAGACATCATATATAGGTGTTTAAATTTGTTGGAAGGGTATTTTTCACTTCATGATTTTTCCAATAGGGAAAATATTACTTTTTCACTCCTCAAAGTTGCCCCCCACGTCAAGGATTGGTGGGAAACCTACTGTGAATAGAGGGACTAGAGGGAACCCTCACTATTTTCTATGGCATCCCCTTGGAAATCTTTACAATATGCCATCAAGGAGCAGTATTAACCTATTAGAAGCTATGAAGATAAGTACATAAACTTTACCACATTGCAACAAGAAAGGGAATACGGCGTACCAATGTTCACGAATAATTTTCATACTCTTCGCATGAAGTTATGTATCAAGGATTCTGAGCAGCATCTGGTACTCAAGTACCACAATTGTCTATATAAATACATCTAGGACAGTATGGAGTTCCTCGACATCTCCTCACTTCATGCCGCCTACCGATACACTGTCAAGATCGACCAGAAGTTTAAACAAAAGAAGCAAGACTTTGAATTTGTGAATCCGAAGCAGTGGAAAGACAACCCGTCAAAGCCATAAGAAAAGAACAACACCACAAAGAGAAAGAAAGACACAGGAAAGTGGTGTGAGTTCCATAAGAGCCCCACTCACAATACAAGTGAGTGTCAAGCCAAGCAGTTACCGGTGGTCGAGATGAAGGCTTTAGAATTAGATGCATGTGCTGACTCTGAGTCAAAACCTAATAAGGGGAATGAAAAATGGAAGCATATTATTGATGTGGAGCCGAGTGCCACTATTTCCACCACCAAGATCTAGAAGATTAAGCTCGAAGATCGATAGGAGGGGGCGTGTCTCTTCCACTCATAGATGTGGGTGATGATTTCATCGTTGCAATTCATTGTCGACAATGAGAGCCAAAAGAACCTCATTTCAGTAGAGGTTGAGAAGCAGTTGGGCCTACCGACCACACCACACCCACAGTCATACATCATCAAGTGGCTTCACCAAGGAGGAGATCTCTCCATCAACTAACAATGTCGCCTTCCATACAACATCAAGCCCTTCACAGTTGAGGTATTGTGTAATGTTTCTCCTCTTGAATTTTTTGACGTATTATTAGGCCAAACATACTTTTGGAAGCGTCATGTTGTGTATGAGTTGAGGACTCACAATGTTATTATTTCTTTGGGGAATAAGTTATACAAGATACCAGAGGTAGCCCTACCTACCACCATCTCTTTGATCTCTGCTAAGAAATGTAGTAAGATCATCTTCCAGACCAAGATTTTCTTTTCTTTTTAATTGGCTCTCAAAGTAAGGGGAAGATTGTGGCCGCATCAATGGCCCCCAAGAAGGGTTCCTCCATGCAGCAGAAGCTAGTGGATAAGGGTGTGGAATAATACAGTGACAACTTTTCCTCACCCACAGGGGTACCCTTGCACTTCCAGGTCAAGTATTCGATTGATCTAACTCCCCAAGGACCTCTACCCAACGGGCCGATATAACGTTGCTCCATTATGGAAAATTAAGTGATCAAGTGGAAAATCTAAGTGGAAAATCTAGGAGTTGCTACAAAAATGGCACATTCGACCATGTTCCTCACTTTGTGGGAGCCTGATTGTACTTGTACAAAAGAATAATAGGACATGGAGGCTTTGCATTGATTATCGGGAAATAAACAAAACCACTGTCAGGAATAGGTATCCAATCCCAAGGATTGATGACCTTCTAGACCAACTCAATGGGACCATGCATTTCAGCAATATCGATCTAAAGTCTAGCTATCACCAACTTCAAATAGATACCACAAATGTATGGAATATCCCCTTCAAATCCAAGGAAGGCCTTTTTGAATGGTTGGTTATTCCCTTCGAGTTGAAAAATGCCCCTGCTACTTTTATGAGGCTAATTGATGACATTTTGTGGCCCTTCACCAACTCATTCATGGTTTTTTACCTGGATGACATCCTCATCCTCAGCGAGAGTTGGGAAGAACACTTGCAACACATTCCACAGGTCCTTCAAACCTTGTGACACCACAAAATGTGTGCCAACTTAGATAAATGCACCTTTGGCATGATCCAGGTCCAATATTTGAGTTACATTATAGATTAGCAAGGCGTGCATGTGGATCCAACTAAGTTCCAAGTCTTTTAGGATTGGCCAACCCCGAACACTATAACAGAGCATTGCAACTTTTGGGCCTTACAAATTTTTATCAGAGGTTCGTGTTGGGATTCAGTTATATCATGTGGCCTTGGAGTTAGATTACCAAGGGTGGGGCAAAAGAAAAATGTTCCTAGTCTAAATCCCAATAGAAGGCGTTTGTTGAGTTGAAGTGTCGCCTTTGCCCTACATCGGTACTCACATTTCCAGACTTGCAGCAACCATTTGAAATTGAGACAGGTGCCTCTGACTATGCTATTTGTGTAGTCCTCACCTGGTATGGGCATCTAGTGGCATATCATAGTGAGACACTTTCTGATACAATTCAAAAGTACCCCACCTATGATAAAGAGATGTATTCCATTCTGTAGGCTTGTTGGCAATGGAAGCATTACATTATGGGGAAGGAGACGGTAATCCACACCACTCACCAACCTCTTCAGTTTATAGAGACACAAAGGAAGTTGCAGAATGATCGCCATCAGAAGTGGTATACATATTTGCAACAATTCCACTTGAACATTAAATACAAAAAGGGCAACACCAATCATGTTGTAGACTGGCTCAGTCAGCCCGCAATTACAGCACTAACTACTATTCTCCACTCTTGTGGCCACGAGACCTCTGGATGGCCACAACTGTACAAAAATGATCTAGAGTTCACCTCCACATACCAAATGCTAGTGGATGGCAAGCAAGTTCCTGATTTACACCTCTAAGACACATTATTATGCTACCTAGGCCACCATTGTGTTCCTTCAAGCGAGTGTTCCAAGATGATTTGGGAGGCACATTACAATCAGGTCATAGGACACTTTGGTGTGGAGAAAATTGTGCCCATACTAAAAAATTAGTTTTATTGGCCAAAACTGTGACAAGATGTTGGGAAATATATTAGATCCTACACTACCTGCGTCATTGCCAAGAAAACCATCAAGAAGAAAGACTTGTACACTACTTTTCCTACTCCCATCCAACCTTAGGAATCCATTTCCATAGACTATTTTTCTGGCCTCCCTTCTACCAAGCATGGTAATGACTATGTATTTGTGGTCGTGGACAAATTTTCTAATATAGCTATATTTGTGGCCTGCAAGAAGATTAACACAACGTATGACTCTATCAAAATCTTCTTTGAATAAATGAGGGTACATTTTGGGATCCCATAGACCATTATATCAAATTGGGATAACATGTTCTTGAGCACATTGGTCAAGCCTTTGGACACTATTAGACACCAAGCTCACCAATTCGACTGCATTCCATCCCTAGACTGATGGTCAGACAGAGGTCTTCAACAGGATGATAGTGCACATACTCTAGATGCACAACTCCAAGCATCCACAAATGTAGGATGAGATCATTCCCTATGTGTAGTATAGTTATAATAGATATCTCCATAGCTTGACTGGTCATAGTCCCTTTCAAGTGGGTGTAGGATTTCAACCATTATGTCTGATTGATGTTACCATGCCTCATGCGACTACATAGACAAAACCACATATGTATAGTTCGAGGTTGATAAAGCAACCAGATTTATTAAACGCATCCAGCACATCTACCAGTAGGTTCATGACATCTTGGAGAAGTCCAATGCCAAGTACAAGTAGTGACGTGATCAACATCAAGTGCCACACAATTTTTAGGTGGGCGACAAAGTTTGGCTATATTTTCATATAGAACGCCTTCCCAGGGCCCATAGGAATCTCAAACCACTCTGATATTGGCCTTACAAAATTACTAAGGCTATGGAAGATAATTATTTTGAGCTCAACATTACCCCATTCCTTGGCCTGCACCCAATATTCAATGTGTATCGCCTTCGACCATACTTTCCACCATTACTGGACACATCAGACATTGCAGAACAACTCACACCAACAAAGCTAAACCCAGACTGCATGGAACATGCCACAACTAGATCAATAACACTCACCAGTAGAAGATCCAACTGTATCAGGTTGTCAAAGATGGCTAGCTCCTGCACCAAGGAAAGTGGCTCACCAGGGACCAAGTTCAGCAGAAGTTTCCCTATCTCATGGGGGCACTCAACACAATGGGGTTCATTACTTCCTAAAGGGGGAGGACTAATCCAGGTGGATATTGGTGGCCATCTTCCTATTCCACTTGGACCCCCACCATCGTACCATTATTTCTTTCAGTTTTCGTAATTGTAGCACAATTTACTATTTTCAGTAGTTTTTCAAGTCCTAAACTTCTAGAGCCGTTTTGAGGCCCTAAACGACATTTTTTGGAAAATGAGAAAATGTGAGGATTTTAAAGATATTTTCAATCCAAATTTGTATTCCTCGGATAGATATTTCCAATGATATATTGTGCGCGTCAAACATAGATCGTATGCCAAAGTTACGACCCTTGGAAGTTGATGTGCCAATTTACCCCAACGAGGTGCATAGTTTTGGCATTTTATCTCCTAGGCTTAGGTTTTTGGATGTTGAGGGTTTCCATTATTTCTCAATAATAAATAGGCCTTTGAACCTCATTAGAAAACAATTCAGAGGCATGTATTCACCATATCTCTTCTGATAGATAAGCTATTATCACTCAAGCTAGTCTATTTCCATTATGTATGTAAACATCTTTCAGTTATTTGATATCAATGAAATGAAGATTTATTTCTTCTACATCTCTGTGTTTAGGTTTATATATGTATTCAGTTTCATTCCTACATAAGTCTCGATCATGTGGAAACTCGAAACCATATTCTTGAATTAAAATTACCTCTTAACAGTAACATGTTAAGGCATGAATTTTGAGTCATGTCCTCTTTTCTTGCTATTATATTGGGTTATGCAGATGAAACTGAGATGGATGAATTTACTTTTATTTGAGTGAAATATTGGAAAATCCCCATTAAGCAAGGTTAAATTTTCTTGGTTATTTAGTTGAAAATATACATTTTCATCTAAGTACTCTCAGCTCATTCACACTATTTAGGTTAACTACCTATATTGTTCATTTATGTTAGAATCTTACTCACATAAACAATCTGTTGATGGTGCTAGACCCACCAACATTCAAGGGATATCCCCGATATGAAGTCCCAACTAGACCTCACACCGTTTAGAGTAGCAGTCCCAGTAGTGGGTGGTAATGTTATGCCTTGACCGCGGAAACACATAGAAGGAAGTATGATAACTTTGTGTGAGAGAAAGTGTGTGACCCTACGGAGAGTCAAGTGCGATACATGAAGGTACCAATACATGAAGGGAAAAGGAAGTGCACCCCTTGGAACCTGTAATAGTACGCAACTTGGAAGGAACACACGAGTGAAATGACACCACAAGCTAAGATGTGGAAAAATCCACCAATTAAAGTGATGAGTTAACACAACAACACACATTCAACAAGATTCATACAAATGCAAATGAAATAGTTCATAAGCATATGTATAAGTTAAATAACAAACATTTCCAATACAACAAGAATAGTTCTACTATATTAACAACATACACATGAAAACGTGTTGGCTCTGACTTTATTATTATAAGTGAAAGTTCCACCCATACATACACCATTGATGACCACTAGCCCCAATAGTGGAACATTACTGTCAACAACACCTACTCCTCCAAATAAGTATACTAACTTTACTCTACGGAGAAGCCAAGGCTCTTCACAATACTCCCAAGCTTTCTAAGACTAAGCCTAACCAATATCTAGGCTCCCAAAAGCCCTTTACATGAGTTATGAGGTTCTATTTATAACAAGAGTGTGTGACTCTTCAACTCCCCTTTGTGACCTTTGGACTATGCTCATGACTCTTCAACTTCTTTACAAAATGACACATTACATTACATGATGACTCTTCATATTCCAACATTGGCACTTGGAATTTCACATACAACATAATTACAAATAATATTACATTTTACACTCATACCCATATAGGAAAAAATAGGGTAGAGATAGCTTGATAGCCTAACAAGACAAGACATTATGATGCTTGAGTTTAGGAACTCTCTAGCTCGACAACTTCCACTTTATGCTTCTTGGTCATGTATCGATGCCAAGCTTTGTACTGTGTGATGACATCCCCAAAATGCATGATAGTGTCAAGCTAGAAGCTAACTCTAGCCTCCATATAATCTAGGTTCAATGATTTGGAACCAATCTTAACTTCTTTCTCAAGCTAGAGTAGCATGGTTCTGATTTAGACAGGACCACCGACATAGTTCTACATGTTTTGTATGTTCAGCTCTAAATCCTCCTTGGTGGCAACCTGTCTAGCCACTTCATGTACTCTTCAATCTCCTGCCTGACTTAGTGTTTCCGTTTAGCTTTGATGAGTGATCCGACTAATGGGATTTTGTGGGTTCTCACCATGAAGTCCAAGTTGTTGTACAACCGTACACTGAGGCCTAAATGTTTCCAATGAACGAGGTGAGCTGCTTGTTATTCTGAATGAACGTTCCAACTATTTCTTTCTCCAACTTTGCCTGCAACTTCATATTCTTTACCAAAGTAAGTGGTGCCCCTTTGGAAGTTTTCACATTCCTACAAGTCTTGATGAATTCCTTACTCTGTTATTCCAAGCTATGCAAGTGGAAAATTTCCTTATGTACGGTTATGAACTCCTCATAGATATCCTACATGGTTGCTCCAAGTGTTGATACTTTACCAAGTATCGCTTCTCTCATTTCCCCCAAGTAGGCATGTGTGGGAGCTCCATTCTGTGCTACTATGCAGAGCTGTTCTATCTCTTGTTGGGCAACATGTAGATTTTGTAGCAATTTCTTACTCTTGGCTATTAAATACTGAGTGCTTGATCTCGTCACACCTGCGAAGGCCAAGTTGGCTTCGACAATGGAATTTGGATTCGTGATGGTGTTCGCCACTATCAACCTTTCTCTAATGAATATAGGTGATGCATGACCATCTAGAAAATTCTCTATCCGCGTTTTTACAATCCTCTTTTGAAGTTCATTATAAGACAATTTGTACACATCCATTACTGGATCAACAACAAGAGGAACTATGTCACCTTCTTCACTCAGGGATAACTCTATAGTTGGAGGTAGTGGAGACTGAACGGTGACCTATGGTGCACTGGATATCAAGTCAAGATCTTCATCCTGAAGTTCCGATTCCAACTCCATGTCTGCAACTTCAATCAAGTCTTCAATCTACTGAGCAAGCTCCCGAGCCTGCATATGTTCACTCTCCACCTTTGACTCTAGTTGGATTTGTCCTTGCTCTTCAACTTGAATCAATGTTGTTTATCCTAACGTTGCACCTTGGCTTTCTTATTCTTCCTACTTCTGCTTCTCCTCCTATTCTTTCCTCCTTTGTTCCCATTCTTCCTTCAATTCTTGTTTTGCTTTCTACAACCTCAGTTCAGCTTCATGCAATCTCTTCTTTTCTCTCTTCTTCCACTCTACTCTCTGTCTGCTTTTCTTCCTCTGCCAAAGATGATTTCTTTAGGATTGAATTGGATTTCACTCTACACCTTTTTTCTCCCTCTATTCTTTCAGCGACCTTTCTCTTTCCATGATCTTGTACTGGATTATTTCCTTTTGTTACTACTATTGGACTTGCTACCATGTTAGTGCTGACTCCTTTTCTATAAATAGTTGAGTGTTTGCATACTGGAAATTTAACTGGCACCTGCTCACCTACTTCCCTAGAATTGATTTCAGTGGTATCTCTTGAACCAACTCTCTTTGGTTCCATGGTAATAATCATTACTGGAGAGAAGTGCTTCACTAATGTGGTACCTATGGGACAAAAAGGACACTCATGGAAATAAAATATTAGCCTCACCAAATCGACTTTCAAGGAATGGACAAGAAGCAAATTGGGCATCTGATGGGAAGGATTGCACAAACTTCATTGGTAAGAGGGATTGACTACCTGTGGGAATTGTGCACTACGTGGTACCAATAGTCAGGGATGAATCTTGTTTCTTGAGACTGAGCAATGCGCAGTCCCAGCCTAGGAAAAGACTGTGTATTGTGCAATCTCACTGGCCAAGGTGACAGGATGACCCCTAGAACTGCACAGTGTGCAGTTGGGTCTAGCCTATACTATGCACTCTGCAGTTTTAGAGGATTGCACATTGCGTAGCTAGGCAAAGTGAAAACCGACCAAGGAAAGTCCATATATTCCCAAGGGAAGTGTGGAAAACAAGCAAATCTAAGTGATGGTGTGAGCTTGAGTATAGATCTAGCTAAGTGTGAATGAATCATGATAGATCAAGTGCATAAACTGAATGAATGTGAGGAAAATCAAATTGGTGAGGAGAGTAGCTGCAATGGTGACCATTCACTTCTACAAGCTAAAACAAGTTTAAATGTCAGAAACCATGAAGAGAAATAAGCAAAACAACACTCACACAAGTGAAACAACAACAAGAGACATAAAAGGAGGCAAAAGGCGATAAAATAAAAACTCAATTGGAAAAGCAAAGGCTCCTTGATCTCTTCGGGAATGCTAGAGATTCAATATTGAACGTGAAAATGAGCTTTAGAGGCATCAATTGACTAGATTTGATCAAATGAGGTTTTATGATGCACATGCCAAAAATCAAGGAAAAAGTGACACTTGGCAGAAGTTTCTAAAAATAGGAAAAGTGCCTCATTCAAGATACTAAAAATAGATCCATATTTCCTAGGGATGTTTTTTTCCCTTTAGTTTTCTTTCTTTTCCGAGGGGGTGGGGGGGAATTTCCATGCACACTGTTAGAAAAGACTATGCAGTTATGGGGAACTTGGCAACTTTCTGGCTTAGTGTGCACTGCGCAGTTTCTGAGCTTAGTGAGGGTTGTGTAGTTTCTGGGCTCAATGTTGGGTTGCCTTCCATGACTGTGCAATTTATGACCTCAAGGATGACTGCCATTTTAATTTGCGCAACTCCAATCATCAAGGTTGACTGCCTTCAAGGATTGTGCAGTTTCTGGAGGCAAGCACAAAATTGTTGTGTGACCAAGTTGGGAGACCAACTTGTGACTTAAAAATATTAGCTAAGTTCAGAAACACAAGTGAAAATGAAAAGATAAGTCTCAACCGAAGCATGAATACCTAGATTAGTGTGATATGAGCTACTATGGTTAAGGAAGGAGGCTCCAAAATCAAAGCATAGAAAAAAATTTGGAGGGTGGTCTTAGTTGCTACAAAATTGGCGACACATTTTTAGAATTCCAACACTCTATATGGACCTTGTCTCATACCAAACATGTCTAACTCTTATGGAAGTATTGTTTAGTTCGTTGATCATTATAGCTTCTTCACTTAGCTTGAGTTAAATATATATTCCCTACCATTCTCTTTGTCGACAGCACACATACCAAGCCAAGTGAGATTGATTTGTTTCGATTGTGGATGAGGAGTATATAGATGCACAAGTAAAATAGATGTCAGATTTTTAGTTTCATCTCTGGTGTTGCTCCGCTACTAGAAGACTTGGACAGTGCCCCAGCAAAGTCACTTCTAGAAAGACAAGCATTACTCTACTGCTAGAAAGCCTCGACATTATCCCACCAAAGTTACTTACGTCACCTCTTTGTGAATGAATCCTTTCTCTTCTTTTTCCTTTTATTCCATTTTTTTTGTTCAAAGAACTATGCATAGGCACTTATTTATTTCATGGGACAGAAGAGGGATCCCGACTTATTGAGAGCAGAAGAGGTTGTCCCTTCAGAGAAGGATATTTGTATATACGTCTGACATACTTGTTAAGTTTTTCACCCTCTCCTTACACTACTTGAATTAGTTGACAAGGGTTAACTGAAAGCAGAAGACTGATTAGAGTAGGTGGTACTAGTTAAAAGTGCAAGCATTGTGATTTCACCATGACTCTCTCTGAAAGGAACGTATTTTCCATCAGGGTATCATCGACTAGAAGAAATGAAAGATTCACATAAAGAGAGGGAATATAAAGATAACAAATCAATCATAGCAATACAACTTCCTCTTGGACTTCACCTTGCTTGCCTAGAAACCAAATACGGTTTCATGCGGAAACTAACCTACAGCTAAAAAGAAAACAAACTAAAGGAAAGAAGTGAATCAAATGAAATGCAGCAAAGTGAATCAAATCAAAGAAACAACAAAGAAAAGAAAAACTACTCCTACTCCTAACCTAAACAGAACATAGGCCAGACTTACGTAAGGTGATATGTCCAATTCAGCCATCAACGCATTGGCTGACCTATATAGGCAAGGGAATGCATGCCAAGAAATATATACACACATACCAACAAGCAAGAAAGATAAGTCAATACAAACCAAAACGTTCGAAGTTTGAATGCACCCACAGAAAAGTAAAAATGGAAAGTAAATGAAAGGCACTCTATGGATGTACCATGGTGTCCAAGCACATTGTGAGCCGAAGACAAGCCTGCACACACTTTCGAACTGTGAAGGTGAGTGAACATGAAGAAAGAAGAAAAAATTTGTTTTCCAACAATGCTCTCCATATATGAATCCTCCAATGACTAAGCGATAGGATCATGTAATACAGATGGAGGGTCTGACAATTGTAAGACAGATTAATTAGCAATATGTGTGAAAGAGTGATGAGGAACCTCAGAATATTCAACACTATTCTAATCGGAAGCGGAGCTGACCTCAAGACTATGACAACTTGACATAACCATCATCTCGGATGAAGTGCCTCAATAGCTTGGGGAAGTTCCAAATCATCAATTGGTAGATAGTCACAAATAGGTGGTTGGGAAACATTAACAGTGGAAAATCAGAATCGTGACCAAATGAATCAATGAATAGGTCGCGACAGCCACAATCAGAAAGTTCAAGATAAAAAATGGAGGCATCGTCATGATCTGATGAATGGAAAAGAGGGGAAGATGAAAAACAATAAATTTCACCCTCTAAGTTTTCAGAAATATGAGATGAGAGATTAGGAATATTAAGAGTAGAAGATTCATCCTCTCCACATCTGGATGAAAACTAACATCCCACATGTTCTATGAATGACCAGATGTAGTACCATCATCATGAACTAAATTTTTACAAGATTCAACAGAAATGACATAATCATGCGAAATGTTAGAATGATGAAGGAGAGGTGTGAAAGGAAGATAATCATCCTTTGTCGCAACTTCTTGTTCAGATATGGGTTCCCCCACATAATCATTGTGAATGATATCACAAGTTGGTTGCTCAACACCAACTCCATCCAACACTTGATCCTCATGAACATCATAAGAGAGATTTGAAATAGGTGAAAACAACACATCACAATTCGGAGGATCAGAAGGACCAAAGGATGGAGGACATGGAGATAACACTTCATCACAATCATCAGATTGACAATCCAAACCTACGATGAATTTCTGAGTATGTGAGATGGGAAAATATGGCGGTAGATCAATAGATAAATTTTCAACTTCTCCTACCTTAGCCTGTGGAACAAGAGTCATTTGATGAGAGAAGGATGGAGGGTCACTTGGAAAAACAACCTTGTCCATTACATATTTAGAAGCTCTAACACCGAGGTATGTTGGGAATGGCTCAAAAGATTCTAACTCGTGTGAATTTTCTGAAATGTAAACAAAGTATATAAATATATCAACCAAGAAAGACTAATAAACTTCATCTTCAGGAAATTCAAAGTAGTAATGGATACAAAAATCATGAAAATCCTGAACGAATTCGTCAGGGGATTTTCGTAATTTCAAATTTTTCTTATTAAGGGCTTTACGATCACAAATATTGAAATAGCATCATGAATCTATGAAATTTTGTTCGAAAGAGTGAATGGAGGCATTAGGAAATGTGTTACACCATTCTTGCACACACCCTTTGAACATGAGAATGAACAACCTAGAGTCAACATCCTGACTGTGGATATTGTGCTTTGTGCAAAAATCAAGAAATTGTGTGGTATGTTGAAATAAGGTGGTTTCACCCTCACTACTAAATTTCAAATTAGACAAGTCATCTATAATTATCGCTGGCACTTTCAGATTTTCGGATTTAGAAAAACATGGAGAAGTCATGAAATAAGTGCAGAAATTCAAAACAAACTTCAAGGACTCATCTTGTCATCTAGCCCTCCTTATAGTGCTAGAAATGTTGATGGTGTTGGACCCTCCAACATTCAGGGGATCTCCCCGATATGAAGTCCCAACTAGACCTCACACCATTTGGAGTAGGAACCTAGTAGTGGTAGTAATGTTATGCCTTGATTGCGGAAATGCGCAGAGGGAAGTACGATAACTTTGGGTGATAGCAGGTGTGTGACCCTATGGAGAGTCAAGTGTGATGCATGAAGGTTCCAACACATGAAGGAAAAAGGAAGTGCGCCCCTTGGAAGCCTATAATAGTACATAACTTGAAAGGAACACATGAGTGAAATGACATCACAAGCTAAGATTCAGAATAGTCCACAAGTTAAAGTGATGAGTGAACACAACAACACACATTAAACAAGATTCATACAAATTCAAACGAAATAGTTCATAATCATATGCATAAGTTAAATAACATACATTGCCAATACAACAAGAATAGTCCTACTATATTAACAACATACTCATGAAAGCATGCTCGCTCAGATTTTATTATTATAAGTGAAAGTTCCATCCATACATACACCATTGATGACCACTAGTCCCAATAGTGGAACATTACAGTCAAGAACACCTACTACTCCAAAGAAGTATACTCACTCTACGCTATAGATAAGCCAAGGTTTTTCACAATACTCCCAAGTTATTTATAATCCTAAGCCTAGCCAAATTCTCGGTTCCAAAAATACCTTTACATGAGTTATGAGGTTCTATTTATAACAAGAGAGAATGATTCTTCAAATCTCCTTTGTGAGCTTTGGACTACCCTCATGACTCTTTAACTTCTTTACAAAATGACACATTACATTACATGATGAATCTTCATATTCGAATATTGGCACTTGGAATTTCACTTACAACATAACTACAAATAATATTACATTTTACATTCATGGCCATATAGGACAAAATAGGGTAGAGATAACTTGAAATCCTAGAAATATTATGATGCTTGAGTTTGGGAACACTCTAGCTCGGAAAGTTCCACTTGATGCTTCTTGGCCACGTATTAATGTGAAGCTTGGTACTATGTGATGACATCCCCAAACTGCATGATGGTGTCAGGTTGGAAGCAGACTCTAGCCTCCATAACATCCGTGTACAATGATTTGGAACCAGTCTTAACTTCTTTCTTGAGCAGGAGCAACATGGTTTTGATCTGGACAGGAACACCGATGTAGTTTTGCATGTTTTGACTGTTCAACTCTAAATCCTCCCAAGTGGCAAACTGTCTTAGCTATTCCAAGTACTCTTCAATCTCCTGCCTGACTTGGTGTTTTTGTTTAGCTTCAGTGAGTGACTTGACTGATGGGATCTTGTGGGTTATCACCATGAAGTCCAAAATATTGTATAACCAGACATATGAGGCCTAAATGTTTCCAATGAAAGAGGCGAGCTGCTTGTTGTTCCGAATGAACATTCAAACCCTTTCTTTCTCTAGCTCTGCCAATGACTTCATCTTCTTTACCAAAGTAAGTGATGCATGTTTGTATCTCATTGTCCGTTCTTGCATGGTGGTGATGGAAATTGGAGCATTCCAAAGATTCTTGATGAATTCCTTGCTCTATTTCTACAAGGTATCCAAGCGGGAAACTGCCTTATGTACGTTCATGAACTCCTCATAGAGATCCTACATGGTCTCTCCAAGTGTTGATATTTTACCAAGTATCATTGCTCTCATTTCCCCCAATTAGACCTATGTGTGAGCTACATTCTGTGCTGCTCCACGGAGCTGTTCTAACTCTTGCCAGGAAACCTGTAGATTCTATAGTAATTGCTTACTCTCGTTTGTCAAATACTAATTGCTTGATCTTGTCACACCTGCAAAGGCGTTGGCTTCAGCAATGGCATTTGGATTCCTGCTGGTGTTCGCCACTATCACCCTTTCTCTAATGAATGCAAGTGATGCATGACCACCCAGAAAATGCTCTCTCCACACTTGTACAATCCTCTTCTGAAGTTCATTATATGGCAGACTGTACACATCCATTACCGGATCATCATCAAGAGAAAGTACGTCCCCTTCACCACTCGGTGCTAACTCTATGGCTGGAGGTGGTGGAGACTAAATGATGACCTATGGTGCACTAGGTATCAAGTCAACATCTTCATCCTGTTGTTCTGGATCCAACTCCATGTCTACAACTTCAATCAAGTCTTCAATTTGTTGAGAAAGCTCCCAATCTTGCATCTATTCACTCTCGCCCTATGCTACTGGTTGGTTTTTTCCTTTCTCTTCAACTTGAATCGACATTTTTTCTCCTAACATTGTGCCTTTCCTTTCTTCTTCTTCTTGCTTCTGCTTCTCTTATTGTTCTTTCCTCCTTTGTTCCCATTCTTCCCTCAGTTCTTGTTATGCTTTATGTGCCCTCAATTTTGCTTCCTGCAAGCAGCGCTTTTCTTTCTTCTTCTACTCTGCTCTCTGTCTCCTCTCCATCCTCTACCAATGTTGTTTTCATAAGGATTGAATCCACTTTTACTCTACACCTTTGTTCTCCCTATATTCTATCAACAACCTTTCTCTTTCCATGATCCTGTATTGGATTGATGCCTTCTATTACTACTGGTGGACTTGGTCCCATGTTAGTGTTGACTCATTTTCTATAAATAGGTGAGTGTCCACATATTGAAGTGGTGCTTGCTCAATTTCTTCCCCAGTACTACTTTCAATGGTTTCTCTTGAAGAAAATATCTTTGGTGCCATTGTAACAATTACTGTTGGAGAGAAGTGCTTCACATGTGTGGTACCTGTGGGATATAAAGGACACTCATGACAAGCGAACATTAGCTTCAAAAAATCAACTTTCAAGGCATGATAAAGCAAAAAAATTTGCATCTAATGGGAAGGATTGCACAATATTCATTGGAAATAGGGACTGGATACATGTGGGAATTGCACACTACGCAGTACCTGCAGCCAAGGATGAAGCTTTTGGCCAGCCTAGGAAGAGACTAGGAGATACTGTGCATTGTGCAGTCTCAGTGGAAAAGGTGATAGGCTGACCCCTAGAACTATGTAGTGAATAGTTGGGGCCAGCCTGTACTAGGCACTATGCAGTTCCAGAGCCCAATCTTGTTGCTTGAGCCTTAGGATTATGCAATGCCCAGCGGGGCAAAGAGAAAACCAGCCAAGGAAAGTGCAGATCTTCCCAAGGAAAGTGTGGAAAACGAGCATATACAAGTGATGGTGTGAAATTGAGTGCAGATCTAGCTAAGTGTGAATGAATCATGATATATCAAGTTTAGAAACTAAATGAATGGGAAGTAAATGAGATTGGCGAGGAGAGTCGCTGCAATGGCGACTATCAGTGAAAAAACAAAAAAACTGATGTGACACTTGTGAAAGACAAACGATAACTTGAAACAATACTTCTACAAGCTAAATCAAGTTGAAACACTAGTAACCATGAAGAGAAATAAGCAGAAAAACACTCACACAAGTGAAACAACAACAACAAATAAAAAAGGCGACAAAAGGTGATAAAAGCAAAAATCACCCGAAAAGCGACGGAAGCTCCACCAAAAGTTCCTTGGTCTCTTCAGGAATGCTAGAGCTTCAAGATTGAATGTGCAAATGATCTGTAGAGGCGTCGATTGACTAGATTTGATCAAATGAGGTTTTATGACGGGCATGCCAAAAATCAAGGAAAAAACAACACTTGGCGGAAGTTTCTAAAAATAGAAAAAGTGCCTCCTTCGGGATACTAAAAATAGATCCCTATTTCCTAGGGATGTTTTTTCCCTTTAGTTTTATTTCTTTTCTGTGGGGGGGGGGGGGGCTTTCCATGCACACTGTTGGGAAAGACTGCGCAATTCAGGGAAACTGGGGAACTTTTCAGCTCAATGTGCATTGCGTAGTTTCTGAGTTTAGTGAGGGTTGCACAGTTTCTAGGATCAATGTTTGGTTCCCTTCCATGACTGTGCAATTTCTGAGCGAATAACTTCCAGCTTGATCTACGCAATTCCAATCATCAAGGTTGACTGCTTTCAAGGATTGCACAGTTTTTGGAGGCAAGCACATAACTGTTGTGTGACCAAGTTGGGAGATCAACTTGTGACTTAGAAGAATCGGCTAAGTTATCGAACACAAGTGAAAATGAAAAGATAAGCGTCAATTGAAGCATGAATACTTGGATTAGTTCGAGATGAGCTATTGTGGTTAAGGAGGGAGGCTCCAAAATCGAAGCACATGAAAATTTTTGGAGGGTAGTTGTAGCCGCTACAACAAAATCATTGAGTCCTAATTTACCACCTTTATTTATTTCACATCTAGGGATATAGTTTTTATCCTAACTATGTTTCTATATTTTCTAGATCCTATTTTCTCTCATCCTACTGTATCTCTTTCTAAGGTGTCAAGGTGAGAGAAATTGAGGTGGTTTCATAATTGTATTATATATTTGTATCATTAAAATATGAATACATGTTGTGAGGCTTGAGGCCTTTCTCGCCAAAATTTTTGTGTCTCATATATATATATATATATATATATATATATATATATATATATATATATATATATATATATATATATATATATTATTATATATTTTATTAAATGGTTTCAAAGAAAATGGAGATCCCTATGTAGGAAATTTTTGAGAGATGATATTTGTTGGTACATTTAGAATGGAGATGAAGCGAAGTTGAGGCATGGATCTATGTGTGAACCATGTTTGGAATCTCCTAAAGGCATACAAAGATGCAGGGATTTTTCCACATTTAAGATGTAAAAAGAGGCTGACACATGCAAATATATCCATGCTCATGGCTTCTTGGCTTCTGCAACAACCAATACCTTTGTCTATTGTTGTTTGTATGAATTGTTTCCTTAGTTTAATAATTTCTTGATCCTGACAATTTGGCAATGGTTACTTACCGGTGTCAATATTATCATATGTTAAATGAGAAATGAGAATTTGTTAGAGAAATGGAGGTACATGTTGGTACCTAACATCGTCAAAAAGGCATGGAAAAGATAAAACAACTAGTTTCTTTGAAGCATATCAAAGCCATGGAGAATATTTTCCAATATGGCGCTGGGGAAGATGTGATTTGAGGGATACTTATCTTTCATAGGGATAAATTTGAGAAGCAAATTTATATATTAAGGAATGAGAATGTAATAAATAAAAGATTTAAGCAAATATCTTCCTATGTGATTTTTGAAGAAAATATCTTTTGATTTGTGGATGTAGATTTGAACAATGGAAATGTTGTTTTATGAATGATGGGAAACAAAATAATGATATATGGTAAAGGCATTGTTGTATATGTAGAAAACGAAAGATGTGAAGCCAAATATGGTTCATAACGACTTAATTAATGTGTCGAGAAAAAGATACAAAGTTATATTGTTGTCAAAAGTACTACAAAGTATTTGAGATTTGGACAATTTTGTTGAGCAAGAAAAATTGAACCGAATTATAGGCTAAGGGATTCAATCTCGTGACGTTTAGACTTTGAAGTAGGTCGATTTGATGTGACCATTATTTGAAATCTAGATCCAATTTTGATGGGATCTCCTTCAGTGCATGTGTTTGAGTGATTTTCAATATCGTATCCATGGCCATAAGTTCAAAAGGACTCAAAAGGGTTATAAGCTTTGGAGCCCAGTCACACGAAAGGTTGTGTACAGCCGAGATGTGGTGTTCAAAGAGGTGAAAGATGTTATTAAACATGAAATCCAACCAAATGAACCCGAGAAGATAGAGTTTGAGCTAAAGGAGGAAGAATCAGACTCTACAACAGAGGAGGAATCAGAAGATCAAGAGCCACAAACTTCGGCTTTGAGAATATCAGTTCAAGAAAGAAGGCAGCCTGAAAGGTACAGTCCATCTACTTTCTGTTCAAATTTTAATTTATCTATTACTGACGGTGATCCCAGAACTGTGAAGGAAGCAGTAGATTCAAAGGATGGAAAACTCTGGAAAGAGGCCATGGTTGATGAAATGGCATCTTTGCACAAAAATGAGGCTTGGGATCTGGTGGAGTTGCCGACTGGAAGGAAACCCATTGGCAGCAAATGGGTGTTCAAAAAGAAGACAAATGCAAAAGGAAAAGTGGAGAAATACAAAGCTCGGTTGGTAGCAAAAGGTTATTCCCAGGTGCCGGGAATTGATTTTGGTGATATTTTTTCTCCTATTGCCAAGGTAACTTCTATTATATTACTTTTATCTGTTGCTACTGCTTTTGATTTTGAGGTAGAACAGATGGATGTGAAGACAACATTTCTTCATGGGGATCTGGAAGAGGAAATCTACATGAAGCAACCTGGAGGCTTTGCAGTGAAGGGTAAGAAAGAACTGGCATGCAAGTTAAAGAAGTCTCTGTATGGGTTAAAATAGTCACCGAGGATGTGGTATCAGAAATTTGATACATTTATACGGGGACATGGCTTCACTGAAAGCAAAGCAAATCACTGTGTGTATTTTAAATTAATTGGTGACCATGTTATTTATCTGGTCTTGTATGTGGATGATATGTTGCTGGTTGGAAATGACAAAGAAATTATCCAGGATTTGAGAACCTAATTGTCCTCCAAATTTGACATGAAATATCTTGGTGTTGCAAACTATATTTTGGGCATGGAAATTAAAAGAGACCGGGCAAAGAGGAAGCTCTGGTTAAACCAGAGGAAGTATGTCGAGACAATACTACAGAGGTTTAATATGCAGGATAGTAAACCGGTGAAGGTTCCTATTCCTGTAGGTGTGAGGTTATCTGCTGAACAATGTCCCAAGACACAAGAAGAGGAAGAGGACATGTCCCGTGTTCCATATGCAAGTGCAGTCGGTAGCCTGATGTATGCAATGGTTTGTACTAGACCAGACATTGCACATGCAGTGGGAGTATTGAGCAGGTTTATGTCAAAACCAGGAAAGGAGCATTGGACAGCAGTGAAGCGGGTTTTCAGGTATTTGCGTGGCACTAGTGATTATGGTCTGTGCTACCAAGGAAGACCAGGATTGGATAGAGTGTTGGATATTCATGGCTTTTTTGATGCAGACTGGGCTGGAAATCTGGATCAGAGAAGATCTACAAGTGGGTATGTGTTTAACCTATTTGGAGGTGCAATCAATTGGATGAGTAAGAAATAATCTGTAGTGGCACTATCAACTACAGAGGCAGAATACATGGCAGCCACTCATGCAAGCAAGGAAGCAGTTTGGTTGCAGAGATTATGTTCAAGTATGGGGTTAGTACAGGAAGCTATAAGGATAGACTGTGACAGCCAAAGTACAATTTTCTTGGCAAAGAACCCTAAATATCATTCAAAGACAAAGCACATTGATTTTCAGTATCACTTTGTGAGGGATATGATAGAAGACAAAAAGGTGTTACTTGTAAAGGTCGACACTTTGAAGAATACTGCAGATGCATTGACAAAATCTATGAGCTCTGAGAAGTTCTCTTGGTATAGGGAGACAATGGGCATTTCAGGGCTAGTAAAATGACTAAGCTCTCTTGTGGCCCCCTGTGGAAAGAAAACAACAAGTGGGAGAATGTTTGGTTGTGTTATATTCTTTCCACGTAGTTAACAGGGGGTTTGAAGGGCACCCGTAACCCCACTTTATGGGGTCCGGGGCAGCATCCCAAAAAATTTTGTTTTTGGACCCTATGTTAGGTTGGGCGAACCCACCTATGGTTTTGTGCATGATTTTCGCACATGTTTTTTGGATGCGATGGTTTTTGGTCCATGGTATTGGACGTGATGGTTTTCAGTTCATGGTATTGGACGCGATGGTTTTCGGTCCATGGTATTGGATGTGTCGGCATGTATAAATATGTATTGTAACATTGAAAGGAACATAATGAAAAATCAAGCTGGTAGTCCCGGTTTTGGGATCCAGGGGAAATCTCTGTGTATATGTGTTTTATGTGTTATGATCTCGCATTGTTTATTTTCTGTGTTTTAGAATTCGTATGCAGGTAATTTTTGTACGCGGTTAAAACCTACATAATCCAATCACTAGACCATGGGAATAAATCCAATGCAACAACAATCGGCATGCGTTAGGATATCACAAAGATGACAACAACATGCATATTCTAAATTTTTTAAGACCAATCAAGTTTTCCAATTGTAGTTATTTGGATAAAGAAACATCATGCAATAATGAGGAGAAAGATAAATGCCAACATCACAATTACACTAGTCACATGGAATATCACTATTTTGATCTCCATCCTTGTCACCATTCTCGCAAGAAGAATCATTTTTTAGAGAGATGTTCCAAAAGAAACAAATAAAAAAGATTGAAGATTGATTATGAGTGGATCGAGCCTTGGGAGTGGTCATCAACATCCAAGAGACTACATCAATTCTACCACAAAATTCAATCTCGAGTGAAGACATATATTGCAGTTCATAGTGAAAAAATATGGTATTATCATGTTCCTCAAAGGGGAGTACAATGGTGAAACTTCCCACATATTAGGTTGGGAGTTCAAAAATAAAATGTAGATGGTTAGTGGTAAAATAAAAAGAACTTTGGTCTTTCATTGTAGCTGGAAAAGGGGTGAATTTACAATGAATTTAAATTGAATTGATGTTGAAATTGAAGATGGTTGTCATGCTGAAAGTTTCGACAACACAATCAAATTTTGTTAGATGAGCATCAAAATTTTCCAGATGGGCCAACAAACTTTGGAAGAATTATGGTTCAATATTTTGTAGTTGAATCATACATTGGATATAATATTGGGATGATGATTGAGAGAAAATTTATGGACTTTTTTGTTCACTTGGATGGTCATTCAACCTAGCAAAGGATAGATGGATCCTTTCGCATTGCAACTTGGAATTATATTGAGTTGTCAAGCATTTTTAGGGATGTGTCAAACTTGCAGTTGATTCACTTCTCTTTGTGTGCTCTCTTCATATTGGAGTTTTAGACATCCATTTTTGGTGGTTTTCTTGGCAGTTCTTCATTAAGGCTTAGACCAAGGGTTTTAGCATGAAGACTTGGTGACGAAACCAATTTATGTTTCATTTTTGGTATTATTTTATGGACCTGTGATTCGAGGGGGGGTGGGGGATTTTAGATTCTTACTCACATAAACAATCATTAAGTCCCAATATACCACCTTTATTTATTTCACATTTTGGGATATAGTTTTTATCCAAAGTATGTTTCTAGAGTTTCTAGATCTTGTTTTCTCTCATCCTACTTTATCTCTTTGTGGGGTGTCAAGGTGAGATAAATTGAGGTGGTTTCATAATTTTCTTATATATTTGTATCATTAGAAGATGAATGCACATTGTGAGGCTTGAGGCATTTTCTGCCAAAAATATCTCTCGTAGTTTTGTTTGTTTTCTATATTTGATCAATTTATTTGTTTTTAGCTATCTATACTTCTTTATAAGTCATGGATTAGAACTGGATATTTTAGATGTATATTAAAAGGATAAAGGGGTAGATAAATGGAAAAATGTTTTATCTCCAAAAATATATGAATGCAACTATGTTGAGTATGCTAATATCTTTGTTGTACAATTTCAAGTAAAGCTCTCAAATAAAATCCCTGAAAGAATGCTTGAGGAGTGTAAAAGAGTGTTGTAGTTAAGCAAGCAAATAGGGATAGGATAATGGTATCTTTTTCGTAATCACATTGCTATAAGGATACATGCATTTGAAGATCAAACCTATTATGTACCTAGATAAATCACTCCTCAACTCTTTACTATGGGAGCTGTGAGGAAAAAGAAATCCAATTTCTTTCCAAAAATAAGAAAACCATGATATCAATGTCATGTGTTATTTTCTCTCTTACGATTAAAAAAGGAAGTTCCTATGGAATCATTGAAAGGGTATTAAATTCCTACAATTTGAAAAAATCTTTTTCTTGGAAAAGCAACCCATTACATGTGATAGAATAATTACGAAAGAAAATTGGATTATCTACTTATGAGCATATTTCTAATCCTGGAATTGAAATGCAAGCTAACACTGATTGTTGGATTAAGAATGTCAGTGAACATGGAAATGATAAGAACTTCAAATTAATTACAACAATTGCTTCATAGATGGAAGGGGACTCTACGAAGGGATGTAAAACAACCAAGAAGCATACAAAACAACCAAAAGTAATCCAGAATTGGGATGGTGAAACACTGAAAAGGATAAAGGATAATATTCATAAACCGAAATGATAGTTGAAATAGTGTTATTGATGAGAAAGAAATGGAAGAAATTGCAGTAATAAATCAACAAACCTTTGATCTACAAAATGAATTGAATAGAGTTAAGATTCCAATTCCACTTGTTGAGATTGTGAAAATTCTTTCATATAATAATGAAGTATATAAATTTGTGTTGAAGTATAGGACTCCTCAAGAGTAAAAAAATGCTTTATCACAAATGTAATTAACATCCAAGATGATTCTCCCAAGGTAAGTATTAGACCTTATGTTGAAACAGAAGATAATTTAATTCTGTGTTTCTACACTCGTTTGAAAATTCATGACATAATTTTGTATATGTTAGATTCAAGAGCTTCACATAATCTTATACCCAATTAAATTATGGAAAAGTTGGGGTTGGATATAATCACAAGGGATATATAAAGATCTTTATTTTTCAATTCTCGAAGATTCAAATGATTGGGAGTGATTAAATATTTAGCTGTGGTTCTAGCTCAAGTTCCAATAAACAGAGTGGTGATGGATGTAGTAGTAAATGATGTGATTGTTAGCTATGGCATGCTTCTATCAAGGTATTGAGGAGCTAAACTTAGAGGTACAATACAAATTGACTTGTCTTATACCACTATACCTATATTGGAGGGAAACTTGAAAATTGTATAGAGAGTCTTGCCTAGCCTATAGTTTGAGCAAGAACACAACCCAAACAATTTACCAAAATATTTAATGAATGATAATCTTGGAAAATTTATTTTCACAATGTCGAATGAGGAACAAAATTGAAAAAAATAAAGTTATTTATAAAACTATTTTACATAGTGATAATTTTGCATGGAAAATGTTTTTCGATGGGGCTTCATCCAAAAAAGGATCTATATCTGGTGTGATTTTCATTTGTCCAAATAAAGAAATTGTGAATTTTCCATTCAAATCAAATTTTGAAACAACTAATAACATGGTATTGTATGAAGCATCGATCTTAGGGCTTGAAGCAACTTGAAAGTTGAATATTAAGAATATTTTTATTTTTGGAAATTTTGAATTAATTATAAATAAAATCACAACTAAGTATTAGACTAGACACCCTCACATAAGGGTATGCACAAATCAGGTCTAGAATTCAATGTCATTTTTTTTGCAATAAATTTTACTATATTTTCAAGAGAAAAGAATCAATTAGCTAACAGTAACTACTGCAACTTGCAAACAACCTAACGTGATAAAACTGAAATGTAAGATTGAAATTTTATATAGACCATCAATACCTGATAATGTTAAGCATTGACAGGTGTTTGAAATCAATCAACAAATAAAAAGGTTTATAGATATGGTGGGTGAGTTCTCAAACTTATGAATTGACGAGGAAGAAGATCACAATAATGTAAATGTGGATGTTTTAGTTTAAAAAAATAAAATAGCTAATCAAGATATTGTTCAGTGGAAGAATAACTATATTCTTGGATGGTTGGTTACTTTAGATAATTTATTGATAAGAAAAATGTCATTTCATCTCCCATGTTCAAGCCTTTAAATGAAGACATAGGGTAGGTGAACCTTAATTTAAGTGAAAATCTAAAGCTGGTAAATTTATTAAAATCTTTGTTAGAATAAAGAAAACAAGAACATATTGCTCTTTTAAATGAGTACATGGATTTTTTTTCCTAGAGTTATGATGATTTAAAAACTTATGATAGAGAAGTTATTGAACATCATATTCATTTGAAAGAATGAATTATACCATTTAGGCAGAATCTATGACAAGTGAATCCCCTGCTACTACCGTCAATTGAAAATCAAGTAAACAAACTATTGGATTCTAAAATAATTATGCCTTTAAGATATTCATACTAGATAGATAATCTAGTACTAGTTCACGAGAAAAATGGAGAAATTAGGCTATGTGTCAATTTTATAGGCCTAAATAGAGCCTCTTTGAAGGATAATTACCTATTATTGGAAATGGATTATATTTTGCAACAGGTAGTGGGTGCTCATTAGATTTTCATGATAGATGGTTTTCCAAGGTACAACTAGATAACAATTAAGAAGGATGGCAGATATAAGATTGATTTTACCACTTTTTGGGGAAATTTTATGTATGAAAATTTTGCCTTTGATTTAATGAGCGTTGGAGCAACAATCCAACGAGAAATGGACATATCCATTGTAGATGAAAGTGACCATTTTATAGTCATTTATTTAGAAGATATGATCGTGTTCTCTAATTTAGATTCACAACATTTGGAACATCTACAATTTGTGTTTAACAAGTGGAGTAGGTATGGTTTATCATTAAACCCTCATAAATATTTCCTCTCTATGGTTTAAGGTAAACTACTTAGCCACATTATATCTAGACATGGAGTGCAAATTGATCTTGAAAGGGTACAAGCAATTGAAAATATCCCTCTTCCTAGAACTAGAAAAGAAATTCAATCCTTTTGGTATGTAGATTTCCAAAATCGATAATTCAATGATGATGCTGAATATTTTTGGATAACATTGTGTTCTCATTGAGATGTCCAATGTTTCGGGTGAACACTTCACCCATATTTAGGGACAAAAGCTTAATTTGATGATATAAAGAGTGTCAAACCATGAATAAATAGGGCTAGAACATGACCATTAGAGATAGTGCAAAGGATGTGAATGTTGATATAATAGTTAATATATTTATTTTATTATTATTTATTTATTATTGGGGAATAGAAAAGTATAATACAATTAAATTAAGAAGTAATAAATTAATAATAAATAATAAATTTATTTTTGATATGGTCAAATTGATATTATTGTTACAAAGAGTATAATTTTATTTGGAATCGAGAATGAGATTTATAATTTAGTATTAAATAATATATTTAAATTAATATTATTTTGATAGTGGACTGGAGTAAATTATGGTATTGATAAATAATAGGGGGAGAAATATATAAAATATTAAGGTTGAATTAGGAGATTATAATTAATTATAGATAGATTAATATCATTTAAGATTGGTAATGGAATAGAATAGGGGAAGAAAAATATAAAAATATATTAAGGATTGGAATAGAGTAAGGAAAGAAAAATATAAATATATCAAGGTTAAATAAGGTAAATTATAATTAATTAAAGTTAGATTAATATATTTAAGATTTGGCCAAATTGACGTTAATACTCAAAATTATGGTTGAATATTAATATTAGAATATAATAGGTCTCTACAATTTATTAGTTATTAGATTTGAATTACTAAATAATATCAGTAAGTAATTATATATGAGTCATAAACTAATATAAACAATAAGATATAATAGAATTAATTTAATACAAAAAAATTACATTATAATTTAGTATCAGATTAGATTGAATTATTATTAGAAAGTGAAAAGGGGGGAATGATAAAAACATTAAAAATTGAAATTCTAGGGATTAATAATATTAATAATAATAGCATTAATATTATTATTAATATTAATAATAGTTAAAGGATAGTGGGGCGGGACGGGGGGTGGTTGTACTTAAGAAGGGTTAGGCTTCGAGGACAAAAAATGTATAGTATGCTTCCAAGATTGGCTTAACTGAAACCCATCTTCCTGATTGAAGTTGTTATGATGCTTTTCAATTTCAAAAGCTTCCCTAATGACATGGTTCAAATGGAAGGGAACAAAGACCAAAATTTTATGGAAAGGATAAATTTCTTGAGGCGTTTTATCCCAAACTTTATTGAAATAGACAAGGAGATTACAAACATGTTTAAAAAATGAGGTAAAATGGATTGAATCACCTAAGGTTCCTTCTCGCAAATTAAGAAATCCTTGACTAAGGCCAATGTATTAGTAACCCATATTATACAAAGGATTTTGTTTTTTCCCTTTGCTTTTGAGCATGCAATTGCACCTGTCCTTCTTCAAAAAAAACGATAAGGTTTTGAATAACCTATCACATTCTCACATAAGGCTTTACAAGATTTGGAATTGAAATACAATATAATGGAAAAACAAGCATATGCATTAGTTAAATAATCAAAAGATTTTAGGGATTATACATTGCAATAAAAAACCATTGCTTATGTGCTTAACCTTGTAGTAAAGGAGATTTTAATCCAACATGATAGTAAAGGAAGGAGAGGAAAGTGGATAGTTAAAATACAAGAGTATGATACAAACTTGAAGCCAAGAAAGATAATAAAAGGGCAAGGATTAGTGAAACTATTGGATAGAATAAATTTTGAAGCCCTAGGGATTAATCAAAGAATGTATTAGAGCCTTATTACTTAGTTTGAAGGAGAAGAGAAGGATAAAAAATCAAGGTTTTTGTTACCAAATCAAAATGCTCCACCCATGGAAAAAGCATTCCTTTCATCTTAGCTGGTATGTTGATATTATTACTTACCTTCAAAGTTTGCAATGTACAACTCATTTGAGTAAATCACAAGCTCGATTGTGAAAATTAAAATATGTAAAATATTGTATAATAAATAATAAGTTACATTGGAAAATCACAAGCTCGATTGTGAAAATTAAAATATGTAAAATATTGTATAATAAATAATAAGTTACATTGGAAATATCTAGTGGGAATTCTACTAAATTGTGTACTTAAAGATGTCATAGATTGCCTTATTACAAAGCACCATAGTGGAGTGCATGGAGGTCATTATGCTTGGAAAGCAACCGCTCATAAAATTATTAGAAGTGGTTTTTACTGACCAGCACTCTTCACTGACGTAAATAACAAGGTAAGATCCTTCCACCAATGTCAAATTTTTGAAGTAAAACATAAACTAGTTGTTGTGTAAATTAATTGTTGGTTAAATTACTTCATTAAATTATCGACTAGGGTTTGTGAACTTGTGAAGTGTATTTACACTGTATAGGCTAGGATCTATTTTCAATCAGAGAGAATGAATACAAAATTTAAATTCAACCTATCTATGACTAATTCTTATTAATTGTACACACATGTTTTGTCTAGGAGGCATTCTAATCTAAATCAACTTCATATAAAACTATGCCAATGTCGAGGATTTTAAAACTACTCTAATGAACAAGAATTGAAAACTATTCTATTTGAGCAAAAATTGAAATATATTCTAGTTAACAAGAAATGGAAATCTAATTTTATTGACTTGAAAAGAATAATTACTCTAGAAATCTTTTGAAATGAATTATATTCTAATTCTAGTCTATAGAACAAGAAATGGAATTTTGATCTAATTGAAAAGAAAGAAATAACTATATGCTAAAGAACATGAAATTAATACTATCCTAAGAACATGAAAGGAAATCTAGCTATTGATAATTGAAATGAAACTAGTTTAAAGAGAAAAATCAAAGAGCATGAATTGAATGAGACTTGCAATGAAAAACCCTTTATAGATTACTAGTGTTCACATCCCTAATTTGAATTAATCTTAGCATGCAAGATAAATATGAAACGAAGCATGAAAGTAAACGTGAAAGAAATATTTTTGTGATTCTTGTTTTACATTTGAGCGCTCAACCTATCATGAATAGAAGATAAATGATCAAACTTTTCTTGAAAACATAGCATTAAAACATCTAAAAACTTAATAGAAATGAATGCTAGTCTGATTGTAAAGTATTGAAGAACAAAATCAAAAGAACAACTATGTGATCTCACAACTCCATAGGGGGTCCTCCTAGTGAACGCAATGAAATCGAAACTCATATCATTGGATTATGTCACCAACACATTGACATTTCCACCATAATACAAAGTAATTGCATTAACTATAAAACATAGTCTTCTCTCTCGAGAGTAACAATAATTATAAACTTAACACTTGATGATATAGCTTCTAGATCAGAGAATTTTATAATTTTTATGATCTAACAACTTTAAGAGATAATGTCCTCGAAGTAAGTCCATCATTTAACAACTAGGTTTTAAAATTAGAATAGGAAGTTTACTCTCATGATTCATTATTGGAAGAGCGAATCATAAGAGGGATTTTGATCGACAAACCATCAACTAGAAATTATAAATTCCAGATGTTACTCACTTGACTTCTCCATGCTCACCCAATGATAAGATTGACTCCTTGAAATTTTGTGTGAGAACAACCTTCTATAGCCAGGTTTGACTCTTGGTTTGACCAACAAGATTCTCATATTTTGTAAACTTCCAACTGGTCCCAATAGGTGGATGCCCATGTGGCTAGCATCTGACATTTGTCCATATATCCAGCTTATCTTCAAACTCACGGAACCTGTTCAACCTTAGATTTAGCTACAGAAATGCTAGTTAGCTATGGAATATGCATGTTTCGGTAGCTATAGCAATGTTTTAGCCAATTTCACAAGAAATCATAGACTATGAGTTGTGAGTGAAAGTTACCTTTTATTGAGTTGTTCATGACCATGAAGACCTATAATTCATAAATGAAGTGAAAATGTATGTAAAAATATATGAAAGAAAGGTAAAGGATTATCAAAATGAGGACAATTTAGAGGTTCAACACTGGCTCCTTTATCTCTAAATCCCATACATACTTAAGCACATTTTAAGCAATGGTGAGTGGATTTTATTGGAGAAAATAATCCTTGTTCAAGTAGTCAATATCGTTGGATTTTAACTGCTATTGATTACTTTACAAAATGGGTGGAGACAATCCTAGTCGGAGAAATGAATGACAAAATAGTAATGAGGTTTATTGAAGAAAAGGTTTTCGCATGATTCAAATTTCCACAAAATATAATCATTGATAATGCCAAATCATTTTCTTCAACAACCTTAGGGATTTTTTGTGAAAATTATAATGTCACCCTTGGAAATTAAACTTCTTATTAACCAAATCCATAAATAAAAATATTATCAAAATCCTTAAAAATCATTCGGGACAAAGAAAGGAAATTGAATGTTGTATTGAAATACACTATTTGGGTTGATCAAATCAGTACTAAACAATCTAGAGGAACCTCCCCATTTCACTTTCTGTATGGTATTGATGTTGTCAAACTTGTGCATTTAAGTTAAAAGGGTATGAATTGTTTACAAGAAATTAATGAAGAACTAAATGATCTACAAAGACGCATGAATCAAATCATTCATGTTCAACAATGCCGTGAGCATGTTTATGACAAAATAAACAAGCACGATATAAGATGAAAAGACTATTTAATAAAAGAGCTCGAGAAATAATTTTTTTCCCATGAAGATTTAGTACTTAAATGGGATAAGAAACGAGAAGAACCAAGTAAGCATAGTGAGTTTGATAACCTTTGATCGAGCCCTTTCATAATGGATAAGGTTGAAAGATAAAAATAATTCTCTTTAAAAAAAAATTTGAAGATCACATAACAGGCCCACTAATTAATGTGGAATTTTTAAAGGATTACTTTACCTATTGAATCTATGCTTCATAAAAAGAAAAAAAATTATAAACTTGAAATTATTTTTTTTAGTAAATACTTGTAATCTAAATTTAAATTTACATGGTTATAACTTAGAGGATCTTTAGTTTCTATTCACATTATAGGTGGAATTTAAGCTACATTTATTTTACATATATTTTTCATTTTAATCCCAAATGAATAACATAATGGATAACATTGCTTTATGAGTGTGAAAACCTTATGGATTCACATGTTTATCTTAGCAAAATGTCATATACAAATAATAAAAAAATTAAAACTAATTGTTGTCACTAGTAAACATTTTTTTAATCCATTCATGAGACCTTCTTTAATCACTCTTACTATTCTATAAATTATAGAAATTTTATCCTTTCTCAAAAATGGGAGAAGCATATAACTTCGGCGGGGCTATGGATGCTCACTAGCAATGGAGAAATATCTATGATACCGGGATTTCCTAGTGGATAATAATCTCATGTAAAATAATTGACATAAAAAAACAAAAACAAAACAAAAAATTGATTTTAAATATATATGTCTACATATATGTTAAAGAGAAATGATCAAATCTCTTTATTCTATGAAAGTATATGATTTTGTGGCGGTTGTGGATGATTGCTAGTAGTGAACAATTACCAAATTTGAAAACTAATGTAATTGGATTCTTTACACCTAAAGTACTTTTAGAAACTCATGTAATTGGATTTTTTACTCATGTAAAGGGCAAATAAGATCCCTAATGACTAACCTCAATTAGTATCGGTTTTACTTTACACCTAAGGTAAATACCATATGTGTTGATTCATAAAGTCTTCTACTCAATTCTTTTTCCAATACATTGCAATAAATAAGGGAAAGATTGCAAAATATTTATTTTTACATAATGTGGTTTAGAATCATTTGTATGAGAAAAAAAAAAAAAAAACAATTTTTTGAACTGAGTTAGACACTAAAAATATATTAATTAAATAAATAAAATTATATATGTATATGAAATGAAAACACAAAATTTTGGAAATAATATTTTTAATCTATCTCACTTTCATCAATTTTTTTTAGGAAAAAAATCAAAATTTTCATTAATAGATAAGAAAATTACATTCTTTATATGACTCACTATAGTGCATTCAAAAATGGGCTGATACAACCATCAAGAAAAAGATAATAATAAAAAAAATATGCCTTCTAAAAGCCCTTTATGTGTCAAGAACATATTTCTATCAGCAATAGATACATGTAGATATAATTAGAAAGTACAAACATATCCTCCCAATCTCATCAGAGTATTATCTAAGAACAAAAATGATAAATGTGTTAAAATTTAGGTTATATGTCCATTTGCAAGTACTCTATGAAAGGCGTGTGATAATATTTAAAGGTGTTGTCATCCATCCACTCCAGGATCTTCCAAGTGCCCAAAACCTGCATAACACATGCTTTAGATAGTGTGTTTGCATTGGAATTTCTTTCCCTATAAATATGGAAACATGAAATCTGATCAAAGACATGTTTTTACTGTAAAATATCTTCAAAGATAGGGAAAAATGTGTGCATGTAACATCTTGTAATCTCATTGAGCCAATTTGTAATAGTCTTTGAGTCACCAAAAATTTGCAACTGACAACATCCCTTCTCTATAGAAAACAAGAGGAAAAGCTTGAGACAAAGTAGAGTCAGTGTAGTTATTTGTGCCTCTACCCAACCTGATCTGAAGCTTGAAAAAATGATTATCCTGATGATATAATACATCCCACCCACCCTCCCACATTCACCCCAAAAAAGTGAGGTTGTGTCAAAGAAATCCCATGGATAAGAACAGTCTACAACTTCAACTTTGATGTTGTGTGGACGGTGTGATGGCTTAGAAACATAAATAGAGAAAAAGTTGCCATGATTTATCCAACCACCATGTAAGGAGTTTTAGTCTTGTCTTGAAATATTTCATTGTTCCTGGAGATCCATATTCCCTAGCTAATAATAGGTAGTAAACTCCAATTCATTTTAGGATTTTCTTGTTCCCACCACTTCTTCCACGCATCTTTGTAAGATGTATCCCACCATATAGAAGTTAATCCCATGTAGCTTCAAATAGTTTCCCATACTACCAAGGTGAAAGGATAGTACAAAAAGAGGTGATTCATTGTCTCCTCTTGTGCTTTTTCATAGGGCACACCAATTTGGCTCAGTCTTACTTAAAATTTTTTAGATTGTCTCCTATAGGAACCTTATCTTCCTGGATGCACCACTGAAATGACCAAGATCTAGTTAGGAAACAAAGCTTACATAATTTTCTTCACTGCGAGGATATCTCTCTCGATCTCCTATCTTCAGTGATATACATATAACCCAATTTTGGTGAATATTCCCCAAAAGGAGAATGGACGCAACATAAAGATTACATTTCCTTGTCTTTGAGGTGAACATGGGAGATATTGAGAGAAACAATGTATTTTTTCCATTTTCCTGAGTGTTTAATTAGAAAGTTTAGCAGGTTTGCATCATCCCATCCTTATGCCCAAATAGAAGTACGAACATTATCCACCACTTGGTTCAAGGTAATCCTTCTATTTATATTTAAGAATTCAACCATATCTTAAGGAAAATGAATTTTTTCTTTGCATCCCACCTAGGGATCAATACCAAACCTCACCTTTTCATTGTTTTCAACTTTCTAGGCCAAAACTTCTTCAACGAAATAGAAATACGCTAAGACTGCTTTCCATATAACTGAAAAATTCAACCTCTTCTTGTTTAGGATTCGTATCCATTCTTCAAGAGTACAGGGATGGATATATTTCCTCGATACAACATATTTCCACATATTATCAATGGATAATAACCTCCAACCAACTTTTGTTGCTAGTTCTTTAGCAAGAAAGTGTAGGTTTTTCAGACCCCATCCTCCCCACATCTTTGGCAAAGAAATATTGTCCCATTTAACCCAAGGGAAAACCCTCCCTTTGACCCCATCCATAAAAATCTACCCAAGTCTTATGGACAGAGTTTAGAACATCTTTTGGTATCCATGATAAGGACATCCATAAACTGGAATAACTTCCAAGACTAATTTTATGAGAACCAATTGTTTGACTCTAAATAACCATCTAAAACTCCATGCCTTTAATATATTTTCAATTTTTCTTTTTAACTAATTCCAATCATCCTTTTTATAGTCATTGGTTTCAAGTGGAACCCTAGATACTTTAAAACTTCATAACAAATTTTAAAGTGAAAAGGAAAAAGACTATGAGTGTTTGTGGCCTCGTCCCTTGAAAGATCGAGCGAGGAGAGAGTAGATTTTTGAAGATTTACTTGCATTCCTGTAGCTTTATCGAAGAGTGCTATGTCCCCATTGATGGTTTCTACTGGACCCATAACATAATAAAAGAATATGATTAACAAATAACATATGAGTGATGGTTAAATCATCAGCTACAGTAGCACCTTTTAAGTCACCCCTCCTTTTTGCTTCAGAATATAGTATGTTAAGACCCTCAACCACCACTAAGAATAATAGGGGAGAAAGTAAACAACCATACCATAAACCTTGTTTTGCATGAAAAAATGTTTAATTTGATCCATTGATGTGTATTTCAAATGACATAGTGGTTATGCAACTCATAACCCATTTAATGAAATGAACTTTGAATCCCAAATGGGTCATTAACAATATGATATATATCCAACTACTATATCATATGCTTTGGGAAGGTAAATTTTAATCACCAGGCCCTTGATTTTCTTGGATTTTAAACAATGAAACCCTTCCTAAGCAACCCTAATAGCCTCATGAATCTTCTGACCTTCCAAAAAGGAAAATTGTTCCTTAGATATTTTTTTTACAGGATCATCTTTAGCCTACTGGGTATGATTTTAGAAATGACCTTATAAATGTCATTGCATAGTGATATGGGCCTAAATTCATTAAAGGAGTGTGGAGAATCAGTCATGGGGATGAGGGAAATAAAGGTATTGTTAAAAAAATCAAGCATTCTACTAGATTGACTACAGTCCTCAACCACCTTTAAGAGATATCCCCCCAAAACTTCATAAAGTCGAGTGACAAATTTGACCAATTATCCATTAGGTATATGGATTTTTTCCTTATTAAAACTATGGAGGACCTTTTTTAATTCAACCTCAGACAGCGGATTCATTAAGGACTAGTTATCTTCATCACCTAAGAACCTAAGGATAAATTGAGGCAATGAAATTACTTTAGTGATGGTCACTTCAGGAGGATCCTTATAAAGATTACTAAAGTGGTTTATGCCCATCCTTGTGAGATCTTCAAATTTTGAAGCTATACCTCCATCCACATCATCCAAATCCCATATAGTATTGTGAGCTCAATAACCCTTAGCAAACTACTAAAATAAATTCTTATGTTCAACTTCACTCTTCAACCATATTGCTCTGCTCCTTTTCCTCCAAGTCTACTCCTTTTCTTCCAAAAATCTCTTTTTGGTAGCATCCAGATGAATGATCCTCTATTTTGATTCCTCAACAAATAAACCCCCCATTAGGAGCTTCCAAGTGCTCCAACTCTTCCTCCACATCTTTAAGATCTTACTTCTCCTTTGGTGTTTTAAGGGTAGACCACTCAACCATAGCCTTTTTCACCCTTTTGATATATTCCACAAATTGAACCGCCATAAGCACATTCATATTGAGGTTGTAAGGTATCCATTGTTCAACAACCAAAGTACATAAATATTCATCTTTTAACAATGATGCATTGAATTTGAATGGGCTTCCTGGTTTGTTTAATCCCCCTTTCACTTCAAGGAAAATAGGATGATGGTCAAATTTTCCCTTCACCCCAACCCACTGACGAAAAAGAGGGATCATTCACAATAAATATTATACTACAACTCTTATTTCTCTAGGTGGGTTTATACTTGGTCAATTCCACATCACACAATTTTTGTTCCTCCAGAAGATGAGTAAAATAGTTAGAGAGGGGGTTTATATGAGCATGAGACCCCTATATTTCGAAGGCCCTAAGAGAGAAAGTCAACCCCCCCCCCCCCCCAACACCACTAAATTATCAAAATTCATATAATAATGGGCCAAAAAAATTCTCGAGAAGGCATTCCTATCCTAGCAAGGCCCATAAATATTAACCACTTTACTCTCCTTCCCCAATTCAAAAGAAAAAAATATCATCTCCAAAAACCAAATCCAATCCCTAGGAGCCTATAATCTTGATATATTTTTTGTTAAAACTGATAGCCAACACCCTCCTAGTCTCCCTTTTGCATTAGACGCAACAAAACTCCGGCCCTGTAACAAAGATTCCAATTCCTTGAAAATCGAATGCCCATTCCCCAAAGTTTCTTGTAGAAAAACAATATCAATGTATTCATATTGAACCAATCTCCTCAAAGCTAGTTTTTTGGAGGGGCTAACTAGACCCTGAAAATTGAAAAAGAGACAAATCAATACGGGACTAAGTTCGAGGCATGTGCTTCTCTTAGAGCTTGAACAATATAGCTTTTTCTAGTAGCCTCTTCATCTAAACTAGCTTTAACTTTTTCCCTTGAGATATTGGATTTCCTTCCCCGAATACACCCTCTAGACTTGATCAGGGAAATTATGCCTAGGCCCCTCATAATAGAAACAAATTCCCTCTTCCTAAAATTGGATCGAAGGTTATATCAATAGAATGAACCAAATTATGTCACTAAATCCATAGCTGGGGAAGGTATCACGAGTGGGAAATAGAAGGGAGAAGGAGGGACAGGACAAGAGACAATATTCAAATATAGCTAAGAGGGGCCAACACTAGATAAAGAATGATACTATGATGAATGAACTGACCCCATTTCTAGTGAATAAAAAGAGCTAATGATATTTGAAGTAGGGAGAGGAGAAGATAAAATACCTAGATAATAGAGTCGCAAGGAGGATGGGTCACCCTCATGAGCATCAACTTGTCTAGAAAATGTCATCTTGCTTCCCCTTTACTTTACTTCCCCATATATTCTCATTGGATCTGGATCATTCTGTTGTTGAACCTATGGAGTAGTCTTAGTCAAGATAACTCCTAGGGATTCCCCCTTCCCCCACCTAAGATCCCCCTCACAATAATCCTTTTGAACTTTCTTGCTCGACAAAGTGAGAGGAAAATCCTTTGGAACATGACCTTATTTATGACATTTGTGACACCTGAAGGGGGTTCCTTCGTAATCCAGGATTTTGATATGAGAGAAACCTTGATAGGTAATATTCAGTTCCATGTATAGCCCTTCATGTGATTCCAGATTTACCAAAATCCTTGCCATGGCCATCTTTCCATTAATTTCATATGGCTTATCAACCTACGAAAAAGGATCCTAATGTGTTTTTGATAATCTTGAAGATGTTCAAAGACTAGAATTGTGGACGTAACCCAGGGAGTCTGACCCACACTGGGTATAGCTCAACTTCGTTTAGCTGGTGTCGAAAAGAGGGTTCCATGTTTTCACCAGCACTGATGAATAATTAATACAACATGCTTTGGTGAGAACCCAACTGGTCGCTTCCAGAAAATTGAATTTAAACATAAACCATTATCGAGTGAGAGTACTACCTTAGGGAGGTCGATGAGCTCCTTCCCCCATTCATTTTCATTCCATTTGCATAAGACCTCAATTAAAAAAGTTCTACCTCTGGATCAACCCATCACCACCCTCTACGATATCTACATAAATTCCCCTAATTAAACTTATTCCTCGAGCACCTAGTTTTGGTCTTTAGATTTTAATCTAGCATACTTTCCTTTCTTCTGATTTTTCCTGGTGTAGGGTTGTCCCTCTGGGATTTCCTTATATTTTAAGGTTTCCACCTACTGGTCAGGTCCCCCTTCTCACTTCATTGTGTTGCCATTTTCCTCTTCTAGTGAAGTCGAGTAGTTAGGTGGTCTTCATGGATGAAACCCTTAAAATCCTAGAGAAAAAATCTTGAACAAATCATCTCCCATACTTTGTTCATTGCCATAGATAAACCCTTCTCCAAAATTATCTTCTGAGGAAAATCTCAATTGTAGAAACTCTGTACCTCCCACCACTGCCTCATTGAGTACTTGCTCAAAACCATGGAAATCCTTCGAGAGGGTACCCCCAGATTGGGCATCCAAAGGAGCATTGGTGTACATATCTCTACATGCATCCTAATCTGATACACTAAACCCTAACAAAATTTGTGACCCCAATATCAGAGATGAGCCCTTACTCTATTCTAGATGGAAATAAAGAGGAGAGACAACAATGGTAACCGACATTATTGACTTCCAAGGATGAAGGGAAGTGTTAACTCCTAGATTCGAAGTGCCAATTGTCACCCAAAAATCCATATCATGAACATGAGGTGGCACCTTTTTCCAAATGGGAGCATAGTCACTATGGAAAAATGCATAATACACCTCTTCCACCATTCTTTTCATCACCCTCTCCCATAGAATTTCATTAACCGCTACAATGAATAGGGTAAAAATGACCTACAGACTTGGTACCAACCTCAGCCTACAATCCCACCACTTTCTAAGGATTACTAGAACCTAGGATATTCCTTCATCTTTAAACATAAATAAATTTTCATCATCTCACTTTCATCATTATATATTGAAAGATTGAAATTTTACAACCAACCAAAACAATTTTATCATGTTCCAAATGACCATCCTTTCAAACAAAAATAATTTTTTAAACAAAGTTTATCGATACGTTTCAACATTTCTTTTTGTAAGTTATGGACTGGTTAAGTTTGTTCTTCTTCTAACTTACAATTCAGTTGATAGAAATATTCTTTACCATATAGATGGCCACATTTTTCTTTAAGTATCTTCAGAAACTATAGGAAATATGTAACGGTTACTAGTCGCTAGAATAAAAATCAAAGAGGATGAAATGCACAAATAATTTCTCAATTAAGCAGAGGAAGATAAACTTGAATTTTTGAAAATTATTGCGGAAACTCCAAACCAGAGTCTTGAAGTAAAATTACCTCTTAATAGTAAGATGTTAAACCATGAATTTTGAGTCATGTCCACTCTACTTTTTGTTATATTGGGTTATGCAAATGAAACTAAGAAGGATGGAGTTATTTTTATGTGTTTGATGGAGAGATTGGAAAATATCCATGAAGTAAGGTTAAATTTTCCTGGTTATTTGGCTGAAAATATACATTTCATCTAAATACTATCCACTCATTCACACTATTGAGATATACTACATATTTTGTTCATTTAGTCCTTTTCAGCTATCTAGACTTATTTATAAGTCATGGATTAGAATTGGATATTTTAGATGTATATGAAAAGGGGAAAGGTGCAGATAAATGGATGGATGTTTTATGTCAAGGAATATCTAAAGGGAACTATGTTGAATATGCCAATATATTTCTTGTACAACTTCATTCTAAACTCCCAAATAAAATCCCTGAAAGAATGCCTTAGGAGTATAAAAGAGTGTTGTAGATAAGCAAGGAAACCAAGATAGGAGATTGGTATCCTTTTTGTAATCACACTATTATAAGGATATATGGGTTTGAAGGTCAACCATAATGTTTACCTAGATACACCGCTCCTCAACTCTTTGCTATGGAAGTAGCCAAGCAAAGTTTAATGGTAGATCAAACCCATTTTCTTTCCAAAAATAAGAAAACCATGATATCAATGACATATGAGATTTCCTCTATAATGATTAAAAATAGAAGTTCTTATGAAATCATTGAAAGGGGACTCAATTCCTATTGTTTGCAAAATTACTTTGCTTGGAAATATGACATGTTTCATGTGATAGCAGAATTACAAAAGAAGGTTGGATTGTGCACTAATGAGCAGCTTTCTAATCCTGCAACTGAAATTCAATCTAACATTGATTGTTGGATTGAGAATGTCAATGAACAAAGAAAGGAAAATAATTCAAAATTAATTATAGTAACTGCTTCACAGATGGAAGGGGACTCTAGGAAAGTAGAATATACAAACAATTCAATAGCATCTAGTGCCACTAAACAAATGGCAGAAAGAATGGTCATGATATCTTCAATAATCAGTGGTATACAACAACCCCGTCAAAAAAGAAAAGTAATAGAAATAAGTACTAGTGATAAGAGTGGAAACAAGAAAGGAAAAATAAATTATCATGACAATGCCTTTGAAGAAACAAATGAAGAATTAATTGGTCAGGTCTAAGGCCTTCTAAAAGAAACTCAACCAAAGGTACATATAGGTCATGCCATGTTTGTTACAACTAAGAAACCATTGAAAGGTAAAGGGAAGGAAATTGTAGTTATGAAAAATGAAGTCATAGTTCCTTCACAATCAACTATGACAATTATTCCCACTACTTTTCTTGTTAGTGAAGAAAGTTTAGGATTGAGGTTTTTGTCATCAATTAATTTTGAAAGAAACACCTTCATGAACTTGATAATGGTTCAACTAGAAATAAAAGCAGGAAATGCGTTGATTGGTTCAAGAAACACATTAGTTAGAGTTGAGCTCAATCAAATTAATGTAGGGGACATGATATAATGACATAGACAAACTGGATATATGGTACCCAAGAGGCTAAACCAATCCACAACTAATGTTAAAAAATTACAAATACTTTTAAGCGGGATAGATACACAGTTGAATAATGCCCAAATAACATTTTGAATAAAAGAAAACATGATAAAGGCGTTGGAGAATTATATAATTATCCTATTAGATAGCCCCAAATATGGTAATAGCACCAAGTTATTACTAGAATAAAAGGAGAAGGAAATTCATAGCCTGAAGGCAACATTCAATATATTGATTTTGAGTTCTGAGAATTTATTCCAAATTACCAAGATTGGAATATGGTGGAAAGGAAAAATACAAGAATTGTAAAGAAACATAAACATGAAATAATCTTAATTCATAAGCCTACAAGAATAAAAATAGGTTAGATAATTGAGTTCCAAGCTGAAGAAAAAAAATATTAAGATAAAATACGTGAATATAGGACTAAGGTCAGTTGAATTCTAAGAGAAGATGTGGTTGAGCAGGCATATAATAGTTTTGACAAATTAATATGTTTTGAGTTGAAGGTTGTTGGATTAGAAGAAAAAGTAAATAGTCTACAACAAGAGAAACAACAATTATAATTAACATGGTCTTCTAAATGTGATAAGAAGAATAGTCACCATTGAAGGTATTCAATCAATCCTAAAAGAGAAAGAACAAGAGCTTCATGATTAAGAGATTTAATGAAGTTTGAGACATTAGGAAGACCTACTTTGGTAGACACTAAAAGGTAAATATGAGAGATGATTAGTGAAAAAATTGATGAAATAAAACCCTATGTAATTTTGATGCATTGTTGTGAATCTGTTGTCATTTTAAATGCTCATATAGATGTGATATAGATATGAATAATATATCTCTTGTGAATGAAGAGAAGTTGAGAGAAGTTGATCAAATCATTCAACACTTTAATTCTACAGTAGATGAATCCATATTGGCTTTTGTATTTCTCATCATATTAGAAATTATCTTATGGCGTAGTATAAGTTATATACGAAATGGCCTTTTTCATGACATTTTTTCTAGTTAATTTCAACCAAAATCCAACAAATATTTTTAACAACTTTAGTTTAAAACGAATATCCACATCATATATTATCATAACTAGGTTGCGTCCAAACAAAGCTTAGAATGATGCATACCATAACTTGAGTTTAATTTGTTTAATCTATAGAATTGAAGTGCCCCAAGGTGGTTTTTAGGGCAATGAATCCATTTATACATTCAAAAATGCATTTTAAACAACAAAAAATCACATTATTTCTTTAAATTGTCTTATCGGATTCCAGTGAAAAATTATATTATGTATATAAGTTAGATTACGTCGTATTTACTACTATTTTTTCTTAAAGAGAAGAAAAAATCATTTATGAATTAGAAGAAGAAATTACTCAAGTCGGAAAAAATATAGCATAATTTAAAACATAATGCGGGTATACAAAAAGGTATGGGATACCCACATTCTAGACACAAGCAAGGTGCCTAGTGTTTAATAAGCACTTTACAGCTTCACTAAAAAAGTGCTTGGAGGATCAAGAATACGTCCCAGGATCTAGTGAAGGCATTGTTTCAGGGAAAATGATAGTAAACACTCCACGCTGGGAATTTAGCATCTTGACACTCATAAACAATTTGGCTCATCAACTTCCGAGTATGCCATATCAGATGTAGTTTAAGATTGAGGTTGCTTATTTAAAATTAAAGAATGAACCACTGGATACTCCCATCGATTGGGATAGATTCATTAAATTTAAGAAGGTAATGTCCCAAAGATTTTTCCCCACCCATTCTATGCAAGTTGCAGAGAAATTATGACGCTATAGTCCATAATGGAGGACGTTGTCGAGGAAGAAGAGGAAACATGCATTAGATTCCCATGACTGAAGAAAGGAAGTAGTCGTATCGCAAAACAACCTAAGGGGAACACATCAACAAAGGGAAAAGAGAAAGTTTCAATATTCTCATTCAAGCAAAGGAATGCTACACCGAGATATATCATAATTAAAAGAAAACTTATCTCATGTAAATTTTTTATTTGCAATCACTTAGAATATAGTTGTGTAGGTAGTAGTCCTTAGGAGACCTTAAAAGGCACAATGATGCACTTTGAATTGGTTGGTTATGTTATTGTATGAGACTTTATTATTTTTTTAAAAGCAAGAATCACACAATGATTTTGGCTTGCTTCATCATAATAGTGTGAACTTTATTTAATGTGCTTGATATTTGTTAATGTATTCTTGATGTTGTTTTATGTTCTTTATGTTGTGTTATCACTCAGGTTGTCCCTTTTGACTCCTAAAGGGATACAGCCGAGGTAACCACAAACCAACTTTGGACTGCAGGTCCTACCCTACCTGCAGTCAGAGAGGGCTCTCTCTTTATGATTTAGCTTTGTTGAAAGGGATGATTTTAGGCTAGATATGATGCTCAGGGGTTTTGATTGAGTTTTGGTGGGAAAACTGACACTTTCAGGTAGAGAGGCAGAGTATAGTCTGAATCTTTCAAGCCATTGGGCGTGGAGTCGAGCAGAGGAACTGCTGGTGCGTTCCCTTAATAATAGTGAGGGAACATGGAGCGAGATAGCTGAGCTTGAAGCAATCTTCAGGTTTAAGGGATGAACTGAATGCTAAAGAAAGAGAGGCAGTTAAGAATCTCTCCAACAGATTAGCAGAGAAAATAACAGGGCGCTACCTAGGGGCAGTTAAGAATCCCTAGATAATTGGCCAACACAGGTGAAATGGGGTAAACATGAGCCGAAAGGAATTCAATGTTCATAACCAATTCTTTTAGAGGAAAACATCAAAAAACAGTAGAGATTGAGCATAGAGAGTATTTAAACTAATTCTAGGCTATTCCTTTTTCCTGCTATTTAGATAATGGCAAACACATAAACAGAGATAAGAGGCACTTATTGCTTCAGGTTGCAGCGCAGGAATTCCATCTTCAACTCTTCAAAACATTCATCAACAATAGACAGTTCGCTCTCCAAGCTTTAAGCAATCTTTGATTACAGAAAAATTCAGGTATACACAGCGAGTCTCTAGTGAAAATTCTCAATTAACCAACCCTTAAAACTATACAGAGGGTGGTATATATAGGGCAAAAACTCTCTGCAGAGTTCCTTTATTACATCTTGACCTAATTAGGTCATAAAAAATGACTACTTAACCTAATCCTATCCAGAAATAAATGCAAAAAATATCTCGGGCCGTGCTCAGGGCCGCTGTATCAAAACTGAATAAATGATGTTGTCCTTGGTGGCTTGCTGCAGTGTTTTCTGCAATAAATGAGTATGGGTTTCTGCTTTCTTGCTGTCCTGGTGCTTTGAATGCCTTGATGGTGATTTTAAGGCAAGGATGGGCTGATGCTTATTGATTTGACTTTCTGGGGGCTTCATCAATGTTCAGGTGCCTCGAGCCCCTAAAAAATCTTGACTGATACTCTCTGGCGTCTTTTCTTCCACTGATACTCTCTGACAAAATTTGGACTGCTGATCTGATATGCTGCGGGTCTGATCACCAGTAAATGGCCATTGTTCAGCCTCTATATCATCTGGAATTGTCTTCTGATCCTTTTGGTATGCTCCGTGAAGAAAACGGATCATTTTTGCGCCTTTTCGGGCTTCCTGGGCCGCATGGTGAGAAGATTCCTTAAAGATTCCCTAAAGATTCTCCATTTCGGCCTAAAAAATCCTGCCATCAAAAACTGCCTCAGAATTCAATTCCGGGGCTCCGAAGTGCGACTTTTGCACCTCTGCGTCCAAAAAGTGTTGCTGACGTCAGCATTGTGCGGCGGGTGACGTCAGCAGGGCGACGTGGCAGCATGACGTCATCACGTACGGACGATGACGTGGCAAGTACGGTGGCGGGGACACATGGCAGTGACGTGGCAGGAGGCCACGCAGGCAGGTGACTCATCGGGTGACTGGACAAGGGGTGACGTAAGCAGGGACTGTGCAGGGGGTGACGTGGGGTATGACGTCACAGGGCGGTAAGCGGTTTTGTGGCGCACCGCTTATGGGCAAAGGTGGTTTCGGGGAAGGGGGCTCCGCCACGCCCCAGAGCCTGACGCGTGGTGGGAATACAGCGGAAAAACCGCCGAACTCCCAGACGTTAAAGCCCGGGCGCATCGGGGATGGGGATGCCCGCCAGCCGTTGATCTGTGGGGCGGGCGATCCAACGGTTGGCGACGATCGCGAGGTGTCGGCGGGTTAGCGGGTGGGAATATTCGCAGGAATATTCCAAATTTGATACGCGCGGCGGACGGATTTTAGACTTAGGTTTAGTGGGTTATGGGGTTTAATAAAGGGCGCATTAATGTATTTACAGCCGGACTTAGGGATATGAGTGAAATATGGGTTTTTGAAGGTTCTTAGGGGTTTTTGGTTTAGGGAAGAGGTTATTATTCTGACCAGATGTCAGAGTAATCCCTGGACACGGATGGGCTAAAAACAGTCCTAGATGGACTGTGATTTCCCTGACTTAGTAAAAATATGGCTATATTGCCAGGGAGGGGATATTTACATAGGGGAGTTTTATATACATGATTTAAAATAAGGAACGGGGAAAATTGTTAGTGAGTTATGTAATAAAGTTAATAGTTAATATGGAGATGAAAAGAAGGCGCTAAGGTGTGAGACCTCAGGCTTTGCTGGGGAAAAGAAGGCTCACAAACACTAAGTGAGCAATCCTTGAGTGAAGCAGATCTTCACCATGGCACATGTCATGGAAATGATGAAACTGAGAGGCTCAAGCAGATCTTGACCTCTTGGGGGATGCTAGTAAGTGACTTTGGGGTGATGAGAAGAGGGGAGAGGTTAGTCCAGCCTGAGTACCTCCAACTGAAAAACTGCCTCAAACCGAAAAATGGATTGCTTATCAAAATTGGAACACAGCAGTGGCACTTAGACTAGCACACTCTTATGGACACTTCTTTGGCCAACTGTAGCAAATATGGAGCATTGCAGCATGCATAGTACGACATATTTGGCATGTAAAAATGTCGATCATGAAAGATGATTAACCTACTGTAGCAGGAGGCTAACAGTGGCTCCATTTGGGGATGGCTTTTCCTTGTGAAAAGCCAAGAACAACAGGTCAGACTGCCTTGTATTCAATTGTTGCTGTGTTCTGCAAATTTCCTTTGGCTAGCTGCCTTATTGATCCTACCTACCTACCTACCCTAACCAGTACTTACTTTGCTGTTAGGTGAAGTGAAATAGCCAATGCAGCCACTTAAGCAATAATAACATGAGTGGGATTTGTTGCTTGTGCTTGCTAGTGAGACCAATTGAGATTTTTCAATTTGTTATGGCTTTGTCAATCTTTGAGAAGATCAGTAAGCTACTGACCTCCTTTGCGGTGTTTAAATACTGTACAAAATTGTCCTGCAACATATATATACAATTTCTAGGCTGAATTAAAGAACTGTACAGAGGTTGAGGATCGCTACCATGCCTTGGAGTCGGGAGATCATCGACAACTCGATGCTGAGCCTTGCAGCCTGTTAATGGAGAAGAGCACTGATCTCTTTCATCATTCTGCCTGCCAGCGGATAGGTCATTCAGTACTTGCAGAGGTGCTTGTAATTTATTACAATCTGGCTCGAATAGGACTTGACTGATCTGTGCAGGCTGCTGGTCTTCTTCTTCTTTGGACAACTTAGATGGCTGAAAACAAAGAGGCAGGGGATCCACTTGGATCATTTGGTCATATGCTGCTGCTTCTGGGTCCTCCTCAATCTGATATTCAATGGCTCTTTGGGGCTGCAAAACTAGAGGCAATACCTTTCGAACAATATCTTGATTAACCTCCAGATGGTCAATAGCAACACGCGATGACACTTGATCATATACAACATGATAGTTATCCTTGATAAATTGAAAAGATTCAAAACAAAAGGGTAAAGTTCCTTCACTGAAATCAACACACTCTGCGTTTTCTTCCTTTTCTTCATAGCTGAGATGGGCATGCTGATCATTGGGTTCAGGTTGCTGAACCTGAACACTGCTTCCTGCCAAAATAGGATCTGATTCCTCTGCAAGGCTGATTTGGTCGTTAGGCTCATAATCATCATCATATAGATCATATTTGGGCAGACAGTTGAAAGAAGAGAAGCTATTATATTCACACAGTATATCAGGAGACTGCTCCATCATGTATGGCTGGATGAATATGTCATCTGTTTTGTGGCAGGTTTGTTCGTGAATGTCACTACTTTCCTGTTGCGAAACAGATCTGTTCTGGTGCTCTGAACATTCCACTTTCATTGTGATCAGCTGCATCATTTCCTCTGTCTTTTGTAACACACTATGAAATCTTTCTTCTTGCTCTGCTTTGCACTGTTCTTCCCTCCTTTTTAGATTTGCCTCCACGTCCACAGCTATGTCCTGCATCTGTTTCAAAGTGGACGGGCATCTTTCTCTCAAACAGAATTCCATCTCTGTGTCAAATGCTCTAGGATATTGCAATAGAGCTAAATCAAGGGGAGGTCTTATATTTAAAGGCATGGACTGATAAACTTGATTGAATCTGTCTGAAAACTGCTGAACAGATTCATCTGGATGCCTTTCTAAATGATTGTATTCTTCGATGAGCACGAAGAGATTACCTCTGATCATCCATCTATCAAGGAAAAGCTTGGCACACTGCTGAAACTTAGAGATGCTCGCCTCAGGCAACGCTTTAAACCAAGTCCTAGCTTCGCTTTGCAAAGAAAGGGCAAATAGTCTAATACTGACATCTTCATCATCCACTTCAAATGTATTAAGATAATCTTCAAAAGCCTGGATATGTTTCTGGGCAGTAATACCATTCTCTCCATCAAATCTAGGGAGATATTCAGGATTATTTGCCAGCAGAGGACCAAGCACAGGAGGCAAAATGAGCGGCTTATATCTTTCAGGAACTTTACGAGGCACGGGAGTATGTACAGGAACTAGAAGACTGGACTCTATTTTTGGTTCCTCCTTGGATGTATGATGATTTTCAACAGCATTTGAAAGCTGCTGCTCTGATGTGCAAGGAGGCTTTTCAACAACCTTTTCCAAAGGAAAAACACAAAAATCTGACATAAAATCGTTTTTAAAGTACAATATGCACAGCAAAATCTGGTGCAAGAGAAAGAACATGATCTCTTGGATGATAGTCCAAGTCAAGAGCCTGATCTGCTTATATAATTCCTTCGGGTTCATTTCTCCAACGGAGTCTTTATTATGAGGATGATGTGGAGTCGCCAGGTGGATGAATCAACCTTGAAGTACCTGATCTATGTCCACCGTCACAGATCAGAGCTGAACATGAAAAGCCCTGAAGAAAAGGAACACTTTCTCCAGAAAACGAGGTGAACTGGTCAAAATTGAGGATTTACACTAATAAACACATGATTCATTCCCCAGCGGAGTCGCCATTATGTTATCACTCAGGTTGTCCCTTTTGACTCCTAAAGGGATACGGCCGAGGTAACCACAAACCAACTTTGGACTGCAGGTCCTACCCTACCTGTAGTCAGAGAGGGCTCTCTCTTTATGATTTAGCTTTGTTGAAAGGGATGATTTTAGGCTAGATATGATGCTCAGGGGTTTTGATTGAGTTTTGGTGGGAAAACTGACACTTTCAGGTAGAGAGGCAAAGTATAGTCTGAATCTTTCAAGCCATTGGGCGTGGAGTCGAGGAGGGGAACTGCTGGTGCGTTTCCTTAATAATAGTGAGGGAACATGGAGCGAGATAGCTGAGCTTGAAGCAATCTTCAGGTTTAAGGGATGAACTGAATGCTAAAGAAAGAGAGGCAGTTAAGAATCTCTCCAACAGATTAGCAGAGAAAATAACAGGGCGCTACCTAGGGGCAGTTAAGAATCCCTAGATAATTGGCCAACACAGGTGAATTGGGGTAAACATGAGCCGGAAGGAATTCAATGTTCATAACCAATTCTTTTAGAGGAAAACATCAAAAAATAGCAGAGATTGAGCATAGAGAGTATTTAAACTAATTCTAGGCTATTCCTTTTTCCTGCTATTTAGATAATGGCAAACACATAAACAGAGATAAGAGGCACTTATTGCTTCAGGCCGCAGCGCAGGAATTCCATCTTCAACTCTTCAAAACATTCATCAACAACAGACAGTTCGCTCTCCAAGCTTTAAGCAATCTTTGATTACAGAAAAATTCAGGTATACACAGCGAGTCTCTAGTGAAAATTCTCAATTAACCAACCCTTAAAACTATACAGAGGGTGGTATATATAGGGCAAAAACTCTCTGCAGAGTTCCTTTATTACATCTTGACCTAATTAGGTCATAAAAAATGACTACTTAACCTAATCCTATCTAGAAATAAATGCAAAAAATATCTCGGGCCGTGCTCAGGGCCGTTGTATCAAAACTGAATAAATGATGCTGTCCTTGGTGGCTTGCTGCAGTGTTTTCTGCAATAAATGAGTATGGGTTTCTGCTTTCTTGCTGTCCTGGTGCTTTGAATGCCTTGATGGTGATTTGAAGGCAAGGATGGGCTGATGCTTATTGATTTGACTTTCTGGGGGCTTCATCAATGTTCAGGTGCCTCGAGCCCCTAAAAAATCTTGACTGATACTCTCTGGCGTCTTTTCTTCCACTGATACTCTCTGACAAAATCTGGACTGCTGATCTGATATGCTGCGGGTCTAATCACCAGTAAATGGCCGCTGTTCGGCCTCTGTATCATCTGGAATTGTCTTCTGATCCTTTTGGTATGCTCCGTGAAGAAAACGGATCATTTTTGCGCCTTTTCGGGCTTCCTGGGGCCGCATGGTGAGAAGATTCCTTAAAGATTCCCTGAAGATTCTCCATTTCGGCCTAAAAAATCCTGCCATCAAAAACTGCCTCAGAATTCGATTCTGGGGCTCCGAAGTGCGACTTTTGCGCCTCTGCGTCCAAAAAGTGTTGACGACGTCAGCATTGTACGGCGGGTGACGTCAGCAGGGCGATATGGCGGCATGACGTCATCACGTACGGACGATGACGTGGCAGGTACGGTGGCGAGGACACGTGGTAGTGACGTGGCAGGAGGCCACATAGGCAGGTGACTCATCGAGTGACTGGACAAGGGGTGACGTAAGCAGGGACTGTGCAGGGGGTGATGTGGGGTATGACGTCACAGGGCGGTAAGCGGTTTTGTGGCGCATCGCTTATGGGAAAAGGTGGTTTCGGGGAAGGGGGCTCCGCCACGCCCCAGAGCCTGACGCGTGGCGGGAGTACGGCGGCAAAACCGTCGAACTCCCGGACGTTAAAGCTCGGGCGCGTCGGGGATGGGGATGCCCGCCAGCCGTTGATCTGTGGGGCGGGCGATCCAACGGTTGGCGGCGATCGCGAGGTGTCGGCGGGTTAGCGGGTGGTAATATTCGCAGGAATATTCCAAATTTGATACGCGCGGCGGACGGATTTTAGACTTAGGTTTAGTGGGTTATGGGGTTTAATAAAGGGCGCATTAATGTATTTACAACCGGACTTAGGGATATGAGTGAAATATGGGTTTTTGAAGGTTCTTAGGGGTTTTTGGTTTAGGGAAGAGGTTATTATTCTGACCAGATGTCAGAGTAATCCCTGGACACGGATGGGCTAAAAACAGTCCCAGATGGACTGTGATTTCCCTGACTTAGTAAAAATATGGCTATATTGCTAGGGAGGGGATATTTACATAGGGGAGTTTTATATACATGATTTAAAATAGGGAACGGGGAAAATTGTTAGGGAATTATGTAATAAAGTTAATAGTTAATATGGAGATGAAAAGAAGGCGCTAGGGTGTGAGACCTCAGGCTTTGTTGGGGAAAAGAAGGCTCACAAACACTGAGTGAGCAATCCTTGAGTGAAGCAGATCTTCACCATGGCGCATGTCATGGAAATGATGAAACTGAGAGGCTCAAGCAGATCTCGACCTCTTGGGGGATGTTAGTAAGTGACTTTGGGGTGATGAGAAGAGGGGAGAGGTTAGTCCAGCCTGAGTACCTCCAACTGAAAAACTGCCTCAAACCGAAAAATGGATTGCTTATCAAAATTGGAACACAGCAGTGGCACTTAGGCTAGCGCACTCTTATGGACACTTCTTTGGCCAACTGTAGCAAATATGGATCATTGCAGCATGCATAGTACGACATATTTGGCATGTAAAAATGTCGATCATGAAAGATGATTAACCTGCTGCAGCAGGAGGCTAACATGTTGTATAAACGACATGGTATAATTCAAGATCTCTGTGATAGTGACATGATCATTCACTTTTATTTTCATCTATATATTTGAAGTTATATGTATTATTCGATTTGTAAGGATTAATTTGAAATTACTAATTGGTTAGATTCATATTCAAGTTATATTAGATACACACTATAATATATCTCACTATAGCTCAGTGATTAAATACGTCTTAATACACCTATATATGGTTATGTGATTTTTGGAGTTTGATCTTGTTTCTTTGGTTTTATTTGTTTATGTAATTTGATAAATCTTAAAGTTATTCAATTATGTTAGGTGATTGATTTTTCATGAAATTGTTGCACACAATAATGATTTAATCATATTCAAGGCAATGGAAGTTACATTACAATTATTGATGAACTCGATTAATGAATTAAATTTCATATGATGCATGCCTTACAAAAACATTTTTCTTTGAATTCTAAAATGTAATTTGGCTTACTTTAAAAATGTTAGCATTATAAGATTTTTATCTCTTAGTGATAAACAACAAATACAGGGATACACCCTGTGCTTAGAGGAGGCTAACCTTAAGCCTGAAGTGGGAAGATCTAAAATATATTCATTGAATGCCTTGAAATTGTTCTAGTTGTTGGGAACAACCTAAGGAACAACAGGTGGTAAACTTGGAATTTCAGCATATATTTCCTCAAATTCCTTTAGAACTCGATGGTATTCAATTCTTGGTGCCTGATCCTTGGTTGCCTCCTCCATGTGGGATGCATAAATTTGGAATCCTTTTCTAAAATTTCTCTTTAGGTGCATCTTTGATATTTTCTTGAAAGAAATCAACCATGGAATTTTTTGCACTAGTCTTCGCTACGATTCTTCATCAATACAAGTAAAAGCTTTATGATAATAGTCTAGTACTACATGATGCTTTTCCAACTAATCCATACCAATTAGGCAATCATAAAATCCCAATGGTATGTGTTCAAATATGCAATTGTGATAAAATTATTCATATTAATTTGAAATTATTTTACAAGTTCAATTATTCTTCTTTTAGGTCATGTAATTAGTTGAACTAACCTAGGCTTGCTATGCTTGCTTTTCTTTAAGTTAAATATTGCAACAAGTTTGTGATCACGATAACTTTGACTAGAACCAGAATCAATTAAAATGCCAATGATTTATTTATTTATCTTACCTTCAACTCCAATCATGTTTGCCTAATGATCCACTGACTTGTTTTTAATGTTGAATATATCCTATTCATCCTTCTAAGCATATCCCCCATTGTATCAGCTCGAATGTGATATCCCTATACATGTGTTCTCCTCCAAAACCATAACAACCATCAGGTTGAAAACTTCATATATTTTCTAATGAATCAACCGCATTTGGTTCACTATGGGCTACCTGAATTTGTTGATTTTCCATAGAATTGTTCTTGAAAAGTGAAGGTTTAAACCCCTTCTTCCTTTGCTCCACCTTGGTTCTTTTCTTGTCATCTCAATTTTTTTGGAAGGCTAGTTTTTTTTTCCCCTATTCATAAAGGAACTTTTCCTTCCTCATCACCTCATACAAATTCTTTGGTTCATTGAATTTAATTATGTCACCATAAAATGGTGGTGACCTACTCATAAATTTCTGTATCATTAATTTTCCATCCTTTATAAAACTAATGTACCTCAACAAGTTAGTGATTTTCTGACCATACTCTTCCATTGTCATATTTTCTAAATCGAGTTCAAAGAGCTCCCACATTTTAGTTTCATATTAGTGCACGTGCATGTATTTCTTTTAGAAGTACTTTTTAAATTGCCTCCATGAGATATTCTTGTCATTCCAAGTGTTTGACTTCTCTAAGCAATTCCCACCACAAATTTGCTTTTTCCTTCAAGTGGTAAATTGCAATTCATGCCTCTAAATTGAATGATTAATTATGTAATTAGAGTCATTTTCTCATATCCAACCCCCAAGCTTCATCATGCTCTCCCTTCTTATGCTCACCATTAAATGTAGGGGAATTAATCTTCTTGAGATTGCCTCACAAACTATTCAAATTAGGTCTCCTTCTTTGTTTCCTCACTGGTGATATTCTTGGACCACTCCTTTCTGAGGAAACATAAGCCCTCCTAGTTGAATTCCTTGATGAGTGATGGTGTTGCAAAATAGAACTCCTAGAACACCCTGAATTTCCAACATATTTCTCCCTAACTCACAAATAATGTTCAATTGCCTACCTAGATTCAGATATCAGGTCCATTCTCACCTATAAGTTATCCAGGATCTATAAAACCTGAGTGTTTATTTATTTCTTTTTTCTTATCAACATTTCATTATCATCCTTGTAATTGAGCACCTCCATTTTGAGACTCCTCGTGGTCTCTTTTAGGTACCTCTGGTCTGCTCCTTCCATACCCATTTGACTCTATTTCAACATTACCCATGCTAATATTCATAACTATGATCTCTTCTTCATGGATATAGGAACCCTTAGCATCTGTCACACTACATATCCTCATGTTGGCTCTGATCTACAGGCCACCTACAACTTTCTTTTAAATTTGTGAGAAATTTCCTATCTTAAACCAAAATTCTAGGTTCATAAATGTATTCTCCTCAATAAACTTATATTTACTATCCATTTTCCCAAATTTGAGTTTTTAGTTGAAATTTATGGTTTGTTAAAGTTTTGGCCAATTTAACCCAATTTACCATGTTATCTCACAACAAAATTATGTTAGTTTCCTAAATAATTATGTATTAGAATTTCAAATCTAGACCCATGTTCATGTTCTATTGTCCAATAGTTTTCTATTGAATAATTTAGCACCCCAATTTGAGCATTGATTGCAAAGTTACATCTCCTACAAGTGACTGCATACCCTATTATATTTCCTTTACACTATTTTAGTCATAACTTCTCCATACCAAATCCATTTCACAATTGTATTATGTCATTGGAAATCTCTCTTCAAGCTATTTTATTTAAGATGTTGGCATTGCATGTACCAATGATACATGAATTTTTTGTGGGTTTCCACTTTTAAAATGTTGTTTAGGGCCTCAAAAATTCATTGCAAACAGATAACTTGAAAATTTGCTAAAATTCTTATCATTTTAGTACCTTGCACCAATTGGATTTGTCTGCAACTTTTCCCTATGATCGTTCTTAGTTATTTGACCTTCTCTATGTAACCTCCCTTTATTGGAGATTATCTTTCTATGTATATTTTAGTTTCTAGTTGTCATTGGACCTAAAATAAATTCGCATGCCTTTCCTTAGGCACCTGGAATACAAATACCCTCTTTGTGTTTCAATCTTTGTCTAGGCCCCACGGTTCACATGGAACCTTTCTCATAGTAGTCCTTGATTGACTATAACTATACGCAGGTTCCATCCCTCATTTTTCTTCCATTATGCACAACATGCACCCTTGCATATCAAATGGTTGAGATCATTCCAATCCAATGACCTAGACCCATATTGTGTCCAAACATGTAGAAGGGGTAAAGTGAAGTTGCACCCCCGATATGTCCAATGGCTAAGAGCATCCTAATCAAATGAATCATATCCATATCATGTCTAAAAATGCATGGGGATGAAGTTTCACCCCTGATGGATCCAACGACTGAGCTCATCCCAATCCAGTAGTCCACATCCATAAAATGTCCAAAAATGCTTTGAGGGATAAAGTGAAGTTCCCCCCTAGATGGATCCAATGACCATGATAATTTCCCATCAATGTCCTAGATCACGCATCATGTTGCAACATACGTGGGGGATAAAATGAAGTTTCACCCTCGATGGATCTGATGGCTAACACCCAATTAGATCAACAAATCCATATTGGTGTCGATTTCAAAGGTGGATGGGGTTTAATAGATATTCGACTTCTAATGGTGTCTAGTCATGTAACTTTTTTGCCACCTGACTCCCTCAACATGCCAAATTAGCTACCATCTCACTATTGATGTCACAATATTGAAATTTCTAATTTTTTTTCTCTTTCTGTTAATAATACTTATTCTCCAAAAATTTTGCATGTACAAAATTAACATCTCTGCTATTAAAATTTACCCGTTGCTTTGCAAAGTATGAGTCTGTAAAAATAAAATTAACTTGTATGTCTACCCATCCAAAGCTTTTCATCTTGAATTTGGAGATATGTCCATTTCCATTCCTTACAAATTTTGTTAAACAATTTCCCAACAATCTGTGATTTCCCTTGCAGTGAAGCTTGATCCATATGGCGCAAGTGTTGTAAACTTAGGTAGACATTTCCATCTATAATGTCTCCATAGCCATTTGTTGGGAGTTTTAATACATCTATTACCCATATAACTTGATTTTTAGAAAATTTCCTTTTTATTTTATTCCTTGTCCATATGATATGCATGACTAGATGTGTTCTACCATAGAATGCTCTCATGCACAAGAGTATAAGCACATAATTGTACCATTAATGGTTATGTATATGCAACAAATATAATTCCATAATTAATTATAGTAGAATTTTAAAAAAAAATTAACTGACACGCACTTGATTAAATATACTAATTGGCTACAAACCTCATATGTTCCTCCCGTCCATAGACCACGTTTCTCATATTCTCTCAGCAGCAGGTCACCCTCGAGCTAGGGCTTCAACTCCATATGGAAACAAATTTCCCAAAACCAGGTATGTGTCTAGTAACAAATACGAACATGACCAAGGTACCAAACCCCAATACCCTCCAACCAATAAGCTCACATACCCCATCATCCCTACACCCAAGTAGTGCACCCCCTTCTTTACACCCAGAATCCCTCAGGTTGTGACACTACCTCGAGGATGCCCAAATTGGTCGACCATGGATGTATCAGAGCCTTGTGGTTTCTAGAAGTTCTTTTTGCCTTTAAGAGTCTCCGGGTACTCTCTATTCCTTCACAATGGGGAACTTATCCCACTTGTCATAGGGTCATCCCTTATTTCCCATCAAGGTGTCTAGTCACTTTCCCTAGTTAGATCCTGTAGAATGTGTGTTCCATAACACAAACATCCTGATTTTTATGTGTTTGTATTTCTTTTGTCATGTGGCACCCCTTAAAGTCATTTGATGGAATTAAGTTAGAATAATGTGCACTTTTAATAATTATTAATTCATACAAAGCCCCTTTTTTTTACACTCATGGAGTCTTAGCCCCACATACTCTTTTCGTCTAACTCAGTCTACATCAGTAATGTATTTTATTAACGTGCATGAAATTTAATATTTACAAAACTAGGATCTCTTCCCACAAAACATATAAAAACATATTCACACAAGCACATCATCCCCAAAACATATGCACATGAGGACACTGACCCTATAAGACATAAACACATATGCACACAGACACACTAGCCTTGGAAGTAATCCTTAACTCACCAACGTAATTAATATGTACAATATCACCAACCTAAGTTTCATATGTGCATGTTTATTTATAATCTGAGGGTCGAGTCAGGGTGTTACCAGCCTAAGGTGGCACCCAATTGGTAGTTGAGGTGCCAAGTGACATGGAGTTAAGATGTCGGGAGGTCAATGGTAGAGCATTAGGATTTCTGAAGGATTCAGACATCTGCATCAGGCTTACCTCAATAGCAATGGGACATGAAACTCTGTTAACTATTGAAGATTCATTTCTCATTAACTACCACCATGTATCGGATATCAGGGATCAGGTATCAAAAGGTTGTGCTCGCTGCTTTTGGTCTTTCCTCCCAATAAAAACAGAGCCTAATAAGAAAACTAGTGTCGATGTGGAAAAATAACGTGGTCTGGTAAAGGACATGGATTAGTGTAGGAATGACATGTGGCCAAGGGCTACCACATTTCAATGACATGGTATTGTATGGACATTAATATGGCATATGGTTTGGATAGATTTCAGAAGAGCATAACTTGGTGCCTAGAGATTAGTTTAAGATAAAATTTATATCGTCAAAACATTTCAACGAGTAGAAGACCATGGTGATGTTAGAAATGAGTTTTGAGGTGGTTGAAAAAAGAGTAAATTTTTCTAACCCCATCTCCATAACTTAACCTTGGAGGTTGGGTCAAAAATCACACCACAACCTTAATTAGGATTAAGGGGCTAGGTCTGTTATAGACAATATTAGATATTGATCATAATATGTCTATTTAATTATATTATTGCATTAAACATTTCTATTATTATTATTATTATTAGTGTTCCCAAGATCAAACCAAAATAGATCTTAAATATCATATAAAAAAATTAAATGTATCAAAATATAATAATATTAATTTTTCAATATAAAAATATCCATCTCTCAATTTTATGACATTAAACCATTACAAGCTCACATTAAAATATATTTAGTGTATTGAAAGTCAATATGAATTAGGTTTGGTGTTTCTTAATATTGTTAACTTGTAGTAAATAATTATGAACATTTCCAATTATTAGCAAATTTTGGTAGCAAGTTACAAAAACATCCCTCTGGTACTTTTCTAATTTTTCTGTAAGTTCTGAAGTCTACTCTTATGAATTTTAGCTAAATACATAGTATCAGAACTCCTTTAACTAAAAAATTCCTTGCATTTTCCTCAATGATAAGCTACAACAATTTCGTAGCAAATTTTCAGCTTAACTATGGGGAGTTGCTACGAAATTTGAATTTTCTAAGTTTTTTATTTTTTATGATTTCTTCTGCCTTCTTATCACTCCTTATAGCTTATTTAACCATGTATATTGTTGAAACTATTAGTTTAGCATAGTATAGGAAAAAAAGTGAGGAATTTACCATACTTAAGGGGTGCTTGTTATTTCAGCTATGAGCCCAAGATTTCTTTTTGAGAGTTCAACTTTGATCATCTCTATTTGAGTTTCCAATGCTTTGACTCGCCTCTGCAACTTATTTATGTCTACCTGTAGCCAACTATTCCTTTTGTACATTTATTTTCCTTTTCAGAAATTTTAACAACATTGCTAATTTGACAAATTAAATCCAAACTATCTAAAAGTTATCAAAGATAACAGTGGCTCCAATGGGGATGTTGTCCTCCCTTTGGGGTAACAAAGAACAAGTAGCTCCAGTGCCTGACCATTGGGCTGATCCCAATTTGAAGACTACATTCAAATCCACTCAGCAAATTGAAAAGCAAACTACAAACCAATTGGAAACCAATTACTACTACTGTAATGTGATATCAAATTGTTGTACAAATTGAAACTGACAACTACAAAATGTAGGCTAAAGCTGAAGGAAATGCTTGCCCAACAATCTTATTTATGTATCAATAACTCTACTCTAACATCTAAAAATCCACCTACTTAATTCAAGCAATATGAAACCTCTAGTATAACCAGTCAAAGAGTTGATCCAACACCTGTTTACAGTTAGTTTTACATGCTTTTACCTTTTTGCTTTTAGATCCTCACTTAGTTGCATCACTAATATTCCCAATAATCATTTCAAGGAGATTGATTTAATCATATTCCAAAATTGAATGGTTGAATGTTTAATGAATGCAATTACTGAGTTACCTTTTGCATCAATTTCATTCTTGGTTTTAAGAATTAGATCCATGGATTAGGACTAATGGTAAGATAAAATAGATGCTTTGTTTTTATTAGGTTCTAACTAGCCAACAGTTCTTGGTCCATTTTTAGGAAATTAGATTAACTTAGGAACATTTCCTTTCCTTTAAAACTCATTAGATTCACTTAAATTTTCTCATAGTTTTAGAGTGTACATTCTTAGACATCAAAGAATAGAAACCCCCCAAAAACAACATAAAATACAAAACAACGAAGTAAAAGAAAGGTTAACTAAGCACATATAGTGCACCACACTTCATCAGATTACAAACCTCGGTTGATAATTTATGCAAGAAATTTAGGACACTAAATTGACTAAACAGGCTTCACCATGGCTTGACTCAACTAATAAACTACATAGAATATGTTGGGCCTTGTGTTCATCAGATACATCAAGGGTCCCACAAGTTGTCTGTAGATGGTAGCATCCACTGCCTCTCCTAAAGAAGAACTCTACTTCCTCCAATTTTTAGCTAAAGGTGTGTCCATAGGCTGGAAGTTCTCCATGTGAAATATCTGAAGTATTTCATAGGAATACTTCCCCTGACTCACAAACAGCCCAACATCACCCTGCCATACTTCCAACCCAAGGAACTAATGCATCAAGCCCATGTCTTTCATCTCAAATTCTCTAGCAAGGTCCTCTTTGCAAGAGTTTATCAACTGCTCATCCCCTATAAGTATCAAGTCATCAACATACAATACCAAGATAAGAAACTTGCCATCTACCACAATGTGATAGACATTGGCATTTGCTTCACTTTTTATGAAGCCCAATCCACTGAGATATGTGTTGATCCTAGTGTACCATGCTTAGGGTGCCTGTTTGAGACCATACAAGGCTTTCCTTAGTCTACACACATGTGTCTCCCTATCATATGTCTCAAATCCCTTTGCATGCTCTATGTAAAATTTTTTCTCAACAACACCATTGAGGAAGGTGATCTTCACATCCATTTGATGGATCTTCCACCCTAGCTGCGTAGTTAATGTTAGAAGGGCTCTAATTAAGGAATATATTACCACAGGGGAAAAAGTTTCCTCATAATCAACTCCCTCTACTTGAGAGAAACTTTTGGCCATAAATGTGGCCTTGTACTTCTCGATGCTCCCATCAGCTACATATTTCACTTTGTAGATCCATCTGGAACCAACCACTGGCTTGTTCACTGGTCTCAACACCACCTCCCATACATTGTTCTTCATGATGGATTCATTATCCTCCACCATGGCATCAACCCGCACTAGTTGAGAAACTACTTCCTCAAAGGAAGAAGGACCTGACTCAATGAGTTATGTCATGAGAGCCATATATCCATTGTACCTATCTAGTGACCTCCTCATCCTACGCTGAGATATAGGAGCTCCCACATGCTCCCATGCATCCTGCACCAATCTATTAGCTTCTCTGGTTCTCTTCCTCCCCTCTCTGGAAGATTATGGTTGGGTGGGTGCCTCCACTCGGCCTCCTGTATGCTTCTCCCCTTGTGGCTACTCCATAACATCCTGAAGCTTTGCATGAGGCTCCTACTTCTTGTCATTGTTCTCACTGGACTCTAGCTTTATTTGGGCCTTATTTCCCTTAACTTTCTTGCCCTTCACAACCAAGGAAAAATTTTCTTCCTTCCGATATTTGGATGTTACTCCATCTCTAGTGTTCCTTTGACTTTATTCCTGCACCAAATTGGACCAAAGTCTCCCCCAATTTGGTAATTTGTCCCTTCCATTTATAAAGTCCTAGTAGTTATGCCAATATTTTGGGAGGCCTTGGAGAGCTAGTCTCACTAGCTCTAAGAATGGTATATTTTCTCCAAATCCTCCAAGCTCATCTCGACACTGAGTGAATATGGAGAGGTAATGTGGAATGGTTTCATTTTTCTGCATGCAAATGTTTCTGAGCTTGCCCCTCAATGTCAATTTCTTGGTATCACTACCATTTTCGAATAATTCAGTGAGGGTCTTCCACATAGGAAATGGAGTCTCCTTGCCATGTAAATTTGAGACTATGTGGTCTCTCACACCCTCTAGGATTATCCTCTTGGATTTTGCGGTATCCTTCTTCCACTAGGATAACTGTTGTGCATACGATATTGTTGGTTTTGGAATGTAAGTTTTGGTGTAGTCTAGCACTCCATTATCATTGATTACAACTTCCATCCTATCCTTCCAATCTATGTAATTTGAGGTTCCCTCCAGGGCATACTCCAATATCAATCCGTTAAAAGACATTTCCTCGCACTGAAGAAAACTGCTTCACTGAATCTGCAAATCGAAATCTTTGAAGGAGAAGATCTATTGATTGGTTTCTAGTGTGATTTATGCTCTAATACCATGTATAAATTAATAGAAATTTGCTACTACTGATGAAATCGAATTGAAATCAAGAGATTACAAATTTCCTCTACTGTTCTGCAGAAAGTAAATCACAATTTAGAAACACATGCAATGACATGCAACCATCAAAACCACAAGAACACAATGATTCTATAGGGAACCCCAATTGGGAAAAACCCCTCCACTGATTTTCATTAATCAGATGAGAATGAGAAACTATTATAATGTCTTACTTCAATCTTGAAACACACTCTGCACTGTAAACATGTTCTCCTGCAGACTATCTTGCTCCAACAAACACCTAGCCAATTCAAGGCCCCAACTTCCTCCTATTTCTTTGCGCAATCCTTGAGGAAATTAGCTTCTAACATATAGGAATTTCTTTCTATTTGTTTTCACAATTCCCAAGGAATAATTCACCTGCTTAACTGCCAAGCCTATACACTCAACTAGTTTACAGTTGATAATTATAATGTGCCTTTTCCTCCACTCTAGCTAGGAAATTTGAATTACATGCATGTATGGGCTATTTTTAGTTGATTGACTAGTTTAACTCAGAGATCATTGAGTTAACAACAATTATACTACTCAACTAACCTTCAACTAACTCAACTAGTTACTTGAGCTCAATTAACTGAGTCAAATAGAAAATAACTTAACTAGATTGCTAAATTTTAGCAATCACTACATGCACAACTCTACTTCTAGACTATAACTCGAATTTCTGAGTAAACTAGTAGACAAGGCCATGTCGCACAAGTTAAGTGCAATCGAAGTCATCTTGTGGATGTGGAAAATCAAATTACTAAATTTGACTAAGGCACAAGTCAAATTTAGCCTTTCTTGCTACAATTTCTAACACAGAAAGGGATTTTGCACCACCCATATCATGCACCTGTGGAATTTGAATTTACCTCTTGACAATGTATTTGTCAATATATTTTCATCCTAGTCCTCAGTTAGAAGTACGGTAGCATCATAATTCTCCTCTGCACACAATCCCGCAAGTGATGGTACCTTATATCAATATGCTTGGATCTATCATGAAATAATGGATTATAAGAGAGTTTAATACAACTCTTATTATCACAATGAATCACTGTCAAATCCATCTCCTGACTGAAAAGACCCACAAGTATTTTCCTCATCCATATGGCCTCACATGTTGCTTGACTTGCAACCATGTATTCAGCCTCTGCTGAGATTAGTGCCACAAACTTCTATTTCCTACTATACCAAGAAATAGCTACAGACCCACCACTGAAGATAACACTTGAAGTAATTTTCCTATATGATGGAATCCATGCCCAATCTGCATCAGTGAAGCCTTGGAGCTTCACTCCCTCTATCCTCATGTACCATAACCCATACTTGGTTGTGCATTTGAGGTATGTTAACACATGCTTTGTTGCCTTCCGATATAGTTTGGTAGGCTTCACTGTGGTTTGAGACAACGGATAAACTACATAGCATATGTTCACCTTGTGTTCACCATATACATCAAGGGTCCCACAAGCTGTCTGTAGATGGTAGGACCCACTGCCTCTCCTAAAGAATCACTCTCCTTCCTCCAGTTTGTAGCTAGAGGTGTGTCCATAGGCTTGTAGTTCTCCATGTGAAATATCTGAATTATTTCAGAGGAATACTTCCCTTGACTCACAAACATCTCACCATCACCTTTCCATACTTCTAGCCCAAGGAAGTAATGCATCTAGCCCATGTCTCTCATCTCAAATTCTCTAGCAAGGTCCTCTTTGCAAGATTGGATCAACTGCTCATCCCCTATAAGTATGAATTCATCAACATACAATACCAAGATAAGCAACTTGTCATCTACCACAATGTGCTAGAGATTGGAATTTGCTTCCCTTTTGATGAAGCCCAATCCACAGATATATGTATCGATCCTAGTGTACAATGATTGGGCACCTATTTGAGACCATACATGGCTCTCCTGAGTCCACACACATGTGTCTCCCTATCATATGTCTCAAATCCCTTTGGATGCTCTATGTAAATTTCTTTCTCAACGACATCATTGAGGAAAGCGGTCTTCACATCCCTCTGATGGATCTTCCACCCTAGTGGCATAGTTAATGTTAGAATGGCTCTGATCGAGGAATATATTACCACAGGGGCAAAAGTTTCCTCATAGTCAACTTCATCTACTTGAGAGAAACATTTGGCCATAAATTTGGCCTTGTATTTCCCGATGCTCCCATAAGCTACATATTTCACTTTGTAGATCCATCTAGAACCAACCACTGACTTGCTCTCTGGTCTCGACACCACCTCCCATACACTGTTCTTCATGATGGATTCATACTCCTCCACCATGGCATCAACCCGCACTAGTTGAGAAACTGCTTCCTCAAATGAAGAAGGCCCTGACTCAATGAGTTCTATCATGACAGCCATATATCCAGTGTACCTATTGGGTGACCTCCTCATCCTACGCTAAGATATAGGAGCTCCCACATGCTCTTGTGCATCCTGCACCAATCTGTTAGCTTCTTTGGTTCTCTTCCTCCCCTCTCTGGAATATTATGGTTGGGTGGGTGCCTCCACTCGGCCTCTTGTCTTCTCCTCCCTTTGTGGCTACTCCACAACATCCTGAAGCTTTGCATGAGGCTCCTACTTCTTACCATTGTTCTGGATGGACGTTGGCTTTATTTGGGACTTCTTTTCCTTAACTTTCTTGACCTTCCCAACCAAGGCAAGAAGTAGGCTATAATGGTTCTGATCAAGGAATATCTTGCCACAAGGGAAAAAAATTCCTCATAGTCAACTCCCTCTACCTGAGAGAAGCCTTTGGCTATAAATATGGCCTTGTACTTCTCGATGCTCCCATCAGCTGCATGCTTCACTTTGTAGATCCATCTAGAACCAACCACTGACTTGTTCTTTGGTCTCGGCACCACCTCCCATACATTTTTCTTCATGATGGATTCATACTCCTCCACCATGGCATCAACCCACACTAGTTAAGAAACTTCTTTCTCAAATGAAGAAGGCTCTGACTCAATGAGTTTTGTCATGAGAGCCATATACCCAGTGTGCCTGTCTGGTGAGCTCCTCGGACTATGCTGAGATGTAGGAGCTCCCACATGCTCCCGTGCATCCTGCACCAATCTGTCAGCTTCTCTGGTTCTCTTCCTCCCCTCTCTGCAAGATTATGGTTGAGTGGGTGCCTCCACTCGGCCTCATGTCTGTGCCTCCACTTGTGGCTACTCCACAACATCTTGAAGCTCTACATGAGGCTCCTACTTCTTTCGACTGTTCTGGCTGGACTCTAACTTGCTTTGGGCCTTCTTTCCCTTCTCAACCAAGGCAAATTTTTCTTCCTTCTCAGATTTGGATGTTACTCCATCTCTAGTGTTCCTTCAATTTTCTTCCTGCACCAAATCAGACCAAAGTCGCTCAACTAGTATACAATTGATAACTACAATGTGTCTTTTCCTCCACTCGAGCTAAGCAATTTGAATTCCATGCATGTCTGAGTTATTTTTAGTTGATTGACTAGTCTAACTAAGATATCACTGAGTTAACAACAATTCTACTACTCAACTGACCTTCAACTGACTCAACTAGTTACTTGAGTTCAGTTAACTGAATCAAACTGAAAATAACTGAACTATATTGCTAAAGTTTAGCAATCATTACATGCACAATTCTACTTCTAGCCATAACTCGAATTTTCTAAGTAAACTAGTAGACAAGGCCACGCCACACAAGTTAACTACAATCCAGGTCATCCTGTTGATGTGGAAAATCGAATTACTAAATTTGACTAAGGCATAAGTCAAATTTAGCCTTTCTTGCTACAATTTCTAACATAACCTTAAAATCAAGTGTAATACATCTTATCCTAAACTTCTTTTAGAACTCAGGCTTCCAACCATCAAGAGTAAGGTTGCAATCATGTATTTAATATAACATGGAGAATAGGAGGCTTCCTCTGATTATTTCAAGCATTAGAAAAAGTTACTATGACCCAAAAGAGGTTCGACTAGAAACACAATTCATTAGTTAAGTTATCCATGGCTAGTAGACGAGGATGCTCATTAAGATATCAATACTGTTAAAAACATGGAGCGATATGGAGATTGAGATTAAGAGAAAGTTGAATTACTACAAACAAATAAGTAAACTCGAGTTATAAGATCAAAATTATCAAGCTCTATCATTGCTAACCCAAGAAACAAATTAAATATTGGAATATAAGAACGAATTCCCTTATTCTTCATATTAAAATAAGGGTAGATATTTAGCCTTAAAACTTGGCACTAAAGAATCTTTGAAATTTGTGAAATGAATAGAGTCAAGATGAAAAACATTTTTTCTTGGTTCATGCTTTCCTACAAAGACTTTAGATTTAGCTTTTAAAATATTTGTAACACCATTTATCTCTATAACTTAACTTACAAAACACAAAGACATTAAATATGGTTTTAAAGCATTTGTGATAGCATCCAAATTTATAGCTTGTTGATGGTTTAGGAGAATTGTGGAGTAGGAAGGGGTCTAAGGTTTATCCTAGTTGCATCCTCTCGCTACCTAGTAATCTCCAAGCATCCCTTCCCCTATAATTATAATTAGTTCACCTCATATTTCCATTGTTGTTGGCTTTTGGTAGAGTTTCTTATTGTCATTTCTATATTTAGAGTGTGTTTTGGGTTGCTTGTAGGTTGTCAAGGAGGTTTTATGGTGGTAGTTTGACAACTATTGATTTTCCTTAGGTGGTGGGAAGACCAATAGAGATGCATTGTAATGCATGGTAGTAGTTTGACGACTATTGATTTTCCTTAGGTGGTGGGAAGATCTATAGAGATGCATTGTAATGGGGTTATGTTTCCCTTTGACTTTGAGGTCTCAATGGTGTTGGTGTTCTAGTTAGGGTGGTTTGATGGGTTTTAGAATTTGTTTTGGCTCTTTCACTTTCTCAATTGGGGCGACCTCTTCGCTCATGTTTGTTAGAGCGGTGTGGTATTTGTTGAATGTTGATTGCGTTTTTCCCTTTTTTCCTTCATGGTGTGGAAGGATTTTCAAGGGCTTATACACTTTGCTCATTTTCTTTTTTTCTTTGACTCTAGTGTGCTTCGGCTTACCAATTTTTTGGATGCATTTAGCACTTAAACGCTTTGGCTCTTGAGTTACTCACCCTTGTGTGGGTTGTGGTGCTTGGGTATCTTTTTTTAGTGGGCATTTCAGTATTGGTGAATGCATGATTGCTTATGCTCAACCCTCTTATGCTTCTTGGTGGTGGTTGAGGTAGAAGGCTCCTTGCTTCTTGGTGTCAATTGAGGTGCTTGTTATTGCTATAGTGTTTTTGGATTTTGTTTTTTTGTCTATAGAGGAATGCATTTGTTATATTGATTGAGATAAGTATAATTTCCATTTTGTTCTTTGTCCTCTTTCATGTGCAAAATGTAATGTCATTATTATTTAAAATTTATCTAATAAAATATTTATTATTAATTATCAATTTTACCATGTATATATATTCCTGCTATTTGAAATAACTTGTTTTGTAAAGAGATATATTTTTCATTCTTTCCAAAAGGAAACGTCTGAGTATTTAAATTATTTCCTCATATTCAAAAGAAAAAAATAAATAAACTTTGAACGAATCTTCCTCCACAACTATAAAGAATGATTTCAACTGTCACATACCCCGGTAACCTCGCAGGTAAAAGTAGGAAATTAGAATTTATTTTTAACATCACATACAAATTACCCACTAGTAATTTATCAAATTCATAACTCCACAATCATCATTAACCATTAGACATAGAGTTCATTAATGCATCAAGTAAATTGCAATAACAGACGGTAGGTTACATAACCCTTAACCACCACTGTGGTAGTGTAATAATATAATCTATCTCATGAATCCTTGCATCTATTTCAAGATTTCCATAACCATATTAGTTAATCTGTTTCATGATTTCCACAACCATATTAATTAATCTCATGCTTGAACATTATAATCATGCCATCAAATAAAGAGCCATCAACAACAAGGATTCAACGTCATCCAACTGACACAAAAGGCAATCACATCAATCACACCATGGAACACTGATATACCCTGGAAACCCCGTAGGGTGAAAACCAGCAAACGTTTAATCTTATTATTAAACGCTCGTGAGGGTTTTCACCCCTCACTCAATGGTTCATAAGGGATTCCATCCCTTAACCATTGTCTTAAAATCTTTACAATGAATTATCATTAAGCTGTCACATAACTAGCTAAAAGCTATTACAATTTACATGTAATCTTTTATTTACATACCGCCACATGCAACATTTCCTTGTGGCATAATTGTTCTAGCAATGAACAATACTGCAGCTTGACTTCATCTGCATGGACGAATAATCTGCATGGACGAATAATCCTTTTTCCTGCCATAATGTTAAACATCACTTTCCTTGGCACCAACTGCCATCGTTTCCTGTCAATGCAGTCACCAACAATCTTGGCAACAAGATTAGTTACATTATTATTCAACAATAATCAACATCTAAAGAGATCTTTTAACATCTACTCATATGCATGAGCACGCATAACATACTAGCTAACATCTACTCATATGCATGAGCATGCATAACATACTAGCTAACATCTACTCATATACATGATAGCTAACTAGCATATATATACCCAAATAATACTGTTTGACCTTCACAATGTTTACTGATGCATAACTCTCTTTAAGAGTTCTAATTCGTTAGCTCATGTAAAACCAAGGAAAGAACCAAAACCAGGTTCCTATTTTCCAAGATAAATCTTCGTAAATAACAGCCATAATGATACTTCTTCACCGCATGCATTATCATATGTTTTCTTCATCAAGAAAATACATCAAATAATCATTTCTATTTGCATGCATTAACAAATTTTCTGCTAAGAAAACATATAATTTAAACACTCTTTTACTGCACATAAACAAAGAGTATCACACGAGGTCAACTTATCTCTCTTTCGTCGCCATAGCGCATGCTGAGGTCCTATATGGATTCATGAAGCGATTTGACATCTGCCATGAGATCTTCATGTTCCCCAAACTTCATACAAATCTTCAATAATTGCTTCAGAGAAATGCAGGAGCCTTCATATGTTCAGCGTGATGCTCTGCACATACAGAATGCCAATCGACACAAGTAGAAAGATCAGCTCCTATCCCTCCCTTCTTTGGAAGCTTTCCATCTAATTCACGAACCACTTCTAACTTCCACGGGCACCACAGCTCAATCGAAGGTACTTCTGGCTGGTACAATGCACTAAATAATTTCAAGGCCAGCAATGTTGTCATGGCCCATAGCTCCAGCAACACTATCGTCAATACGAAATGATATCCGCAGCATCAACCAGAGTTTGATTCCTCCGTCCTCTCCTCGCTTTCATCCACGTTGCAACCTCACTACGAGCACTGAAAATTCGAGCATTACGAGTACGTGCAAGGGCTAAGAGGCACAAGGAAAAGCCATTAACTCCATCTCTCCCGAACCCGTCCTTTCATAACAAGCATCTGCTATCTCAGAAATATGAAAGGCCCCAAGCTGGATGAAAACCAAATCCCCCAAATCCAAAACAGGGCATTAGAGCCGAGTGATCAAGTTTAGGGAGCGGACAAAACGGAGCTGCATAAACTAACTCCAGGAAAGAGCAACGAGACACCCAAACTTACGTGGAACGCACAGTAACCGCCTTCAATGAAGCGTTAAGGTCGACTTTAATGATAACCGCGTCATTTTATTAGCGCCCTTACACCTAGCCTCTTCACCGGAATACTCATCAGACGTGGAGCTTGCGGGGAAGGTGGTTACCTCAACCATCTTTCCAGAAGCCTAACCGTCAGCTCAATCCTCTCCATCGTACGGGGAGAAAATTTAGCATTCAGTTTGATTGCAGAGAAGCGCTCACGTATGCCAACTGAATGATTGAGAAAATATCCCGATGTTTGGGTTCGAATGGAGGAACATTATTTCACTGCCGTTTTACCATACCGGGAATTGGTTCTCCATAATTAGTTTCATGAATACCAGGAATTAGTTTTTAAACTAATTCGTAATCTTTAAAATAATTACTATTTACTCAAATGTGTAGTTTTACACCGAGTTTATTTAGGGATATTACATACTCCCCCCCTTAACAGGAACACCGTCCTCGGTGTTCATCTTTCATTGAGAACTTGAGATTTTACTCATTGTATAATCATCTAAACCACACAAAATGTGATCCTTTCTCTTTGAAATCAACGATTCCATTCCAAGAAAAGACGACAAACAAAATAGTAATGATATAGTCATACGAAATATCATTAGTTATAAGCATCAATAGTTGCAAAAATATGCAACTTCTAATCGCCACCACTTGGCCTTTATTCATTCATAATAAACAATTCTCTATGTCAACTTACCATTACTTACCATCTATTCTTGGAAATCATGAATACTTTCATGTAAGCCTTTTAATAGTGGTTGGACAATTCTTCAACCTTCCATGGTAAGTAATTCCTGTAATATATGACTAACAGATTCAATCACATTAGTCACTGTATTTTGAGTCAAATGAAATACGTTTGACAATCAATCAATTGTGCAATGCTAGATGATTTCTAAATCACAGTACTTTTATAAGTACTTAAAGAGCACTAACACTAATCATCAAATGATTAATCACTGCTCACGTGCACACTGAACGAATTCTCACTAAAGACATCCGCAAAGTGCTTCTAGATGTACCAAAAGAGCACCTAGCTCTCTAATCATCAAAACAATCAATCACTGCATCATTTGAAAATGGTCTTAGCCCCTACTAAGACTTTCACAAGATTAATAAAATGATAAAGGAATTAAAATTTCCAATAACTCCTTATTGAATATTAAATTCATTTCCTGTTAAATGTGCATAACACATTTCATACAACTATATGTAAAATTCATTTCTAACATGACATATAGCTGATTAGTTAATTCCTTTAGCCATGAGACCACAATGGACTAAAGAATTCCCAACCCATGGGAACTGGTTTCCACAACCAGACCGAGTCATTTTCACATCCAGACAGTTTCTTTGATAGAGACCTTACCAGGTCTAACATGGGATTCCACTGGCCTACCAGCTCAAGAATTCCAGGAAGAGTAAATCTGGGCAGACAAGTACCATCAACCCCTCCGGGCAGGTAACTGCCATCAACCCAAGGCATTCAAGCCTTTCACAATCCGGGCAGACAAGTACCATCAACCCCTCCGGGCAGGTAACTGTCATCAACCCAAGGCATTCAAGCCTTTCACAATCCGGGCAGACAAGTACCATCAACCCCTCCGGGCAGGTAACTGTCATCAACCCAACTATCCGCAACTGTCTGGCATGTTAAATTTCTCTTTTATTACTCTTTCTCAAAGTAATTTACACAATGAACCATATGAACATTATCATTAGCACAACAAACATGCATGTATACCATGCATTTACACTTAACCCCCAACATGGGTCCACAACATCAAGATTGATGGGAAACATATCCATCATACACGTTGTATGCATGCAAATTTTCCAAATAACATAATTCATGCATATCATATAACATCATTCTTTCTCATTTATAATTGCATTTCACATTGCAGCAATTTATGTGATGAGTTTTCTTGTTGCCATTAAGCTACCACTACTTAATCCCATCAGCAACGTTAGTTATAAGTATGCACATATTCCATTTCCAAGAATGTTCATGCATACAATATTGTCATGTATAAAAGCATATGCAAATACTCATTAATGTATAAATGTCAACAACAGTTGAGTTAATACTCTCAGCATTCCCAATTTTGCCATAGTCTGTTGTTCCAATTCAAATCATCATTAATGGAGTATTATCTTACGTTTACTATGGCTAGCTTGGGTCATGCATCGTTAGTGTAATTAAACATAATTTCTCTAACATACAAGAACATAACTCTTATGTCACAATGACTAATCCTTGTGCATACCATTGCTTATCATATAAGCCCTTCTTTAATGTATGCAACACTTATTCCCTTCACTAGAAGACTACCATCATTTCATACAACAAACCACATACCTCTTCCTTAAAGGAAGTCATTTTAATCCTCATTCCTCTATCTTCCGATGTGAGGGTTTCTCAAGATTCCCTTTCAAGAAATGATTAAAGATATCTATCTTTAGGCATAAAAATCAAGATGCAAAAACAAGGTTTACTTATCGTTTATGCATCAAAATCAAGCAATCAACACAGCTCATCCAACAAGACAATCTCTCCAAGAGATTATTATTTTTCAAGGAAGCTAACATGACCACTTTCTTTAAGTACACACAGACTTATAATTCCAAAGTCACAATAGCTACCAATATGCAACATGTGTTCTCCTAACACAATTACTTTACTTCAATGCACATAGTTCTTTTCATGAAACAAGTAAGGATTTTGGTTCTTGTATGAACACTATTCTAATGTGTCTTTAAGGAAAGAACCTCTATTTTTATTTTCAAGAAAACTCTCATAGAATCCTTCATCTTCATACATGAAGTATGCACACTCTTCTAGAATGAGACTATATTTAAGTATATATATAATACACTCTTTCTTCAAGAAAGATAGATGTGAATATCTATGTGCCTAGAAGCACATCTTTAGCTATCTTTTATCATGCATGTAATGCATAATCATTTCACTAGAACTTAGAAACTAACTAGAATCATAATGCAATTAGCATATATATATATTTCCAAGAAGCTTTTATCAAATAAAGATACATATTTTAATTCAAGAAAACTTGGCCACCTGCCATGCCTCATCCTCTTTCTCAAGAAGTTACTTTGGCCATATTTAGCAAGGATTTTATAGACAAGAGACAAGCATTTCACACACAAGACTCAAGTGGAGTCTTCCTAATAGGAACTACCTATTTGCTTTATTAAGAAAGTATATAAAATAATCAATCTTTAACTGCATGCCTTAACACATTTCCTTTACCAAGAAAACCTATAAAAGAACTATTCTTTTATTGCATGCATTCAAATGCTTTCTCTACTAAGAAATCATGTAAAACATTCATACGTGTTCTTCAAGAAAGTAAGCAAGATACTTATCTTATCCTTGGATCAACGTGCATAACTAACAAATTAAACCACCCTTACCGGAAGCAATTGCTCTACTTATGCAATTAGAAGCATGATCTCCTAAGTGTCACACATGCACCAGAGTTACCACTTGATGCTAGATGCAACAACTATCATAACTCTACTATGTGACCATTTCAGAATAATGAGTTCAAGGAGACATTACGAAAATCATTAACATCAACACACATTTTCCAACTCCTTAAGCATGGTCAAAGGAATACTCATATGCACATCGAGCGCTATCTAGTCAACCCCAGACTTAGCGTCTTCTGCAAGATTCTGACACTCAAAGCTTGCGCTATCTGGTCACCACCAGACTTAGCGATTTCTTTTTCCTATCTCCGTCTGTCCCTACAGCACGGTCTTCTTCCTTCTCCTTGCTTCCATTTCCTTTGGAAGCATCTATAGTTGGGGAAGGTAGTTAGAGTTTACTGACAACTGTATTAACACAGGTAGTCTATTTATGAGTAATTATCACATGTAATTATACCATGAATGGGTCCTAGAAATGTTACCCACTGAACATGCCTTTACAATTAACCTCACACTGAATGCAACATGCATAAGAAATCCATCATTCCCATAGTAGAGATAAATTCAACCATCATTAAATCGAGGCTCCAATGGTTTTTATCTCCCAACAAGTAATGATTAACATAAGCACATACCATGCTAATGGATTTCAGTTAATTAGAAGGTAATCATCATTAAAACTATTAGGACATAAGCATATACTATTCATCATGCATTCTCATGATGAATAAAATTAAGAACTCTTCTCATAAACAACTGGAACTATAGCACAGAGAGAGTAAGAATCTTCACACACACATTCCATGCATGTGACATCAATCAACTTCACTTGTTTACGAATTGTAGCAATCTTAGTCCAATTCAATTAATGCATATAAGTTCTATGGGTTAGTCATACAACACTAACCAATCTCAACTACCAATCGTCTTCATGCATCCATGACAAGACTGAATCAAAAGTTAGTTATGACAATCAAGTCTCGCTGCTTGACTCATTGCATGTTTTCAATATCTAAAGGGGTTCTTCTAATGTCCTTTTTAAAACAATTTTTCATCCTATTCAAGGATGTTCCCCTAATTTATATTCGTGCATTGGCTCATTAAGTTTCGTTCATTGTAATTTCAATCTAGTTCAATATATTCATTGTTGTTATTGCCATATGTGCAAATCAAAAGTTGGTAGTTGATTGTCACTTCCTCAATGAGTGTTCAATATTGTTCTTAAGTGTAATGAGTGTTCAATTTTGTTTGTAAGTGCGACAAAAGTTTCATTGTCTTTTATCCTCATCAGGAATCCAACGTTATGAACGTAGTTATGCAACAACTTATTACTTACTTCTCAAAGAAGTTATAAACATGAATCACACCTACCATGCCAAAAGTAGTGTACGACATAAATGAATATGCGAATGATTAAACTCATACCTGAGTTAATGCCTACTGATGGCGTACCTCAATATCCTTTCCGCTTACCAATTCCCAAAGGCGCCAGTACTGCAACTTGGCTCTGATACCACTTGTCACATACCCCGGTAACCTCGCAGGTAAAAGTAGGAAATTAGAATTTATTTTTAACATCACATACAAATTACCCACTAGTAATTTATCAAATTCATAACTCCACAATCATCATTAACCATTAGACATAGAGTTCATTAATGCATCAAGTAAATTGCAATAACAGACGGTAGGTTACATAACCCTTAACCACCACTGTGGTAGTGTAATAATATAATCTATCTCATGAATCCTTGCATCTATTTCAAGATTTCCATAACCATATTAGTTAATCTGTTTCATGATTTCCACAACCATATTAATTAATCTCATGCTTGAACATTATAATCATGCCATCAAATAAAGAGCCATCAACAACAAGGATTCAACGTCATCCAACTGACACAAAAGGCAATCACATCAATCACACCATGGAACACTGATATACCCTGGAAACCCCGTAGGGTGAAAACCAGCAAACGTTTAATCTTATTATTAAACGCTCGTGAGGGTTTTCACCCCTCACTCAATGGTTCATAAGGGATTCCATCCCTTAACCATTGTCTTAAAATCTTTACAATGAATTATCATTAAGCTGTCACATAACTAGCTAAAAGCTATTACAATTTACATGTAATCTTTTATTTACATACCGCCACATGCAACATTTCCTTGTGGCATAATTGTTCTAGCAATGAACAATACTGCAGCTTGACTTCATCTGCATGGACGAATAATCCTTTTTCCTGCCATAATGTTAAACATCACTTTCCTTGGCACCAACTGCCATCGTTTCCTGTCAATGCAGTCACCAACAATCTTGGCAACAAGATTAGTTACATTATTATTCAACAATAATCAACATCTAAAGAGATCTTTTAACATCTACTCATATGCATGAGCACGCATAACATACTAGCTAACATCTACTCATATGCATGAGCACGCATAACATACTAGCTAACATCTACTCATATGCATGATAGCTAACTAGCATATATATACCCAAATAATACTGTTTGACCTTCACAATGTTTACTAATGCATAACTCTCTTTAAGAGTTCTAATTCGTTAGCTCATGTAAAACCGAGGAAAGAACCAAAACCAGGTTCCTATTTTCCAAGATAAATCTTCGTAAATAACAGCCATAATGATACTTCTTCACCGCATGCATTATCATATGTTTTCTTCATCAAGAAAATACATCAAATAATCATTTCTATCTGCATGCATTAACAAATTTTCTGCTAAGAAAACATATAATTTAAACACTCTTTTACTGCACATAAACAAAGAGTATCACACGAGGTCAACTTATCTCTCTTTCGTCGCCATAGCGCATGCTGAGGTCCTATATGGATTCATGAAGCGATTTGACAGCTTCCATGAGATCTTCATGTTCCCCAAACTTCATACAAATCTTCAATAATTGCTTCAGAGAAATGCAGGAGCCTTCATATGTTCAACGTGATGCTCTGCACATACAGAATGCCAATTGACACAAGTAGAAAGATCAGCTCCTATCCCTCCCTTCTTTGGAAGCTTTCCATCTAATTCAAGAACCACTTCTAACTTCCACGGCACCACAGCTCAATCGAGGGTACTTCTGGCTGGTACAATGCACTAAATAATTTCAAGGCCAGCAATGTTGTCATGGCCCATAGCTCCAGCAACACTATCGTCAGTACGAAATGATATCCGCAGCATCAACCAGAGTTTGAGTCCTCCGTCCTCTCCTCGCTTTCATCCGCGTTGCAACCTCGCTACGAGCACTGAAAATTTGAGCATTACGAGCACAGGCTTAGAGGCACAAGGAAAAGCCATTAACTCCATCTCTCCCGAACCCGTCCTTTCATAACATGCATCTGCTATCTCAGAAATATGAAAGGCCCCCAAGCTGGATGAAAACCAAATCCCAAATCCAAAACAGGGCATTAGAGCCGAGTGATCAAGTTTAGGGAGCGGACAAAACGGAGCTGCATAAACTAACTCCAGGAAAGAGCAACGAGACACCCAAACTTACGTGAAACGCACAGTAACCGCCTTCAATGAAGCGTTAAGGTCGACTTTAATGATAACCGCGTCATTTTATTAGCGCCCTTACACCTAGCCTCTTCACCGGAATACTCATCAGACGTGGAGCTTGCGGGGAAGGTGGTTACCTCAACCATCTTTCCAGAAGCCTAACCGTCAGCTCAATCCTCTCCATCGTACGGGGAGAAAATTTAGCATTCAGTTTGATTGCAGAGAAGCGCTCACGTATGCCAACTGAATGATTGAGAAAATATTCCGATGTTCGGGTTAGAATGGAGGAACATTATTTCACTGCCGTTTTACCATACCGAGAATCGGTTCTCCATAATTAGTTTCATGAATACCAGGAATTAGTTTTTAAACTAATTCGTAATCTTTAAAATAATTACTATTTACTCAAATGTGTAGTTTTACCCCGAGTTTATTTAGGGATATTACATCAACCTTTATACACATTTGAAGTTGCATGATTAAAAATATTTCATTATCATTAATGTTATTACTAAATTAAGTTTAGCAAATTTATGTTTTTTAATTAAGGTTGACTTAACAAAGGGCAAATTTGTCTTGATAGCATCTGGTAAAAACACATTTTAAAAATCAGAAAACTAGAGTGTTTGAATCATTTTTAAAAATCAAAATACTGGAGTGTTTAAATCATTTTTTTAATGGTGGAAATAGATTCAGCACCATCAAAAATCCCTAAGCACCCAAAATCTTAAAATTCGACAACTATAACTTAAATTTTAAAAAAAAATTATTAAATTTAATCATATTCTATTATAATTTCCATTATTTTCCAAACTAATTTATAAATTTTTTACACTAAAAATTTATATTTACCTTTACCTGACATATTTTTAACTCATGCCCGGTCTCAAAAGAGCGTTTTGAGTAATCACGCAACGTTTTCGAAAAGACTAACAAAGTAATGCTTTGACGGGACATTACATTGACCCAATGTCTCATCGTACTTATTGCCAAAATGCGTTTTACACGACTCTTCACTGCAAAATGAAATTAATGGACCATCATTGTACTCAGCAAGTCAACTTATCGCCCCTTTTTTCTTGTGAAAACTAAATTTGTTAAAAAAATACTTTTTTAAATTAAATTAAAAAAAAATTCTTATTTAATGCCAAGATTTAAATAATTTTATTTTTTTTAATGGTTTTTTAAAATAGTGAATTTAGTTTTATATTTAAAAATAATTTTGAGGGTTAGTTTAATTGATTGAGTTTTTATCGTTAAAATATTTTGTTAATGAGAAGATATGAGATCATTTTACTAATGAGAGGTTATGAGATCAATTCTATTTAAGATTTTAGAAATTCTGAATATGATTCCTTGAGACAGATCTGCTAATAAACCAACAGAATGTGATTCCTTTAGATAAATCTACCCTGATAGTTCCATGAATGCAACAGCCACCAATCTTTTATATTTATAAACTACACTTAAAAAAATTCAAAAATATAATTTAATTAATAAAACATAGTATTTTTATTAAAAATTATATTATTAATTAAAAAAAATATATTTCATTAAGTTAAATTAAATTAAAATATTTTTTTTTATAATTTTTTATTAAAATTTAAGTAATTGATATAATATAATATTATATATATATTAACAAATTGTGATTAAGCAATTACAAAGTTATTGGTTAAGAGTTAGCTACTTTGATATATATCTCCAGATATGCTCTGAAATGTGTTATCACAGCTACAACAAATATTTAAACTATGATTATATAGTATTCATATCAACTATTTCAATGTATTCATTTCAAAGTTTTCCATATTTAAGGATTCTGAACCTACTATTCCTCGGATAAGACAAGCATCCATTATCTTATTTCTCTAATAAGACAACATCCATTATGTTAGAAAGTTTGTATTGGAATCATTAGGTTAGAAAGTTTGTAGTGGAATCATTAAGTTCGTTGAGATTCTGACAAAGTCAACCATGACAGTCTCCGAAGCGGGGCATTGAAAATATTTTCATTGCCATCCATTCCTGGTTACACATTTACTGGAGTATCATAATGATTTGGAAAGGTTGGCAGAATTTTCTTCTGCTGGAGAGCTGATCACAACTTCAAGTCACAGATTTGGAAAGGTGGGCAGAACTTTCTTCTGCTGGAGAGCTGATGACAACTTCAAGTCACAGTTAATATTGAACGATTGCACAGAGGTTTTCTATTTTTGAAAGAAATACGTAGTTGAATGGAAAACAAAAACTGGTTTGGTGAAACTGAGTCCTTGCTCAAGTAGCGAACCTCTGTACAATAGTTGTTTTGTGAGAAAAGCTACAACAATATCAAGAAAACCTGTTACAATCCCCTCCTATGAAAAAGTTGGCAGAGTCTTCTTAGCTTGGAATGGTGATGATAACTCCCTTCCCAGTCATTTATATTGAAAGATTGTACATACATTTGCCATTTTTGAAATATGCAGATTAAAAAAAATAACTGGTTTGGTGAAACTATTCCTTGGTCAATTAGCAAAGCCGTATGATAAATGAACATGTCAATCAGTCAAGAGAGTTTACAGTGCCGGTTATTCTTAGGCTTAAGATACTCTCTGAGAAAAGCTACAACAAATTCAAACACAAACACAAGCTCTTATTCATTTTACTCTGTATAATATCAAGAAAACCAGGTAGAATCCACTTCTGTGATTGTAATAAAAGAAGGTTATTAATTTACACTGTTTACATTCATTTGCTCAGTACATGTCTCTCTAATTCCTGTACTGATTTCATGCTCAGAACATTCCATTACATTCAAAGCTAACACCATGCTAAACACAGTTACTGCAACCTAGAGAGCTGTGGATCACTTTGTGGCATGCAACTATATTGTAAGGGTCCTTTCAATGAGCTGATAGCAAAGTAATAAACCAGGGAGACCTTTTAACAAACTCCAGACTTAAACAAATCGCCCATGGTTTTATAGGTGAGGCCTGAGAAGCATTGGATGAGAGGAACCTATTCTGTCAAAGCCACCCAAATGTTTAAGTGGTGTGCCTGCACATCCCTGCTATTCATAGAAAGTTGTATATTTGAAGAGGTGTGAAGCAAAATAGGAGAAGGAATAGGAATAGAGATTATAACTAACAGACTTAATCATGGATTGAAAACTCTATCTCTGCACTTGCATTTCCAGCCCTCTGGTTCATAGTTGGAATATTGTACATGGCTCCTAGCAGCGTTGGTGGGAACCTGAATAGCCTCGCATGGAGAACAAGAAGAGCACTTATTGCGACAGGTAGGGGGCCTGGATCCAAGAGTATCGACTGCGGCCACAGGGCGAGGAATATTATTGTTCTCAGCTACCTTCACCATTACCATCATCTGCATGGATGGAAGATTTTATATCTTTAGAAAAAATTCCAAACACACAAGATATTTAAAATAACTCGCAACACTATCAAGATATTTAAGATATTCACCTGATCCGAAGGACCAGCTGTTGGAGCCTGCAAAGAAACCTTCTCCGTTGTTCCCATGGGAGAAGCATAACCAGGGACAAAATTAGAGCGAGATGCCGCTACTGCAGCTGAGAAAATCCAGATCAAGAGCAGTAGGAGCTCTGTGCATTTGCATGGGCTGGAGATACTATGCACCATCATATCTTTAAGTGGCTGCAGATTTAAGAGACAGGAATGATAAACTTGCAGGTTAACGTTAGCAAGGCAGCCAGTAGCAGCATTGTTATGATTGCTTTCTCCTGCTTGGTCTGGCCATTACGTTCAAGGCTTTTTCAATGCAGCAGATTGGACTCAGGTGCAGTTTGCTTTATGTAGACGGAAAGGGGACTGGGACAGGATCGCAATATCATGCCCTGACGATTCCGATTCCTTATCCTACTTCGAAGACGACGTTGAGAATGCCATGGAATAACTTTATAACGAAAGACTCCTGTGAGTCTGTGACCCACCCTTTTGCTTTTTACAAAAAACACTGGCCAGATCGGGTACAAAACCCTTGGAATTAGGGCTGTGTCACTTCTGACATTCAAACCTGGACCAAATGTGATAAACTCTTACCAGATTCACGCCTGACTACAGCTACCCATCTAGTATATGCTAATGTCATCCTCTTACTACCCTTGGGATACCAAGGGAATACCATCATCATGTAATCTCAGGCCAACGGAATGCCAGACTCGAAATTGACGACCTAGGAAAACCTAGGTCTCGATCTTAGGGCTTTGAGCTTTGTGTTAATGTTCAAAATTGCATTACTGCATGTAGAAATGGATTTAGCCCCTTCAAAATCAGGGTAGGTTCAAAATTGCATTGCTAAATACCGAAATATATTCAGTGCCTTGAAAATTTGGTGATTTTCTAATTTGGATTGTTAATGTAAAAATAAATTCAACCCCTTTAAAAATATGATATAATCCGATTATATAGACTCAACCATTTAAATCTACCATTTTCCCGATATTTAACCCGATTTCAAATGCAATTAACCAAAATAAAATGTCGAAAAGCCAAAAATAACGCCTGCAATTTTTTCCCCATTTCGAACTTCGAAGTAACCCTAACATGAAAAATTCAGACCAAACTATAAATAGAAATAGAAAGTTGGAATATCGAACCAGAAGTAAGGAATCAAGATAAGAAGTTAGAACATCAACGCCAAAGGAACGATTAGATGGTTCCCTGTCATTCTGCAATTATCGAGATCAGTGGTTTCTTCGTTTCTGGTTTAAAGTCTGTTGGAGGAGGTGCAATCACGGTCTGATTCCAAGAAATACTTAACTTGTCCAGGCAACCCAAAAGAACGAAACAACCAATCAAGTACCTCCACACATTCCCATCATTACCCAAAACAATTAATTTTCTATTTCCGTTAAGAACGATTTACAATGCCAGCAGCTTCAATGGCCCGGGTTACCATGCACTGATAAGATGTAACAGGAAAGTATCCAATTCTTGTGTGTCAAGCAAAGCAAAATCCGGAGATGTAACCAGGACAGCGTACAGGCATGCGGAAAGGGGGGATTTCCCCTATCTAACCTGCAGGGAGAGAGAGGGCTTGCAGGGGGAGGGTTTCACACATACAATCAGAAGTCAATCCCGGGATTTGAACGTCAGACGTCCCAGCTGTAAACAATGAAGGATTTGAGGGAAACTGTAAGGAAGGAATCATGTGTTGTGTCAAACTGTCTGCTCATGTTTCCAAGCAGAGTATGTGACTGCAGTGATTATCGAGGGTACAGCACGGCCCCATGTCTTAATGGCTGGACGTTACAAGTGTTTTCTCGAGCTTCAGCGTAGAATAATTTTCATGCAACGCATTTTTTTGTTGTTGTCATGAAACCCCACACCCCCTCATTCATTACTACCTGTCCCCCAACATACACTCAAGTTGGGAGATGGTAATGATATTCCAGGCAGCTTATTGTATGGTTCTGTATTATTCAAATGGCAGGCATTCAATGTTTGGTCGTTCTTTCATTCATTCCTTTGTCCATTCTGTCCTACGGTTTGCTGTTCCTGTGACACACACAAACTGTACTGCTACATGCGTATACTGCCAATACCTCGTTTGTAGGGAAGAATTCGACGATCCTCCATAGCTCTTCCCACGCACTGTAATATCAATTCTCGGACTCTGCAGTTCGGAGTTGACCATACTGAATTCTCGCTGAGACTGAGTTCCGTCGGGATAATGGGGGATAATGGAGAATGTGATAAAAATAACGTTAATCATTACTTGATAGAAGTTAATCAGAATAATGGTTAATTGAATTACAAAGTAATATAAAAATATATTTTTGTGATGGGTTCTTTGAACCTTTGCAAATTAATTTTTTTTGCAGTTGTCTATAACGCGACTTTTTGAAAGTTTTTCTGGTGGGTTTTTCCGGTCGAAATCCGGCAGGAATTTATTGGAATCGCAAGTTTGATAGCTAGTTTCTGCACAATGAAAGCGTCCCAGGGGTTTTCGAGGGTGCTGAATCCAAATATGCAGTTAAAAAACCATTTTAACTGCAACAAATCAAGATTTAACCTCAATTTCTTCCGCCGGATTCCGTCACCGGAATCTCCAAAAAGTCGCATTATAGACAACTCCATTTTTTTTTAACTACTAGTCTCAATTTTAGGGTTAAGATTTATTGATGTGGTATATTTTAGTGTGTTTTATCAATATATTTATTAACCAGAGCTATATATAGTAATTAGTATTGTGTTTATTTTAAATATAGTTTAATCAAACTAAAAAATAATAAAGATATAAAAAATTTATTGAAAAAAAAACAATTATTATTATTATAAATTAAAAAAATTGAAAAATATGATTAACTAATATTATTTTTATTAATATATATACTTATTTTTAACACATGAGTGCATCCTCTGGCGGTCGGGGCTGTTGCTCCCCGACCGCGTTAGATTCTCCCTAATGTCGTTGTTGCGTTGTATGTTGGTTCCATTGCGAATGTATGATGTGACAGTTGTTCCATTGCGAATGTATGATGTGACGGTTGTTAACTCTTTTGACAAGTATAATGTAATAAAAAGAGGGCCCTATATGGCTTCTCCTGGGAACTAGCCCCTTCCTTCTTTTATATATACTTATTTTTTAATATATATTTATGTTTTTTAATTTTTTTAATATAATAATAAGTTTATGAAGGCTTTTGTGATTTATGATTAAAACAAAATTTTTTTGGATAAATTGCATTAAGTTTTAGGATAGAAAATAAGTGATCTTAAATTGAAAATATGAAGAAAAACTATAATTCATGAAAATGAAAATAATAAAAAAAAATTCAATTTCAAATAAAAAGAAAATAAGACTAAAAACAATAAATGAGTAACTAATAGAAATGGAAGTTACTAAACACCCATAATAATAAGACCTAAGCCAATCACCTTACAAATAAATAAATTTAAATAATAATAAAAATTGATTTCCAATGTTAAACTATGGATAAGCGATAAAAAATTTTGGTCAGACACAAACTAATATGTAGTCAATTTTAATAATAACCTTTATAAATTTATTGTGTACCTTATTGTGATAGCTAAGTACTAGGATTTAGGGGAAGTGGAATCAAAGTTGTTTATTGATTTTTTATTTTCTTTGTGAAGACATTGTACCATGTGGGGCCGATGCCTTATACACATTTTGATTTGATTTTAGTTTCATTTGATTTATTCAATTGAGATTCAATGCATTGTCATGCCACAATTATTAATGTCATTATGCTAATTAAATATTATAATATATAATTAAATATTATAATTATAATTAATTTCATTTAATTTAAGTGATTAAAAATAGGCCTAATGGTTAAGAGCATGTGTTTTCTTTTAAAAAATCATTGGTTTAAAACTAGAGAGATAAAATATGTATGCAGAAATAGATCCATTGTCCTAAAAAAAAACCTCATATACCAATTTAGTATCTGACTTAACAGTAATCTTAAAATTAAATAATACTAATAATAATACTCAAATTAAATTTATAATAAATATTTTCTTAATAATTTAAAACCTATCCCATACAATCAAATACTTATTATCACTTCCAAAAAATACATAAAAACAAAAACCTTAAACCCATTAGGCAACTTGCATGTCATGAAGATCATGCTAGAGTGAACATCATATCACTAGGGGAATATTCTCATGCAAAATTTATAACCAAAGGCAACTAATAATCCCAACTTGTCAAGGTGTCTTACAAGGAGTTAATGACGTCATGCTAGTGTGTTGCTGTACCTTGTGGCCTACTCTAATCTATTTGGTGTACAAGCTTTTGTCATGTCATACGTTCATTCGAGAACAACTTCATACATTTGAACAGTTTTAGATTTTATGAAGTGAAGTTTTATAAAATATGGAATATGGTATATTTGATATCACATTAAGCATAATATTTATTTATTTAGGTTTTGAAATGTTATGCGAGGAATTAAATAAATCATGGTTTTAAATATTTGGTATTGGTGATTTATTTATGGTATTGAATTATAATATTATATGAAATTAAGTTTATAAATATATTGTGAGTTATTATTTGTAATGGGAAAAAGTGAAGCTGTGACGAGTGAATGTTTGAAAAATGGTTTATATATAGTTGAGCTTAAACTTTATATATTTAATTTTTTTAATAAATTAAAGTTATTAATCTTTTTTAAGTTTTTTTCATGGTTAAGTTTTTCAAGTAAATTTAGTGTATTGTTGGTAGTTTTTATCATTCACTTTGTTTTATTTTAAGTTTATTTTGTCCTCTATTTTTTTTAATTATTAACAATTGGTATCAAAGCCAAACAAATAACCAAAAAGGAGAAGTTGCTATTTGGTGAAGAAAAAATTCTAGTGTTTGGTCAAGCTGTGAAGGAGTACATAGTAGTGCATGGGCAACCTTCTTAGAGATGACATGAGATCATTGGTTTAGAAGGAAAATGTAGATGCAAATATCAAAGCCAACATAGATGGAAACCAAATGAAGATATTGGTTGCAATGAAATGGCATAAAGAAAGCCCTAGTGTGAGTAGGTGTATGGAAACGAGAAAATGGCAACATAAGTGCTTAGAAAACAATAGCAAAAAAAAATACTTTGGAGAAGAAAATTTGTAAACTACATGTAAGTGGGCATACAACTATGAGACATGATTATGTGTGCTTATCCTTGTTAGTAAAATCTCTATGTAGACTTAGGTGATGCGGGATCAGAGCAGTGCATGACTACAACCTTCACCATATGTGAAGAGCTTGAGGCCAATGTCACCTATGATGGCGAGGCCTTCAAATAGAATAATTCACTAACTTTTCAAGGAATGACCCGATTGGCCAACTGTTTCATTTGAGAACAATTGGATGAACCTCATGGGAGGGGAGAATCCTATGATTTTGATTTATTTCCAATATTCCTTCCCTTGTTGTTACCCCTTGATTAGCAAGTTTATCCGCGACCATGTTTAGATAATGGAAGCTGACATGACATCCTCTCGAATTATGGTGGTGAAAAGAGGAAGGTCAACTTTTGAGTGCCATAACTTTCGCATATGGACTTTGATTGATGTGATTCTTGTGCCGTTAGAAAGGTCTATGTGTGTAAAATAGTAGAAAAAAACATTATTAAAGTGACAAAGTTTTACCCCCCAAAAATGTTGTTTGATGCCTCAAAACACTCCTATAAGGTTTCAAAAAAGCATTTCATTTTAGAATGTGAGGCCTTCAAAGACAATAGGAAAAGTTATGTAGATATGTTGCCAGCTAGTTCTTGGGATAATCTATTTAGTGAGGGGTTTGTCGAGAAGCTGGAGCATTTATTGTGAAGATTCACAGAAAAAGGGCCGAATACGTCAAGCAGATGAAGAAGCAATCTGTCCCATATGCTATCTTTAGCCTCGTGGACATTAAAATTATTTATTTATTTATTTCTACCAAATTGGGTCTCGCTGATAAAAATGATCCTAAGAGCTTATTCCTCCACTTTTTCCACTCTAAAAGCATTGAGATGGATGAAAAGTAGTATAATGATCCAATCTGGATCACACATTCCCATTTTGGGAGGCTTTTGGTCTCCAAAAGCTTCTATTGAATGAGGTGAGGAATTTTTTCCTCCACCTTCTCTCGCGTGTACCTTTTAGCATTGTTTGGAAGTTGTCCTTTCAACCCAATTTGCCAAAGTTCATGTTGCCCATGTCTCATAGTTCTCAACTTTTTCCTACAAAACTATATCTTCTGTCAACTCTGCGTGAGCATCTAGTGCCAAAACCTCCACAAAAGGTAGGACCTATTCCTCTTCTTGATCTAGCATGGAAGGCTCATAAAGTTTTAGATTCTCTACATTCACAACTGAGTAAATGCGCATGTGTTGTGGTAAACCAAGTCGACAGGCATTATCACCCACCTTTTCCAGCATCTCAAAGGGACTTATCACAGAGCCTTGATTTTCTTACCAAGACCCTATAACCTCTCCTTGTTCAATTGTAGCCATAGTTTGTCTCCCATATTGAACGATTTCTTTGTTCTATGATGATCTTTCTTGCCCTTATATTTCTCATGTGACTTTTGTAATGTCTCTTATACTTGTCTATGGATATACCAAATCTTTTCTACAAACTTATCAACCCTCAAGGTATTCCCTATAAGATCCTCCCTCACTCCTCCTTGCTTCTCGTATGCAATATCCAAAGGTGAAGGTGGCAAATATCCGAAACAAGTTTCAAATTGGGATTTACCAGTAGAAGTGTGGATTGCTCTATTGTAAGAGTGTTGTATGTATACTATATTTTCATCCCGGGTCTTCGAGTGCTTCTGATTATTCAAATCGTGGGCATTAAATCTTTGTTCATTCTTTCATTCATTCTTTTGTCCATTATGTCCTATTGTTTGTTGTTCATGTGACACACAAAAACTATATTGCTACATTCATCTACTACTAATACCTTGTTTATAGGGAAGAATTTGACAATTCTCCATAACTCTTCCCTTGCATTGTAATATCGATTCTCACAGTTTGAGATTGACCATCCTAAATGTCACTGAGAGTGAGTTCCTTTGGGATAATGGAATTTGATCAAAATAACATTAATCATTACCTGATAGAATTTAATCAACCTAATGGTTAATTGAATTAGTAAATAATTAAGTAATATAAAAAAAAAAAAAAAAAAATAAATATGTGAATAGTGTTCTTTGAACCTTCACAAATTATTTTTTCTTTTAATTACAAGTCTTATGGTTAAGAATTAATGATATTAGTATATTCTAGTCGTGATAAAGTTTTTAGTAATAATTTTTTATATGATTATAAATTTATTGTGCACCTTATTGACAGCGAGATACTTGGATTAAGGGGAAGTGGATACCAGGCATTCTACCATGTGGGGCCTCTGCCTTATACATGTCTTATTTAATTGAGATTCAATGCATTTACATACCACATTTATTAATGTCATTATGCTAATTAAATATTATAATAAATATAATGTATAATTAAATATTATAATTATATCAAAGCTTTTTTAAAAGCTAGCAAAGTTCCTAGGAATAAAAAAGAGTCTAATGAAGTGACCTCTAGTGTCCAACTTCCCTTTATCCAAGGGACTTCTGATAAGATTGCTCAGATTCTTAGGAGGTTCAGGGTTTCTTCCACCTTTAGACCCTTGAAAAACATGCATGGCTCCTTAAAATCAGTCGCCTATGGAGCCTAAAAACATGAAGGGTGTATTTGATTCCATGTTCCTGTGGGGCCCCCTACATTAGCGAAACATGTTTGTCCATAAATCAAAGGATTCAAGAGCACGTGATTGAACTACGACATCGTAGGACTCGCTCCTCTGCTTTCGCTGAACATGCAGAAAATACTAAACACCACATTTGTTTAGAAGATTCTCAGGTCCTTGCTAGGAGTTATCATTTCCATCACCATAAATTAAAGGAAGCCATCGAAATTGAAAAAAGTTCTAATACACTAAATAAGGATGATGGATGCAAGATCAATAGCTTATGGATCCCATCCCTATATTCCTAGGTTCTTCTTTTTCTTTTTTCTTTTTATTCGCTATTTATTAATTACATCCCTATTTTCCTATGCCTTTCCCTCATTCTTTATTTTTATTTTTATGTATGTTTTTTTTTTATTATTAAAATAAATAATATGATACCTTCTTATCATATTGAATTGTATAAGTAGTTATTTCTTAAATTTTATTATTTTATAATTTTAATAATTTCGCTCTAACTAATTGATCAATTTATTATTTGATATAGAAATATTAATAATAATGAAACTTTTATAGTTGTTTCCTTTTTTAATTTTTAATATATTATATAATGTTCATTTTATTATATTATTATTTGATTTCATACTCTTTTGGAAATTACGGTTGAACTGAATTTTTTTTTACTTGATAATTATAAATAACAAAAACCTCCATTCTAAAATTATAATTTTAATCAATTAAATTGGATTAAATGATTAAAAAATAAATTATCCTCCACACTAAAACTCAATTTTCTTATATAATAATTTAAATTCATTATAAATATTTTCTTAGTAATTTAAAACCTATCTCATATGATAAAATCCTTATTATCACTTTCAAAAATACAGAAAAAACTTTAAACCCCATTAAACTCGGGAGGAAGTCCTATCTTGGGCTAGATGTGGCCTAGGAGTTTGTACACGAGGTTTGAACATCATATCACTAGAGAATATATTCATCCAGATTTTATAACCAAACGCAAATAACAATTCCAACTTCCCAAGTTGTCTTAAAAGGAGTTAATGACGTCATGCTAGTGTGTTGGGGTACTTTGTGGCCTACTCTAATCTATTTGGTGTACAAACTTTTGTCACGTGATACGTTCATTCGCGAACAACTTCCTACATTGGACATTTTTCTAAAAAGGTTGAGTTTTTAGATTTTAGGGTATTTGATTGAAGGAGTCCCTTAGGGAGCCGGAGGAATTGTTTCCATGGCTAAAAGTTGTCGGAATTTAGGTAAAAAATTCAATTTTTTTGTAGAAGCTGTGTTTGAATCATGTTTTTGATGGTAGAAATGGGTTCAGCACCATCAAAAATTTCTAAAACGCCTAAATTTATGAATTTTGACATCTTTTACTTAGATTTACAAAAATCCCCACTGAATTTTTTCAAAATACGATCAGAATTTCCATAATTTCCAATGCAAAAAAACATGATTATTAGACTATCACTTTCAGAAATGTCCAATATATAATATTATTAATCAAATAAACATAATAATTTGTTTTGGGTTGTTTTTTTTAAATGTGATTAACCAAATAAATATAATAGTTTGGTTTGGTTTTTTCCTTTTTTTTTTAAGTGTTAGAGAGAGATTCAAATGAGTCATAGCTTTGACATCTGGTATTGGTAATTTATCAATGGTATTGCTTTATGTTATTATATGAGATAAGGTTTATAAATATATTAGGAGTTGGTATTAGTAATGGGAAAAGTTAGGTTGGTATTAGTAATGGGAAAAGTTAAGGGTTGAAAAGTAAATATTGGAAAACTTGTGTATAGTTGATTTTAAATTTATGTATTTAATTTTGTTAATATATTAAAGTTACTAATCATTGCAGGTTTTTTATTGCTAGGTTTTTCATTTAAATTAATGTATTGTATTTAATTTTTATTATTTATTTTGTAGGTTTTTTATTGCTAGGTTTTTCATTTAAATTAATGTATTTTATTTAATTTTTATTATTTATTTTGTTTTATTTTAAGTTTGTTTGTTTTTTATTATTTACTTTGTTTTATTTTAAGTTTTTTAATTTTTATTATTTATTTTGTTTAATTTTAACTTTGTTTTGTCGTTATTTTTAGTTATTAATAACTCATATCAAAACTAAATGAATCGTTGAAAATAAGAAGTAATATTTGGTTAAGTTGTGAAGGAGTCGAGAGTAATGTATGGACAATCTTTTTAGAGATGATATGAGATTGTTGGTTTAGCAGGTAAAGGTAGAGGTAAAGTTCAAAGCTAACATAGACAAAACTAGATCAAGATGTTGGTTGTAATGAAGTGATATGAAGAAAGTATTGGTGTGAATAGGTGTATCAAGTGAGAGAATGATGACATAAGTGTCGAGACAATAATAATAGAAAATAAATAAATTACTTTGGAGATGGAAATTTGCAAACTACATGTAACTAGGTATAGGGTTGTGAGACCTAGCTAGGCATGCTTACCCTTGTTGGCAAAGTCTTCATGTAGACCTACGTGATAAGGGAGGAATGCATGTGGGTTTTCTTGATTGGATCTGAAGAATTTTCATAGTCAATTTTAAATTGGGGACTGTTAGGTAAACTTGGTTCATTGAAATAGTCAAGGTTGTTTGGTCCACAATGGTGGTTTCCAACACTTGGTATTGGTGGTCTACGACATTAGCATGTGTTATTACATGTATTTAAAGCCTTTAAAAGGCCTGGGGATTCTCCATTTTAATGTGTCATAATTGAGCAGAAGGATCACTTGGGCGACACTAAGGTGCTGGTTGGCTTCGCTATGTTTAAGTCATAGATATTGGTTACTTTTAAGCCATCAATTAATAGATCTATTGTTGTCTAGTTTTTCCCTAATTGGGGTTTTCTAGAGTAAATCATGTGTGTTGTTTATATTTTTGTACAACCATGTTTAATTATTTTCTTTTTGCGTCAATTTAAAAATTGAAGGATGAGATTTATATGGAACAACCAAAAGGATTTAAACTAAAAGGTAAAGATAACCTAGTTTGCAGGTTGAAAAAAGTCTTTATGGGATGAATAAGCAACTACCAATGGTACAACAAATCAAGATTTTTTTAGTAGCCAAGAGGAGAATTTTAGGATGATATTTTGAGGTTGGAAAATATTTTATATTATTTAAGTATCTCATATTTCGCCTTATTTAAAAAATCTACTATTATTTTTGGGTAAAAATAGTCAAAACACATATCTCATAAGGAATCATTTTTTTCTATTTTCAATCAAACAAGAGAAATAAATATTCATACTGGCTTATTTTTAGGTGGCAAAAATAAATTTGGAATCATATTCACCCATGACATTCGATGTCCTATAATATTTATTTGTGGTGTTTGATGTGATGAATATTATCTAAAGGATAAATTGTGCCTATGCTATTGAGTGTCCCATGATATTCATCCATGTTATTTGATGTGATAACCCCTAATTAAAAGATAAACCATAGATATTTTCAAGTGCTTGATATTCATCCATAGTATTTGATATGAAGTTTATTTAAAAGTTTGATATACTGCATTATAAATGTCTTGAATAGTAAGATTGACTATGAAGAATGAAGTTATCTTATATGTTTTTCCATCACACTTCTTAAAATCCATTATATGAAAAGCATGTACAAAATCATTTTATTTTAAATATCAATACATTAATATTACATATTTTGTTCCACCTAACCCATTTAAACCATTTATTTAGAAAAACATATTAATGTATTTTTTAAAGATTTCTAAATAAAATATCTTGAAAATTAAATTTATATGAAGTTTTATAATACTAAGTTAAAAGAAAGAGTTTATAGTTGGAGATATAATTTAAATGGTATAGTGAGGAATGCATTTTAACTTTGTAATGTTGCATTGGGTTGATTTTATTTAAACAAACAATATTATTTTCTATTTAGGTTTATACTTTGAACAAACTTAGATAATACAAATATATTTTTATTTTTAAGGTTTTTAAATAAGTATAGTAAAAAATAGCTTTATGTGAAGTTTTATAATTTGAGTGGAGATGAATAATGGATTTAGTGTAATTCTTTAATATATATCAAATTACTTGAAAAATCAATGATTTTAGCATGTAACTTTGTTTATTGATAGTTTAAAACCTCAAATACTTACAGGGAGGTTAATGATGACTTTTATTATAAAATATATGGAAGGATATTTGTTACAAATTCAAAAGTAAATGTGTTGTCTTTGTTATCTATAATATTCCATATTCAAATGCATGTTTATTTGGCTTTTACAATTGTTGTAGGGACTGGGATAATAAGAAGATAACAATATATATCTTTTGAGCAACATTTACTGATTGCTTACAACCAGCCTAGATCCATCTTAACTCTGGAGCTAACAAGCATCGAGAGGGGTCAAATATCTTTTGACTCTAAAAGAAGTTTTCATCCTCAAGATATTTGATCCCTCTTGGTGCTTGGTAGCTCTGGAGTTAAGATGGATCTAGGTTGGTTTAATTATTAATTATAATTAAATTATAAATATAATTTTATTGTATTTTGACCTAGTCAAAATTTTAAACATAACATTACAACATCTCTACCATACTTAGTTGGAGAATTTTATGTTTTTTTTTATGTTTATTTTATTTTATTTTATATTTTATATGCTTATATTTTTAAATTTATTTTTTATTCTTATATTTTTTTAATTTGTTTTATTTTGACCGAGTCTTAATGTTTAATAGGACATTACAATGTTTAACAATACATTGCAACATCTCTACCATACTAGGCTAGACAGCGCTTTTCGACGCAATAATATATTAGATGGCTTATAATTAAAAGTGCTTTCTCAAATTATGACTTGTTACACTGATATACCTGTCTATATCGAAAAGAGGGTGCAATATTTTAGAGTTCTTTTATTACAAAAATTATGTATATGTTTCATATTTAATAATAATAAAAATAATAATCACCTTTTAATGAAAGATCGTGATTAGATTTCTTAAGTTACTTGCATTTATAAATGAGGATTTGTGATTATATGTTTCAATAAAATGTGTTTTAGCCACATATCTCACTTCCAACCCTAAAATTTGATTCTCGCCAACCATATTGTCACAATTGTCTTTCTTGCTTGCATAAGTGTCCTAAACCAATCAAAGTTTATCATCCATTTAACTTATATGGTTGGGTTAGTTAATAAATTGTGGTTGCATACCTTTTTTTTCAAATTATTAATTTTTAATTTTTTTGACTTTAAAATATTTAAAAACGGTTAAAAGGAATATATGATAGTAAATTGGAGACAACTTAAATAGCCAAATATATAGTTAAAATTACATTTTAACTTTTTGTTTGTTAGTTTTTTATATAAGTCTAATACTCTAAGGGTTTTTCATAGCATTGAATTCATTTATGCATTCAAAAGTACAATTTAAGCAACAACAAAAAATGCAATCTCACCAAAAATTGTATCACTAGATTTCAGTGGAAAAGACCAAAACATAGAACTAGACTCTCATTGAATGATTAGGACCAACCTACCATATCATTGAAATTTATTCGATAAGAGATCTATGTGAAGAAAGATTGATGATCAAATTATCAATAGTTAATTGAGTGTATTTCCTAAATGAGGATTCTAAATTGTCTCGACATATATAGAGAGAAATAAAATTGTTGTAATGTTATGAAAACTATAATATTTTGAATTTTATTTTTTTTTTTGTAATCTTGGCAGGACTAGATCTTTATCATGTCCAACTTCTCACCTTTGTTGGGGGTATAGCACAAGATTTGAGCCCAAGACATGTGGGTCAATGAGACTTCATATCCACGACCATTGCGAATTTAGCTACCCCAAGTGGACGAATTTTAGATTCTTTTGAGTTTTGGTAACCCTTGCATTTTCCATTTTCATTCATAGCAATTATGTTATGTGAAAGGAAATGATGCCAATGCATGTTTGAATGAAAATCAAATATCTAAAGAAATAATTGCTTTATAATATGAAATTTAATTGATGGAAAGAGATGTACTAGAAAATGAGTGAAACAACTATGAATTGAGAAAAAAAATATATGATTCACCCAAGTTTTAAATATGAATGGTTGGATACTATTAGGGTTTATATGAATAAATTATGTACAACTAGTTTGACCTTTTATTTCAACTTTCTTACAAAATAGTCAATGCTAAGTATGGTATTGGAAGTAACAAACTTTATTTATGTGGCTTCACACAAAATATTTTCCAGTGAAATAACTTAACTAGATTGTTTTTATGATGACTCAACCCAACAATACATTTTCCTAGTGAAAACATCTCACTATTCATTTATAAATACACTTTCCTTATTTTTATGTAATTTCTTATCTAATTAGTTAAGATTTTATAAATGAATAGTAAGATATTTTCCCTACCAAAAAATGGATCAAATGATATTCTTGACACATTATTCTATTTTGACATTACTAGGATGATAATTAGTGCAAGTTGTATGCTATAAAAATATATTGCACATCACTATTTATGTGTAAATCCACTGTGACAATATGTTTCCATTGACCTTTCGATTGAGTCCTAATATTATTCATAGTAATATCCATTGGTTTCGAAGCTTATATTGATATTTTCCATTGAAATGTGCACATGTAAGACTACATTGATAAGCACTTGTATAAGAATTAAATTGCAATGAAGTATGCATATTAAATGTAACATCAAGAAAATTAACAGTGACAATATTTAGTCAACATAATAAACATGAATCATAAATATTCCTTCAATCTAAATAATTTAATTAGAAAATTTTGCCTAATGGCCTTTCTCAATAAGGAGTAATTCAAAAAGTTGATACACTTTTCCATGAAAACATTGAATGATTCACCTACTTGAAAATGGACATTAAATACAATATTTGCCTTCCTTTATAAACTCTATGATAAATATCACATCTTTAAAGTTTTCCCTACAACAAATTTGATTAATTTATGTTGGACCACTATTTAAAAACTAGAGATTGATCATTGTATCTACATCAAGAGCTATGACCAAGAAAAGTATATTAGAATATTGCTAGATGTGGATGACAGGCTAATTGTTGGACATGAAAAGAATATGGTCAACAGGTTGAAGAAGGATTTGGGTAGTCAATTTGCAATGAAGGATTTGGGTTCAACACAACAAATATTGGGTATGAGGATCATATGTGACAGAAAGAACAAAAATATATTGAGAAGGTGTTAAATAGGTTCAACATGAAGGATTTCAAACCAATTGGTACACCCCTAACATCTCACTTCAAACTCAGTGTTGTTTTGTGCCCTTATGATAACAAAAGGAATGAGGAAATGACTAAATTGCATTATGCTTCAACGATTGCCAGCTTGATGTATTTCATGGTATGTACCCGACCAAATATTGTATATGTAATGGGAGTAGTGAACATATTCCTTTCAAATCAAGAAAAACAACACTGGGAAGCCTAAAGTGGATTTTATGGCATCTCAATGGTACTAGTCATTATTTTTCATGTTTTGGTAATAATAATGTTATGCTTGAAGGTTATACATATGTAAATATGGTTGGAGATATGGACATTAGAAATTCCACCACTGGTTATTTATATATTTTTGTAAGTGTAGCAATGTCTTTGGTTTTTAGATTTCTGAAAGTGGTATACCTCTCTACAACAAAGGTAGAATACATAACTACCATAGAAGCCTGCAAAGAGATGTGGATGTAATGATTCTTAGGAAATATGGGAATAAAATAAGACAAAAATGTGTTGCATTGTGACAGTTAGAGTGATATTCATTTAGTGAAAAACCCATCATATTTTTTTGTAAAAAGCAAATTGATGCTAGATATCATTAGATTTGTCAAGTGCTAGATGATGGGCTTCTACAGTTGGAGAAAATACACACTAAAGATAACCTAGTTGATATGCTACAAAATTTTTTCCAAGGGATAAACATGATTTTTGCAGAACCTTAGTTGCAATGATACAAATGTGATGAAATGCATTTTGGGAAAGCATAAGTAGCAAGGAGATGGAAACAATAGTAAAGTATTTAGGCAATCTTCTATTTGTATCAAGAAGGAGATGGTTATAAGTGAGACCACATCAAATCAAATCAAATAAATTAATAGAAAATTTTCTTGACTTCTTCAAGCTTTTGGAATTTACGGAAGGAGTCAAATGAATCATGGCTTTGGGAAAATGGTATTGGCAATCCATGGTATTGCATGAAATAAAGTATACAAATATGCTAAAATTACTCATTTGTAATGGGGGAAAGTGAAGTAGTGTGAAGTGAATGGAAGAAAAATGGCTCCCGTAGTTAAGCTAAAGTTTATGTATTTAATTTTGCTGATAAATTAAATCTACTCATCCTTTCCTTGTGGTTTTTTCCATTGTTGAGTTGTCCAAGTAAATTTGGTGCAATGGTTGTAACTATACTTTATTGTTCTTTATTTTAAGGCTATTTTTCCCTTTGTGTTTTTATTATTAACAAGATAAACAATAAGAAATAATAAACAATATTTAATTTATTTTTATTTGGGTAATTATGGTTTTAAATATGGTTTAGATTATTTCAAAAGTGAGTTCCACTTCTACAAATGGAGCTTTATCCATGAAACTTAACCCTTGAGGTTTTGACTAATTTTAAAAACATCCCAAATTACTGATTTTTCCAACAAAAAAACAAAAAACACAGAAATGAGCTCATTGAAAAAATGAAACTCGTCTGCATTCTCATGTCCATGTAGTTACGTGACCCCATTTTGATTTCTTGCTACCTAAACATAGGAAATCCACTCCAGCCTAATACTTATCATCTAATCTTACTTTGATACCATAATTAAGAAAAATACATGCGAGATAGATAAATATAATTAACCATAAAATAGAAACACACATAAATCACACATAGGGTTTATCTTGGAAAACCTTAACCAGGGAAAAGACAGCTATAAAGCTTCAATCATCATTTGGCCAAATATTGCCAAGCTACCGACCAAATGAGCCCTCGCTTTCTCACTTTTGACACCTTACCATGGAGTAATTCAAGCCTATTTATAGGCTTCATTACATATAATATTGTGGGAAACATACTATAGGTGACTAAAACCATGGAAGTGGACTAAACTCATTTGACTCATCCTTGATCCAAGTTTGACCCAACAATCTCCCTTTAAACATGACTTGGCGAAATTCCTTGAATCCAATCTAGAAAACATGCATGCCTTCCTCCCATCACTTTATCAGGGGTATGCATGCCTTATAAGGTCTTATAGTAGTATCCCCATTTACATGTAGTTGAAAATTTCCATCTTCGAATTGTGTGTGTGTGTGTAGAGAGAGAGAGAGAGAGAGCTTGTTATCCCAACATTTATGCCACCATACTCTTGCCTTCTCATATATTCTACTCTCCTTGATCTTAGAAAAATCCAACTCAAACTCAATCTCCAATTCTAGCTTGTGTCACTACTCTCTGCATACTTGGAACTTCTTATGATAGACTGACTCTCTAACAATTTTAACACCACTCCTTGTGGATTTTCTTCTATTCAAACCCTAGCTTTGTACTCTAGTAGTTGTGTCATAGACAACTCCATATTTCTTCAACATCCACATTAGATCACTCCCATTGATGATTCTATATTAACCTTGGCTTTGATACCACAAATAGAAATAAAATGCAAGAGGTAAACAATATGCATGAGAGAAACAATTAATAAATATAAACTAGTGTCATGACCCCATGATGTGATGCCTTAAGACCACTATGGGCATTATGTGGCACCAACGATATTTCGTCGCAGTTGTAAAACTACTTATTGAGTAGGTAAATCCTCTTTGCGTATAGAGACGATCCCTCTAGCCCAATGAGTGGGTCTAGCAACAAACAAGACAATCTACAAGACATTTTCCTAGATTACAATCGAAATAAGAGAAGAGGAAGGAGACCTAACTCACTCTGATGCTATAATGCACTCCTTCGTTGAAGATCTTGATCGCTTTCTCCCTCAGGCTCAATCCTCACTGCTCATAGTGTTTGAATACCTGCACAAGAGACCAAAAACACAACAAAGCATAAAAGTGCAACCAACATAATTCAGATGTAATCCACTTAACAGATCAAGGAGCGTTAAGATAAATGAAGCATTGACACAAGCATTTATGGAAAGTTAACCAATAGCTGTATATATTAATAAAAAAAAAGAGGAAGCATACAACCTAGGCCTTGATGTTAGTAGCCCTCCTTCAGTGAATGTCCAAGTCCATGCTCAAGCTCTCCAAGCACTCCTTCTCCAAGCCAAAGTGAATAGCATGTAGGCACTATTTCAGCATAAGGGTACAAATAATCAGAGAACTATTCGGGTATGAAGGGGAATGAATTTATAAGCAGGGAGAGGGAGTTAGGATCTCACTAAAGATAGGGGAAGGTCCTCATCTCAAGGAGGAAGCTCATAGTGATAAGATCAAAGAGTAATATTAGGAGAATTCGGCCACATCCACAATGAACATCATCCAACTCACCATTCTGGAAGCCTCTAGATCACGAAGCTTCTCCTCCAATTTGGGAAAACTTTCCTTTTAGGGTTCAGTGTGAGTATTAAGGAAAAATCCACGCTGGCAATGCGAGGCCCATATGGTGCAACCTACCATCAATACGAGAGGGTAGTGTCACAGTTGCGTTGATCCAGAAATTATGGTTTTGAGCTCATTTTTCTCAGGAAAGGCTCAAGGCAACTTTTCATTAGTTCTTCAAGGAGGATCTAGACTGCATATCAGGATGGGTACACTGCATAGTTGTCAAGGTTTTAGCACTCCGGGGTATGACACAGGGAATTGCATGAGGTGTGACAAAATATTGTGTAACATATGCCCCCTAAAGCATGAAGGCAGAACATGGAGTGATGGTTGAGATGATTTATGAGCTAATGCAAGGACTAGAACAAACACCATCGGGAGACCTGCAAATCAAGTACGCATATACATATATGATATCTCTGTCATATATATCAAAACATGAATCCACGGTATGGATGCAACCATCCGAATAGAAAGGAACATGTGAAAATATCCATAGTATGGGCACAACCATCTGAATGAAAAGGATCGTCTGAAAGTCTAAGATCCACCGTATGGATGCATCCACCCGATATAGAAGGATCATCATCATCATAGATATAAGGTCCCACGATATGGTCAGAACCATCCGTATAGAGGAAACATGTATACAATCATGAATAATACATAACTCCACGCAGCATGAGTTAGACAAATCTCAGGGTCTTGCACTCAATCCCAACCCGATAAAAGTACGAATTGTAACATGTGAATGAATGTGTCGAAGTCGAGCATGCTAGAAAACCACCTAATTACCGGCCAATGATGTGAACCGTTAACAAGCATGAGAGAAACCAACAATAATGGCAATGGATTTCAAGGTACAACAATACAATCCGTGAATGTGAAAATGAATCTGAAGTCGAACACTCGTGGAATCATCCGATCGAAGGCCAATGATGAAAACTCGTCATCAAATGCGAATAACTTGCCATTAAGGCATGCAATATTTAAGGTACTGAAAGGGAGTTTCTAAGTCATCTTCCTGGATAATGAGCTGAAGTCAACAGGAAATGACTCGTCAAAGGAGGACCATAATGATTCCCTCATCATCGACACGAAACAAGGAATAAAGTGGGATAAATGGGTATGATCCAAGACTGTGAAAAAAATTCAAACAATGTATAGGTACTAAACTATAGATAGTACTTCTCTTGAACATATCGGCGACACGACTCTGGAGTGTGGCAGCATTTGACTCAACATAGGACCAAGGGTAATGACGACGAAGTGGAATAGTCAGATGAGAGGCAAAATATATCACCCAAACCTGGAAGGACAAGTGGTTGAGTGAGGATATCCCAAACCTGACATGAGAAACATATGAGTGTCATGTTAAAGAGTGGCATGCTTCCTATACAAGAGATGTTTCACTTTCACTTTTCCCCACTATTTGTAGTGAGTACCCCATATATTTTTTATCGCAAGCTTGAAGGGCATAACATATTCTTGCAATATAAGTTCACCCTTTGGCTAAATCCATCCTAGTAAGTTTTACGAGCCCTAGGAAGGAGAAATTTGGTCTTGTCATGGTAATGAATCTTTCGTCGTTTAATCTTTACGAGTCTGATGGAAGAGAAACTTGGTGTCTTTTTCATATTTGGAGAGTTTGAAAAAGAAATAAAAAAGAAAACTCCATCAGGTCCCTTTTCGTAATTTATCTCTCGAACCCGAAAAGGTAGAAAACAATATTCAAGAGAACCTCTTGACTATGTCGACCAAGGTGTTCCTTTTTCGTAAATAGTCAATCCCAACCTGAAAAAGGGGTAAACATATTCTGAGATGACGTTAATTCATTTAATTTAACGAGTTCGAAAAGACAAGTACTCGGTGATCTTTTCATCTTTCGAGAGTCAGAAAAGAGCTTAAAGATGACTCTTGGGGGTTCCTTTTTTGTTTATTTTTAATGAGTCCGAAAAAGAGATTAAAAAAAAACTCGTTGAATTGGACAAGAATGATCACTGTTATCACCTAAAGATCATGTAACTACAAAAAGACAATCACACATCACCAATATCGAGAAAAATAATAAAATATTGGTAAAAATGTATGTGAAAACTTATAAATAGAGAAAAAGTAAAAACGTTTTACCATTTCACTTTGGGTAATTTGGAGAGTGCATTTTACCCTATTTTCTCTGATTCTTCAGGCAAGCGGTGTGGCAGATTTGGGACACCATTTCATGAACTGTCAGTTGCAAGTAAGAGATCTTCCATTTCTCTTGTTTCTCATACCATTTTTATGCCATTTCATAGAAGTTTTCACTATTTAAGAGGATGTTTTTTGTTTTTATTACTAAGGGGATCAACGTGAGTCTGATCATCAGAGCCGTGTTGATGACCCCATAGCCCAAAATACCATCGCGCTGCCAGCGCGAAAACAATTCAAACAGTCGTGTTGGGTGCAGAGTAAAAATAAAATGAGAAATAATCTATCTTAATCTATTTTTTCAAAATTTTAATCCATTGAAAGGCCTCTAAATATTATTTATGGATTATTTGCAGGAGGTTTCAATGAATATGGCTATCAAATGGAAAGAGAGAGGTCATAAGGCGGAAGACCACCATGCTACTCAAAGCGCAACATGTATTAATTCTTTGAGGGACTGTGGATTGTTTAAGTTCTTTCAAACCACGAGACTCGGAGCTCAAAATGAGTTGTTAGAGTATCTCATAGGATTATGGGATGTTGGTCGCGAGATATTCATTATTGGAGATCAAGAACTTGAAATAGAGGTATCTGACATCTATTTCATCACTAGATTGTCTAAGAGAGGAGAGAGGATCTAACTCTTCAGAGCTCATATTGGAGGAGAGAGCACTAGTACACTGATCAGGAGGCATTTCCCGGATGCAGAAACAACTATGAGTGGAAAGGTTAAGATAACAACCATCAAAAACCTACCCTTGAGGACTATTCTACATATCATGGCCCGTGTAGTTGGGGCTCAAGCATTGCATGAGGCAACAAAATCTCAGTTCCAATACGTAGTGGACTGTCTCACTCCAACTGTATTTAATTGGTGCGAAGGATTGCTGGTTAACATTAAAAAATAGTTGACCAAGTGCAAAACAGGTCGTTTGAAGCAATTTAGATTTGGATCGAACTTAGTCACATTATTATTGGAGTGTGTGTCTCTGTTTCGTTACCAGTGGATAGAGGTGGACGATCCAGTTCTGAGAGATCTGAGGTTACTCAGATGGGGTGAGATTATGCTTCGATCTGGAGGAGGTCAATGGATGCATTTCCCTCCAGCATTCTTTGTTTGGTTACTCCAACAGCTGGTCATCATAGATGACTATGCCTATGTGGGCACAGACTTCAAAGGAGACCCAGATCTTCCTCTACCTCCTAGTGCACAATGGATCGATGCAGGTAAAAACTTATTTTTTGGAATTTTTCAAGTTTTATGATTTTTTTTTGAAGTGTATTTGAGAGTTTACTTATGATAATTTTGCAGATGTGGGACCGTAAATACCTCTTAGAATGTCTCCAATATCTAGGAGAGTAGCACACCAACTAGAGGAAGATGCTCCATATGAGGAAGTAGTAGACCCTGCAATTGAGATGGAGCGAAACCTGGAAGTCCTTACTCGGGGTATTCCAGAGTAGCTACTATAGATGACGTGCCGCTGCGATGCTAGAGGCACAAAATAGGAGTACCCGCGAGACTTCGTTGGTTGTTAGGCCGAGTGATTAGAGTTGTCTCATGCTATCATGTGCATCATGTGGGCGAATAGCCTATTCCTAGTCGTATTATCTGCACTGTTGTAGGCTTTTAAATCCATGTTTCTCAGAACACTATTTTTTGAAATTTTGACAGACTCAATATCTATATATATGTTTCTATTGTTTACTTACGTGTCCATAGATCAAGATGATGTGTTCGGTTTTTTTTACAATTGATGCAAATGTCTATCTAAAACATAATTTTCCAATGCATATGTTAATGTACTCAAATTTCGTGGAATGTTTTGATATGTAATTTAATCAAAGTTTCTTTCCAGTAATCGAACACGTAGATACATGCAAAAAATTGTGGATTTATTGCTGAATAATGACCATTTAATTGTAGCACAACGAGTTGTGAATCTAACTTAAAAACCAAATTTCTGATTCTGAGAGCAACTGCTTCTGATAACAGTTCAATAATTGCGCTGTTCTCGGCAATATTATTAGTTGTTCGTCCAAGGCAAATACCTTGTAAATTGATCAACTCATGATTAGGGGTGAAGAGTGCCCAAGCTGCGGAAAATAATTTTTGTGTGCTACGACAAGCAACATCAGCAAAACCAACATATTGGTTTGATGACATCTGCGAACTAAGTGAAACACAAGGTAATCAGAGAAAACATGTATGCAAAGCAAACAATCACACCAAAAAATCAAAATGCACACTAATGTAAAAAAGTATCTATACAGATGATTAGGCCTAAAAAACTTTCATATGGAGCCCATTTGCGAACTCGGATAATTGATCAACATAGAATGGAACCAAAGTTTCATTGTTGGCACGATGTGTAAGCATTGACTTGGAAAAATGGTGGAATAACACACATAACTGACCATGCCCCCATGCCCCCCAGGCGAGTGAGGGTTACGAGTGATAGGATGAATACCCCATTGTGATAATGGGTGAATGGAAAGATTACGTGAGGAGATCTCATGAAAGAAGGCAAGAAAATCTTAATCTCATGACAAAAAGATGCCCCTAGTTGAAAGATTTTAACAATTTCAAGTTGGACCAAAATGTCAATGGGTGAAGTAGTAGTAATATTTCCAATATTACCTTTAGATAGAACTTCGTGCACCAAAACAGGTGTTTGAAGTGGATGCGTCGGGTTATGAGAAACAAAATTCTTAGGACACGAAGAAATCTCACTAAGACTTGGAAGAAACGAGGAACGATGATGAGCATCATTCTAGGGAGTTTCAAACATGAAGCAAGTAGAAGCACCGTCATTAATGACAGTCCGATGAATCGTCTTCCCTTTTATAATGACTTGGATTAAAAACGCAATTTGATGGGAAAGATGAGGAACATGGTTTTCCATATAAAAAGTGATTAAATTCGAATCCCTAGGATCAATTCCTCCTATAGCAGATAATAATGATTTCCGTTGCATTGGACAAGTTTAGAGAACTTCCAAGGCAGACATCGCTGAAGGTGCTTGATACAGATCCTTGACAATACTATAATGTTGAGCAGCTTTAGTGTTCAAATTATAAGATGACTTCCGAAGCACACCTTTAGGGGGTGATCAGATGACATATTCATTATTAGGTCTCTCGACATGAAGAGGACCAGAACTGGGTGGAGCAGAAGTAGAAGGTGTATCAATGACTTCTTTGACCACTGTCTTCTTTTGAGCAGATTGATATTCAACCGGGTGGCAACAAAAATAGGCACTGTCCCACTCATGTAAACCTGGGAACTTGAAGAGGCAGAGGATTGTGGTTTTTCTACCAATTGGGTCTACTGTGATGGAAATGACTCTTTCAGTACAACCGGGGTCCCTTGAGTGCCTTTTAACAAGCGACTAACTTCCATACGATGGGGAAAATCCTTGGTATAGTGATGTTCCTCACAAATGAGGCAAGGATATTTACGCTTACATTTGGAGACATCATCAACAAATGACTTAGGAGGAACCTGTTTTGTGGTATCATATTTCACTTTTCCTTTACCCTTCTTTTTACCTTTGAGGCTTTGTCTACCATGGTAGACTGAATGACATTAACCTCAGAGGTTTTACTAGGATTCGAAGAGGGTTTCAAAGGAGGATTGGATGCAGTATTCAAAACAGATTTTTGTTTTGAATGAGATTTATTGGAAGTTTGAGACATTGATCCAATAATACCATCAACAAGTGGTTCATCTGGAGATTTAGAACATGTTAGATTCGTAGATGGCTTTGGAGCATCAGACAAGATATCATATAATGTGCCAGATTGGGAATATACCAATTCTAAATATTGGGCATAGGTAATGGCTTGATCTTCAGTAACACAACCTCCCATTGTTATGTCTGTAGCAATTTTTTTGATGAATGATTTGGTACACCATTCAGTTAACAACTCACCAAGTATTTCAAACTTGATGAGGCGACACTGATGTCTCCATTCATGGATGTGATTAGAGATGTGGGTAGCATTATCCTGTTTCAAATATGTCAGAAAATTGGTACCAGTTTCATAACGAATCAGTAATTTGAAGTGAGTGAGGAAGGACATGGCCAAATAATTGAAGTCTGAATAGGCACCTTGATGTACCATTTCGTGGCAACACCCATGAAGGTTCGTTGAAAGAGACGTAGACGAACAGAGTTGTCAACCCAGGAATTACATGAACACCATAAGTGGTAAGTCATAACGTGGGCCTGGGGGTCTTCTTTAGATTTTCCTTTGAATTTTGGGCAATCACTAGGAATCTTAGTGGAAACCAGAGGCCAATAAGGCAAATGAAGTATTAGATCATTAGTGAGCCTTGACACATCTGACAATTCCAATGTGGCTAGAAATTGCAATTGCGAGTTGGAGTCACCTTTTTGTTGAGTAGTTAAATCCTCTCTACGAACAAAGACGATCCCTCTAGCCCAATGAGTGGGTCTAGCAACAAACAAGACAATCTATAAGACACTTTCCTATATTACAACCGAAGTAAGAGAAGAGGAAGGAGACCTACCTCCCTCTGATGCTATAATGCACTCCTTCATTGAAGATCTCGATCGCTTGCTCCCTCAGGCTCAATCCTCGCTTCTCACAGCATTTGAATACCTGCACAAGAGACCAAAACCACAACAAAGCATAAAAGTGCAGCCAACATAATTCAAATGTAATCCACTTAATAGATCAAGGAGAATTATGACAAATGAAGCATAAACACAAGCATTTATGGAAAATGAACTAGTAGTTGTATATATTAATAAACAAAAGAGGAAGCATACAAATTAGGCCTTGATGTTAGTATCCCCCCTTGTTGGGTGTGGAGCCTAATTATCTTCTGTATTCAAAGGTTTCAGTCGAATGTATACCCCAGGAATACTGTACACCCCTCCACGCGGGGGGGTGCGGGGGAGACTTGCTCCCCCCGAGGGGGTCTGGGGGGGTAAATCCCACCCGGTTGGAGGGTTCGGGGGCCAGCGGTCCCTCGGTGGGGGTTTGGGGGCGCTGCCCCTGAAGCTAAAAATAGATGTAAAATTTCCTTGTAAAAGTCTAGTAATTTCTAGTCAATCTAGGTTGTTCATTAGGCGGATGATCTGACGGTAGAAGTTATGTTTAATTTATGGTTTTTTGCCCTAGAAGGCAACCCCTCACTATATATGAGGGAATTGTATTGCCTCTATGCATATCTGTATTCTGAGTGAGGAAGAGAGAGGAGATTGAGAGCAAAATGGGTGTTACAGCAGATCTGCTGTAGGTTGTATCTCTTCAGTGTGCTAGATAATATAAAAGGAAGGACTGGTTGTTTCTCCGTGGACATAGCCCAAACTGGGTGAACCATGTATATCTGTGTCTCTCTTGTTTTATGCCTTTTTTGTGTTTATATTTCTGCAATATTTTATTTGTTCCATTGCTCCGTAATATATAATTTTCTAACAAATGGTATCAGAGCCGAAGGTCTATTTGGTTGATAAACTCGTAGCAGAGAAGGGTTCCTGGTTTGAGTGGGAGCAATGGTAGAAGATGGTAGGTTTAGGGTCGAAAAATTCAACGGCCAAAACTACTAGCTGTGGAAGATGCAGATGGAAGATTATCTGTATCAGAGATATCTGTACCTAACATTGAGTGGAAAGACAAAGAAGCCGATGAGTATGACAGCCACAGAATGGGATATTCTGGACAGAAAGGCACTTGGAACAATACGGCTATGCCTAGCGGCGTCAGTATCGTTTAATATTTCAAAGGAAACGACAACACAGGGTTTAATGTCGGCATTGGCCAAACTATATGAAAAACGCTCGGCCTCGAATAAGGTATTTCTTATGAAGCGTTTATTTAATATGAAGATGTCAGAAGGTGGATTTGTTGCAAATCATTTAAATGATTTTAATACAGTTACAAGTCAGTTAAGTTCTGTAGGGGTAAATTTTGATGATGAATTTAGGGCTCTGTTATTTTTGTGCTCATTGCCAGAAAGTTGGAATGGTTTATTTATGGCTGTTAGTAACTTTGTCTCTGGATCTAGTACTTTAAAGTTTGATGATGTTGTTGGTGCAATCCTTAGCGAGGAAATGCAACAGAAAAGCTTCGGTGAGACATCAGGGAATGCTTTGACTGCAGAGACTAGGGGAAGAAAAATGGAAAGAGGAAAGAACCCAGGATATCGCAGTAAGTCAAGAAAAGGCAGATCCAAGTCTAGATCAGAGATAGTGTGCTGGAAATGAGGGAAGAAAGGACACTTGAAGAAAGACTGCAAGTCTCGAAAGGGAAAAGAAGGAGATGCACATCAAGAAACTAATCATGAAGCGAATGTAATAGGTGATGTGTTGCAAGATGCTTTGATTCTTTCATTAGAAAATATTATTGATGCATGGGTGGTAGATTCAAGGGCCTCATTCCATGCCACACTTGATAAGAAACATTTTCATGATTATGTTCAAGGAGATTTTGGAAAAGTTAGATTGGGTGATGATAAACCCTGTAAAATCGTTGGAAGGGGTACAATTTTCATAAAATAGAAAAATGGAAATCAATGGCTATTGAAGAAGGTAAGGCATGTTCCAGATCTGAAGAAAAATCTGATTTCAACAGGGCAGTTGGGAGGTGAAGGTTGCATAACTACTTTCACAGATAAAACCTGGAAGGTCACTAAAGGATCCCTGGTCAGCGCGGAAAGAAAACACACAGACGCGAGCCTGCGCTAAGTCCTCGACAATGCTATAATGCTGTGCAGCACGAGCATTGGGATTATAAGATGACTTCCTGAGTACACCTTTGGGAGGGGGTCGGGGGATCGTCTCAGTGCTGGGCCTTTCGATGTGAAGGGGACCAGAACTAGATGGAGGAGCGCTGGAGGGGACTTCCGGCTCCTTCCCGGCTGAAGATGGATAATCTTTCGCTCGAGTTGTAACATGGATGGGGATGGTTCCAGCCATGAACACCTGAGAACCGAACGAGGAAGAGGATTGAGAAGGATCTGCCACCTGATGCGTCTGCTGGGACGGGAAAGGCTCTTTAAGCACAGCAGGGGACCCTGGAGCACCTTTCAAAAGCCGACTAACCTCAGACTGCCTGGGGCAATCTTTGGTGTAGTGATCCTCTTCGCAAATGAGACAAGGATACTTAGGCTTTCGTTTGGCTCCTTCCTCGGAGGGAGGTTTAGGAGGGTTCTGCTTAGGCTGTCCAGATTTATCTTTGGCCTTCCCTTTCTTTTTGCCTTTCGAGGATTTGTCTACCACGGTGGACTGAACGGCATTTACCTCGGAGGTATTCCCAGGAATGGATTGGCTCTGAGAAGCATTCTCGCTAGATGCATTTGGTTTCTGCTTCCCAGAATTTGCGGCCGATTTCTTAGATGGTGAATTTACGGAACCGATAACTCCATCAACAGAAGGCTTTGGTGGAGCTTTGGGTTGTCCGTGTCTCGGGGCATCTGGCAAATACTCATACAAGGTACCTGACTGAGAGTACACTAAATCCAGGTACTGAGCTCGCGCGATTGCTTGCTCCTCAGTTACACACGCCCCCATTGCGATATCTTTGGCAATTTTAGGGACAAAGGACGTGGTAAACCAGTCGGTCAGGAGTTGATCAGGGATCCAAAATTTAATCAAACGACGACGCCTTCTCCATTCATGTATATGATCGGAGATGTGTGTTGCCGTATCCTGTTTTAGAGACGTGAGAAGATGGGTCCCAGTCTCGTACCGAATGGGTAACTGAAAATGAGTTTAAAAGGCCATAGCCAACGAGTTAAAATCAGAAAACATGCCGCGATTGAGTTCGATGTACCATTTAGCAGCTGAACCAGTGAGGGTCCTTTGGAAGAGGCGAAGTCGGATAGAATCATCAAGCCATGAGTTAGATGAGCACCAAAGGTGATAAGTCATTACATGGGCCTGAGGATCCTCTCCGGCTTTGCCGTCGAACTTTGGACAGTCACCTGGTATCTTGGTTGGAACCGGTGGCCAATATGGATTATGCAAAATAGGGTCGTTTGTTAACTTGGACACATCAGGTAGTTCCAACGTTGCCAGAAATGGTAGCTGCGGGTTGAAAGACATCTGTGGCTGCGGATTCGAGGCGACATTAGGGTTCCACCCAGATTGAGGTTGCCCCCACGAACTTTGTCCAGACGGGCCCGGCCCAAAAGGGCCTGACGCGTAGGAATTTTGTCCCGACGGACCTGGTCCAAAAGGACCTGGCGCATAGGGAGTTTGTCCGTAGGAGTTTTGTCCGTATGGATTTTGGCCATATGCGGACGGCTGTCCCTGTGTCTGCCCCCCAGCTCCCCAAGTGTTAGCAGCTTGCCCGACAGGTTGACCGTATTGATAATTTTGATAAGGAGTAGCCTGTGGTTGCTGATAATTTTGATAAGGAGCATACTGATTTTGCCCCTGGGGTGGCTGGTAGCCAGATGACTGCTGGGTCCCATACGGAGCCTGGTAGGCAGGCTGCGTTTGGTATGGAGGTTGATAACCTGTTTGAGTTTGAGGCCCAGAGTAATGTCCTTGAACCGGCTGGGGTTGAACCATATGTCCCGAAGGTTGACTTGGTCGGATTCGAGATGGACCTGGTTGGCCAGCAGGGTAGCCTTGCTGAGCGCCAGGTTGTCCATGTGCCACCAAGGGTTGTCTTTGCGGAACGGATGGTCGAATCGGCTGGATAGCTGGTTGACGCCGAGGTTGGCCAGCTTGTCCAGTTTGACGATAAGGGGGGGCACCGGGTTGATTTGGTTGTATAGACGGTTGGCCCGTTTGTCCCCCAGTGTGACCAAATTGAGAAGAGGGCTGGGCTTGCTGCATGGCGGGCTGCCCTCCTTGGTGTAAGGGCTGGGCAGAGGTTTGGCCTTGCTGTATAGCAGGTTGCCCCCCTTGCCCAGAAAGATTTGTGATTTGAGGGGTGGGTTGGCCCTGTTGAACATAGGGTTGTCCACCCTGCCCAGGGAATTGACCAGACTGGGCGGTAGGTTGGCCCTATTGTACATAAGGTTGTCCACCCTGCCCAAGAGGATACCCCTGCTGGACTGCTGGTTGATTTGGAGGATTGTAAACTGAGCCAGTTTGTCCAGAGGGGTACCCTTGCTAGAAACCGAGTTGGCCTTGTTGAAAAGGTTGCTCTGGTTGTCCAGTGGGTTGATTTTGATATGCATACGGCGGACCTCCAATGCCCATGGGTTGTTCCTGGTAAGGTTGACCTTGTGGGCCCCCAGATTGTCCTGGGTCAGGCAGGCCGTAAAGCGGTTGCCCCTGGGGGGTTTGCCCGTAGAACGGCTGGCCTTGATTGGGTGGTCCTATGGGCTGCCTGGGAGGATCCCGGTTCCCTTTGAACATATGAGTAGCGTAATCGTACGTGATATTCAAGGGTTCCTCATTTTCTTCGAAAGGGCGATGAGGAAGGCCTGAGATGCTTTCAAGGAACTCACCATTTTCATCATAGAAAAAGAAGGGACCTTCGTAATCCGGGTCCGTTATGGGTTCTCCATAAGCATCATATGGCCCTGATCCTGGAATTCCGCCAACAAAGGAACCAACTTGAGGGATTCCAGACGAGGAAACCGGTACAGCACTGACGACCGGAGTCGAACGTGCTACACAGACAGTAGGTTGAGTGGGAACTGAGGTGACGGGCATGTTAAGCCCTGATGTAAGGGGTGTACTAAGGGGCTGCGAAACAAAAGGCCCAGTGGAAGCAGCAAGACTAGGATCCCATATAGTCGTAGAAGTCGTTCTAGCGGCATACCTATCCCTCACTGATTGGTATCGCGGAGGGAGGGGAGAGGAAGCCGGGATCGGGGTCTCGATGTCTGTGACCACGGGCGTCTCACCGGTGCTAGAAGCTGCCTCATCCATGTGGGAAGAAGACATTGGAGACGACATACCGAAAGGGGTACGAGGGGTACGGGGGGTATAATCGGGCTCCCAAATAGGATTCCAATCCTCTATGTAATCTTCGTCGCCTGGGGCACGTACGTTGATAGGCCGGATACTCGGAACAATGGGAAGAGTACCGCTTACAACTGGTACCTTTGGAGCAACAGAGGACGGAGAACCTTGATTGCTTGGACCGGGAGTTGATGGGTCAGCCAGGATGACCAGACCCCTTAGAAAACCTAAAGGAAACTAACGATAAAACCCTACTCAAAACTATCGCACACAAGACCTAAAATAGGTGATGTTATCGTGGCCAGATTAATTTTAAGACACAAGAACCAAACTTGACCTTTTCATATTTCAGGAGTCGAGAAAAGGACGAAAAGATGACTCCAGTCTCCTTCGAATGTTTTATGAGCACGAAGTGACAAGACGCTCACAGGCACCTTTTCGTTTAGGGAGTCCAAAAAGGATCAAAAGTGACTGCTCTGGAATTCTAGGTAGAGGGTGTGCCAAACTTTTCGCAAAACCACAGAATACTTTTTAGGGTACGGGTGGTCAATCTTCGTGAATGCTGTGTTCACTGCATTGCGAATCGTAGGGCGGCCGACTCGGCTTCCTATGGATAAAGGATAAAAGCCTAGTGGGGTCTCCCTATATACGCGACGGTACGTGGGAGCGCAGTCCGTGTTAGACCACTATCGAGTCACAGAAGGAGGAATCACCCAACCTAATGTGAAACAACAGTGACTATGTTTAAAGATGCCGGAACACGTCTCTAACCTAGACCTCTAGATATTTGCGTTTAGTTCCAATGCGTTTTTAGATTCATTTGGTTCATTTTATGGTTGATCTTGAGATTAAGTTTCGATTTCAAGCTCTATCGTATGTTCGCTCACAATTACCTAGATGCAATCTATATGCCAAAAGAATTCCGTTTTATTCGATGAATTCTAGCTACGAGAGGGCAAGAAATTTTCTATCAAACAAAACAAGTACAAGCAAACAAGCAACTTAATGCAACTAAAGGGAGGAAAGGAAACTTTTCTTTTGAAGATGCAAATCAATGAAATGTTCTTTTCCTTTTCAATTTTCAAAGGCAAAGCTACTAGTTTGATTTTCTTTCAGTGACACAAAGCATCTAAAATAATTTGGAGGAACCGGAACACCAAGTAAACTACTTAATGAAAGCACACAAAGTTCCCTAAACATTCAACCAAAGCTTCCAAATCAAAGGAAAACAAAGGTCTGCACGAGCTATGTAATCTAAGCTCTGTAAGACAAGCAAGGATTGCAAGCAAGGAGGAAGCGAAAAGAAACCACTTGGAACCACAATCCAAAGCACTCCAACAATCACTGAACAAGTGCATGAACAGATCTGAACTTGGCTGGTCGAACAAACAAACAAACTCCCTACGGTAGGCTTGACACACACGCAACCTCTAGATGTCCTAGAGTTAGAGCGCGAAATCAATAGAAAAAGGCAAACACCCGAAGGACGAAAGTCACAACCAGTCAACTAGAGACACAACACAATCCAGCAATTGCAAAAGTGATGGTGGAAACACGAACCAAGCAGCGAAAGCAAAAAGGAAGGTATTTGCAAACTTAAAACTGAGCAAAAACGAAACCTTATGGAAACAAGCTTCGCAATCAAGTAGTTCAGAGTTCAAACAATGAAAAACAAGTCATCAGACAGGAGGAGAGAAGAAGGGAAAGTCACAGTAAGAGGTTCAGGAGGCCAATTTGGTCAAAAATGAATTTTACAGGATCAGCGCGGGTAGCCTTCAGCAACTCGGCGCTGACAAGGGGAGGCCTGTAGCAACTTTGCGACGTCAGCGCGGAAAGACAGGAATAAAGCGCGCTGTCTCGGAAAAACGAGGTCAGCGCGGAAAGAAAACACACAGACGCGATGACAAGAAACACAAAGAAGCGGGGGCGCGATGCCAGCGCGGAAGGACACGAATAAAGCGCGCTGTCTCTGAAAACGAGGTCAGCGCGACTGTTAGACGTACAGGCGCGATGGAAAGAAAACCAAAGAACAGGAACGCGATGTCAGCGCGACTGTTTGGAATTAAAACGCGCTGAGAGCAAAAACAAGCAAGGCCAAACTAAAAACTTCCCAAACCAAATCAAGAGCTCCTTAACAATAAAGATGCTTCCCAGAAACGCCCAGAAAGTTCATAAGCAAAAAGACAATCCCAAAAAATCGAAAAGAGATCAATCAAAGCCAAACACAAAAGTGGACTCAAGAGACAAAAAGGCTGATCCCCAGCGGAGTCGCCAAATTGTTGGAGAGGTAAATCCCCTCTACGGGTAGAGGCGATCCCTACTAGCCCAGCAAGGGGCTAGCAACAATCACACAATGCTGCTATGCATGTTCCTAGTTACAATTAAACAAGAGGTAAAGAGCACCTACTTGGATTCCTGCGCTTGTCGTTTGGCGAGGAGATGTTGCCTTCGCTCCTCCGCTTCGGCTGGTCACAATCCTCCGCGATCTCCGCGAATAGATACCTGCACACACGAAGGGGAAGCAAACACAAGCGTAAAATCTAGTAAAAGCAACCATACATCAGTCAGAAAAGATGTAATTCACATTTAACCATGGCATAGACAAATGAGAATGGAACAATAATAGCAGTCATCTATTATTAATCAGAATAGAGAAGAGTACAACCAAATGTTCTGACGTCGGTAACCTTCTCAGGAGGGGCCAGTCAGCATGTATCTCAAGCATTCACCTTTGAGGATGATTCTCCCAAGACAAACAACTCTCTCTCTCACACAAATAACACAAAACAACCTTCCCTAAGCAATCAATCACTTCCACACCTAGCACACCACACCTATAGCAGCAATCTGAGCACTACAAGCTCTGCACAATCCAAGCTATTCCAAGCTAAGTCTAACTAGCTGCTCATGGTAATGGTGGAAGTTTATATAGGAGGAGGAGTCTCCTAAAAGGGTGGAAGGATGAGCTCATCTTTGAGGGAAATGGTTGCAAAAGGTCGAACAGTCATGCCATAGAAAGGAGTCGATGTTCACAAAGCTAACAACCAAGCCTGGAATTATCTGGAAGGCTGGTTGTTTGAACGAATTCGCCCAAACTGGATCAGCGCGGATAATGAGGAAACTGTCGCGCTGTCGGCGCATCCCAATAACTGGGACAGTCGTGTCAGCGCGGAAGAACACGGGAAAGGTGCGATGTCTACCAGCGCGGGAAAGGGATGTTCTTCCGCGCTGGCAGCGCATGGAATACACTATAGAGCGCCAGTCATCGCGGGTATTTTTCTAACAGACGCGCTGATGCATAAAACTTTGGAAAAAATGGGTTTTAGGGCTAGTTCAGAAGGCATGAAGCTTAGTGATTGACACAGCAGGGTGACTGACAGGAAGGCAGTGACAAATTACTGTGTAACAATAGCGAAAGGAGAAAAGGTTGGTACATTGTATTTATGCAATGGTATTTCTAATTTTGTTAATGCTTTAACCTCTACAGGAGAAGATATGGCATTGTGGCATCATAGGCTCGGGCACATGAGTGAGAAGGGGATGCTGATTCTTCACTCAAAAAATATGTTGCCAGGTTTGAAGCATGTTGATTTAAAATTTTGTGAGAATTGTGTTTATGGAAAATAGAAGAGGGTCAGATTCCTTAGAGTTGGGAAAGAAAAGAAGAGAAAAAAATTAGAGCTTGTGCATACAGAAGTATGGGGACCTACTCAGGCATCATCTCTTGGTGGCTCTTGTTATTATGTTACTTTTATTGATGATGCAACTAGAAAAACCTGGATTTATTGTATTCGAAATAAATATGATGTATTTGATACTTTCAAGAAATGGAAAGCTTTGGTTGAAAATGAGACAGGGAAAAGGTTGAAGTGTCTCAGATCAAATAATGAAGGTGAATATTGTAGCAAAGAGTTTGATAGGTATTGTTCAGAGAATGGAATTCACAGAGAGAAGACAGTTCCAGGAACACCACAAGAAAATGGTGTGTCGGAAAGGATGAATAGGATAATCATGGAGCGTGCAAGGTGCATGAGATTGAATGCAGGATTGCCTTTACAATTTTGGGCAGATGCTGTAGATACTGTTGTTTATCTAATAAACAGAGGGCCTTCAATTTCCTTGGATGGTGGTGTTCCAGAGGAGGCATGGACAGGTAAAAAGGTAAACTACTCATTTTTAAAGACTTTTGGTTGTGAAGCTTTTGTCCACATTAACAAAGAAAATAGAACAAAGCTTGAGGAAAAATCAAAGAAATGTACCTTTATTGGATATGGTGTTAATGATTTTGGTTATCGCTTATATGGTTATGATAATCACAAAATCATTAGGAGAAAAGATGTAATATTCAATGAAAAGGTCTTGTATAAGAATCAATTGCAGGAAAAGAAACAAGAAAAAGAAAACAGAGAATACACAGTGCATGACGATATCACAGGAAAAGTGATGGTGCCTGAAAATCATAATGATCAACAACCAGAACAACAACTACAACAACAACAAGCACTTCAAACACCTGAAAGTGGTGTTAGAAGATCTACCAGGATAAGTAGACCCCCTCAATGATACTCTCCTTTATGTATTGTTGACTGATTCTGGTGAACTAGAATGTTATGAAGAAGCAGTGCAGGTAGAAACCAGGAAGAAGTGGGAGCAAGCCATGAAAGAAGAGATGGACTCCTTAGCACATAACCAGACTCAGGACTTAGTTAGGTTGCCTGCAGGTAAAACAACATTGCAGAATAAATGGGTTTACAGGCTGAAGGAAGAAGATGAAGGAAAACAGAGGTACAAAGCTAGACTGGTGGTGAAGGGGTTTGCACAGAAGAAAGGTATTGATTTTGATGAAATATTTTCTCCTGTTGTTAAAATGACTTCAATCAGAACTATTTTAAGTCTAGTAGCAGCTGAAGATTTGCATCTTGAGCAGTGAGATGTAAAGACAACCTTTCTCCATGGGGATTTAGAGGAAGAGATATATATGTAGCAGCCACAAGGATATGAGGTAAAAGGGAAGGAGAAACTAGTGTGCAGGTTGAAGAAGAGCTTGTATGGCTTAAAACAGGCTCCAAGGCAGTGGTATCTAAAATTTGACAGGTTTATGTTTGAACAAGGTTATACTAGATGTCACTCTAATCATTGTGTTTATCTAAAAAGACAAAATGATGGCAGCTATATTATATTGTTATTGTATGTAGATGACATGCTCGTTGCAGGTTCTAACATGCAGGAAATAAATGAGCTCAAAAGGAAATTGGCAAACTCATTTGCAATGAAGGATTTGGGTGCTGCAAAACAAATCCTTGGTATGAGAATAACCAGAGACAGGAAGAATCGCAAATTAACATTGTCTCAAAGTGAGTACATAGAAAAGGTGTTGAAAAGGTTTAATATGCAGAATGCAAAACCAGTTAGTATACCTTTGGCTAGTCATTTCAAATTAAGTAAGGAGGCGTGTCCCAAGACTCAGGAAGAAATGGCTCATATGTCTAAAGTTCCATATGCATCAGCAGTTGGAAGCTTAATGTATGCAATGGTCTGCACAAGGCCTGATATTGCACATGCAGTGGGAGTTGTAAGAAGGTACATGAACAATCTAGGAAAAGAACATTGGATGGCAGTGAAGTGGATTCTCAGGTATTTGAGAGGTACCACAAATCAAGCATTATGCTTTGGTGGTTCAAACATTTCTCTACAGGGATATGTTGATGCAGATATGGCAGGTGATAGAGATAACGCGAGGATCACAACAGGGTATGTGTTTATTGTAGGCGGAATAGCTGTCAGTTTGTTGTGTGTGGAGCATGATTGTTCAGAGGTCTTTGTGTTCAGCTGGATGTATACCCCAGGAAGTTTGTACACCCCTCCACGCGGGGAGGGGGTGCGGGGGGGACTTGTCCCCCCCTGGGGGGTCCGGGGGGGCCGATCCCCCCCGGCTGGGGGGTTCGGGGGCTCGGGGGTAGAGCCCCCGAAGCTAAAAACAAATGTAAAATTGCCTTGTAAAAGTATAGTAATTTCTAGTCAATCTAGGCCGCTCATTAGGCAGATGATCTGACGGTAGAACTTATGTTTAGTTTAGGGTTTTTTGCCCTAGAAGGCAACCCCCTCTCTTTGTAGGAGGGTACTGTATTTGAGATGTGGATTCTATGAGCGAGAAACAGAGAGGTGAGACTGTGAGAGAAAATAGAGGATATTACAACGGATTTGTTGTAGGTTGTGTCTCTTCATTTTGCTGGATAATAGAAAGGAAGGACTGGCTGTTCGGGGTGGACGTAGCCCAAACTGGGTGAACCACGTATATCTGTGTCTCTCTTGTTTTGTGCGTTCTCTATGTTTATATTTCAGCAATATTTTATGTGTTCCATTGCTCCGTAATATATAATTTTCTAACACAGTTGGGTTTCAAAAATCCAAAGTGTTGTTGCACTTTCAACAATAGAAGCAGAGTATGTTGCTGCTACAGAGGCTAGTAAAGAAATGATTTGGTTTAAAGGATTCTAAATGAATTGGGCAAGAAGAAGGAGTTGGGAAGGTTATATAGTGACAGTCAGAGTGCCATACATCTTGCAAAGAACTCAGCATTTCATTCCAAGACTAAGCATATACAACTCAAGTACCATTTCATACGGTCAACATTGGAAGATGGACAGTTGAAACTGGAAAAGATACACACTAGCCAGAATCCTGCAGATATGCTAACAAAAGTTGTAACCAGGGAGAAACTGATAATCTGCTCAATTTCAATTGGTCTTCAAGTATGATGAAGAAGATAAGAAACAGCCAGGTCAAAAGTGGAGTCATTGTCTAGCAAATAGATCAGCGGTGGAGTTGCTATAATCAGTCTCCAAGTGGGAGATTGTTGGGTGTGGAGTCTAATTATCTTCTGTATTCAAAGGTTTTAGCTGGATGTATACCCCAGGAAGACTGTACACCCCTCCACGCGGGGGGGTGTGGGGGGGACTTGTCCCCCCCGTGGGGGTAAATCCCCCCTCGCTGGGGGGTCCAGGGGCCAGCGATCCCACGACGGGGGTTCGGGGGCAGCACCCCCGAAGCTAAAAATTGATGTAAAATTGCCTTGTAAAAGTCTAGTAATTTCTAGTCAATCTGGGCCGTTCATTAGGTAGATGATCTAATGGTAGAAGTTATGTTTAATTTAGGGTTTTTTGCCCTAGAAGGCAACCCATCACTATATATGAGGGAATTGTATTGCATCTATGCATATATGTATTCTGAGTGAGGAAGAGAGAGGAGATTGAGAGCAAAGAGGGTGTTATAGTGGATCTATTGTAGGTTGTATCTCTTTAGTTTGCTAGATAATATAAAAGGAAGGACTGGTTGTTTCTCTGTGGATGTAGCCCAAACTGGGTGAACCACGTATATCTGTGTCTCTTTTGTTTTATGCGTTTTTTGTGTTTATATTTATGCATTATTTTATGTGTTCCATTGCTTCATAATATATAATTTTCTAACACTCCTTGAGTGAATTTCCAAGTCCAAGCTCAAGCTCTCCAAGCACTCCTTCTCCAAGCCAAAGTGAATAACATGTAGGCACTATCTTAGCATAAGGGTGCAAATAATCAGAGACCAACCATTTGGGAATGGAGGGGAATGAATTTATAGGTAGGGAGAGGGAGTTAGGATCTCACCAAAGATAGGGGAAGGTCCTCATCTCAAGGAGGAAGCTCATAGGGATAAGATCACAGGGTAATGTTAGGAGAATTCGACCACATCCATAACGCACATAATCCAGCTTGCTGTTCTGGAAGCCTCTAGATCACGAAGCTTCTCCTCCACTTTGGGAAAACTTACTTTTTAGGTTTCAGCGCGAGTATCCAAGAAAAATCCATGCTGGCAGTGCGAGGCTCATATGGTGCAACTTACCATCAACACAAGAGGGCAGTGTCACAGTCGTGTTGATCCAGAAATTAGGTTTTTGAGCTCATTTTTCTCAGGAAAGGCACAAGACAACTTTTCATTAGTTCTTCAGGGAGGATCTGGACTACATATTAGGATGGGTACATTACATAGTTGTCAAGGTTCTGGCACTCTGGGGTGTGACACAGGGAAGTGCAGGAGGTGTGACAAAACACTGTGTAGCACTACTATAACATGGAATACGGCTAAACCCTTTAAATTTCAACACTTAAGTAAATTTTCTAATTCAATCTTCTTATTCAATTATTACAGCAGCAAAAATAAAACTTCAGTTAACATTCAATAGTTCCACAATTCTGCGATATCGTAAAAAACAATATGAACACAAGTATTTGCGACAGGAGGGGGCAACTCCCAAAACACTTCTCCCCTTTACTCTTAAACTTGAAATAATATTTACAGTGGAGATAGAAAGGGGCCAGCCATGTCCAAACTCATGCGCTGCCCAAGTACAAAGAGTGGCAGTGGTTGGCCCAACCCAACGCACTAGCCAAAGTGCCAAGTTTCGTGACCAATGCATTCCCTACCCAAGGTTGGCACCTTTCCCAACAGAAACCCCAAAACTGGAGTCCCAAAACAGCCCAGAAAACCAACCCTCGGCCCTGCCCAGAAACCAGCTCGCTTGGGCGAGCTCTCCTCCTTTTGTGTTGTGCCTTAGTTGCATTTTCAAACTTTGTGATGTGCTCCCTACAGATCCGCGATATCGCACCCCTTATATTTCAGCGATATTGCAAACTTTTCCCTTACTGCAATCTTTTCCGTGATATTACTTCTATTGTGTGAACTTTCCTACTACCTTCTCCAAGTTCCGATCTCTTCTACTTATATACATCCCTCCCCTTTGGTTAAGTGTGGGTCGATGCCCCTCTAAGTGTTGAACCAATGTTCCATTTTATGCATGGGTGTGCCCCTGGGCCGACCTAACCTTAGTCATGCAGGCGCCCCTTCTCGGGCAAGCACGCCCCTGGACCAACCTATCTTGGGTCGTGCAAGTGCTTGATCTTTACTATGTGCTCCATGCTACATGCCCCTGGACCAACCTGTCCTGGGTGATGCAGGTGCTCAACCTTTACTGTGTGCTCCATGCTACATGCCCATTGCAATGTCATGTCGTTCTCTCCATGTCGCATTGCCCTTCAACTTGTCCATCACACCCCTGCTCGCTACGTATTTCTCGTTGTAGGTGCTCACCTGCCTTACTCGTTACGTCCTGCCCATTGCAGTTCCTGAGTACCCACCTTGGGTGCAGATACACACATAATCATGGTTTTGTCGAGTTGGGCTATCACTATGCTATGTGTGGGCAGACATTCTCCCTTACGCGTCCTCTGCTATGTTATGTTGTTGGTCACGATTGCTCAACGTGACGTGCCTACTACATCTTTCCTGATGCCCTGCATTCATGCTAGCGCGCTTACGGTGTTCACCCTTCCAACTCATGCACTCTACCCCTATGTGGACCTAAGAACCTCTCCTCCATGTGGGCACGCTTGTCACAACTCCAAGTTGGTTTTTTGCCACCAACTGAGCATGGCCTATCATGGGTGCCTGTTGGTCTTGGTGCTAACTCGGGGCCTTGACATCCTCCCCCAGTTCAAAATGGTTTTCGTGCTTGAAAAAACCATCTCAGAAAACTTCATTTCCAAGTCCAATTGTCGCAAAGTGTCATCAGCTATAAACGTATAGGAAGAAGCATCCATTTCTCACCGTCCTTGCTACATGAGCTCATTGCCTCCTTTACATGAACCTCCATCAAGGTTCATGATTCCATGTGGGTAAGACTCCTCAATATCAAGGTCATTAGCCACAACTCGTCATAATCCTCCACACTTCCCCAACTCACGGAAGGTTTCTCCCACCAACTTGGCTGCATGGTTTGGTCGCAACTCATATCATGCCAATCCATTGCATGTCGTCATCATGTGAATTACTATTTCCATACTGCAACTCAAATTTTTCATGCATCCCTGCAATTGACCTCCCCATAACTCAAACTATTTGGATAACTAATCCAACCATCACATACAACCCATAAGAATGCACCTCCTCATGCCTTCGTCATTCATTTCTTCATCACCTTATCACATCTTAAAATTCGGTCAAGAAATTCTTCCCATTTGTCCCTCAACTAACGCTCATCGTGCCATATGTAAGTCCATGAAGAAAAATACATCTTATATGTGATATGTTTCTCATCAACATTATCAAAGGGGAATTCTTCACTTACCTCATCATCTCATCCATGTGCTTCCCTTGGTCATAGACCAAAAACCTCCATGTTCATCAAAATGGTTAAGTCTCATTAGACACAACCCATGCCTAAGTGCTCCCACCAAGGCACCTTCGTCGCTACAACCATCATCCAAATTCAAGTTATAATTCTTCTATCGCATCCATCGATTCACTCCTCAAAAACACATCCCATATTGTGCTCAAAGTATGCATCCCATACCGCATCTAAGTCAAGTCTCAAAAATGACCTCAACTCCTTAACAAACCAGATACTCCAAGGCCACCATCACATGAAGTCTTCATCGACTGCAACTCCCTTCAAATTGTCATAAGCTCCTTTGAACTATCTTCATCCAATACTTCAGGAAAGCACACTTGTCTTGGTTGCAAGTCCCATTGCAATTTTCCTCTGCCCTCTTTGTCGCACGAATGCACTCATATGTTACCCATGTCTTCCACCAAAATGACCATGGCCTTATTGTTTGAATGCAGCCAACATCTCAATCAGTCCATCCGTAGAACATCTTCATGTGGCATCAACAAGTCCGTCCTACAAAAAATCCTCACTTGGCACTCTTACTTGATGTCCATGTGCGTCATCGTTTTAAGTGTTCTTTCTTGATGCCCCTACACGAAGTCTACCATGCCCTTATCTTTAACTTGATGCCAATAACTTCAGCTGCCCCATTTGTCCACTTCAGTAGAAACAACGCAACCTCAGTCATCACATCCTTGCCTCTGTCAGGTTAGCATTGATCAGGTGCTCAAGATTATGCTAAAAAATCAAAGTGTTAGAATTGTGTTAAAATTAGCTTAATAGCAAAGATCTCGCCATTTTGATTCCAACGGTGTGAACGACACTCAAATCTGAGCTCGTATGCAGAAGTTAGAGCAAGTCAAAGTTCATATTTGACTTGCTTACATGGTAGGATTGGATCATGTGGCAAGGTTCATCAGAGAATTGGGAAGCACCAAGTGGCAGGCCGCCATTGGTCCCCGCATTTCACAAATTTTATATCGTAGGCAGGTCGGCGTTACAAATCGGCCCCTGATAAGACTAGGGTTGCAATGTGATAAATCGCATATCGCAATAGGCAAGCGGGTCGACGCTACAAAATCGACCCTGACAGGTTTGGGTTGCGATGTGATATCACAATCGCAAATTGCAACATTGAAAAGTCCCGCATATACCAGACACCGTTTACCGCCGATTGCGATAGCCCGGATGTGAAAAGGTTATAGGTTCCAGTTAATACTCCCATCGGGTCCGCCACATCACAATCGCACAATCGCCGCCACGTACACAAGCCTTAAGCCTGTCGATCCTTGTCGATTGCGATTTGCGATGGACAGTCGGTGCCGACAGATTATGGCTCGCCGCTCGACAAAATTCTCACTTGGTTAGCGGATTTTTGGAGTGAAAATGTGGGTTCCTATCGGATATGGAGCAATTTATGGAATGAATAGTGGGAGAATTAGGAGAAGTCATAACACCTTCATTTCTCGACCAAATTGGAGGCAAAAGGAGGCTAGATGGCCATTTTTTAAAATTTGGGACTAATTTCAGTAGGTTTCAGAAGTAGTTGAGCATTGTAAACACATATTTTTACACTTTTGAGCATAATAGAGAGGCCCAAGAAATTGGAAGCTGGACCAAGGAGACATAGCCCAGGAGGGGTGAAATCCTTTATCATGTGCTTGTTATAATGTGTTTTGGATGATGTTCTGTATATGTTTATTGTTTTTGTTTAGTGTCTGATTTATGTTAAATTTCTCATAAAATTAACATAAAAGCTCTTTATTTCACTTGCAAAAATTCATAAATCCTTAAGCACAATGAAAGAATTTTGTTTATAATATGAGGAAGATCTTAGCACTGCAAACTAATATTCTAAATCATATCAAATTTGGTATCATAGCTCTAGGTTTTGCTTTGTGAAAGAAGGATTTAATTGTTTGCAAGTTTATGTCATGCTTACAAGGGTAAAACTCAAAAGAGATGAAGGAAAGATGGTTGGAAGCATTGAAGTTGGGTCAAGGGGAAGAAGAGCAAGGTTTCCACACTATTCAGCACCAGTTCTAACTCAAGTTGCATTTGAGACTCCAAAGGTCATGTCTCATGAAGGAGAACCTACAAACATGATAGAAGATGAGAAAACCTTCAGAAAGGATTTCTTTGATATGACAGAGATGGTGAAGGTCCTCTGTGAAGAGAGGAATAGCAGGTTGCAAGGAGAAAGTTCCAAACCTCCCAAAGGAGAAGGCTCTTCAGGAGGAGGTAATGGGAATGGAAACAAACCTCCACCCTCTCCACCATCTTCTTCATCTTATTCTTCACAAGCATCTTAACACTCTTCCACTAACACAACCCTTTCTCATACTCATCATCGTTCTTCAAAAGGAACTGGTAAATCACCTTTTCTAAAACTTGATGTTAAATTCAAGTTGCCTATGTATAATGGTGAAGTGAATGCAAAGAATCTTGATAATTGGATTCGTCAGTTGGAGATCTATTGCAGGATTCAAAACCTTCAAGAGGATGACATAAATATTTAGTTAGTTTCCTTGAGAATGGAGGGTGCAACACTTGTATGGTGGGAATCAAAGACCTAAGAGGAGATTAAAAAGAGGGTAAGATCTCTATTTCTTGGAATGATTTCATTGCTGTAATTAAAAAATAATTCTACCCTCTAGCTTATTTTCAGAAGGCCATCATGAATTGGTAGAACTTTACACTGCTTAAAGGCCAAAATGTGCAAGATTACACCCAATAATTCAAAAAAAGGTCTTTGATGTTAGGTTGTAGATTTGCAGTCACAGGACACTTTTATGAAGTACATAGGGGAGTTATACAATTACCTTAGGCATACTATCTTAATGTTTAATCCCAATAATATAGATGATGTGTGTGTGTAAGCCACTCATCTTGAGGATATTTTGGATAATATCTTGCGTTTTAGATTCGTTCCTTGGGAGTAACAATGGCCATCGCTGAGAACTTGGTCTGCGCAGGAAATGAAACCCTCGTCATGGCGATCGGCGGAGGCGGCGTGGAAGGGAAGGACGCAGTCATTGCCCCCCATAGGACTGCCATTAAGAACGCGAAGCTGGAGCGTTTTGCCCCTCCTCAAGCTTCTAGAAATGCCTTGGTTATGCGGCCAAATGTCTGGAAAGCACCGGATGCTTTTGACACAGCAGTCATCCTTCGGCCATTGCTTGATGGGCCAAATGAAACTAAGGCCGATCTGAAGGAGAAACCAGCAAAGTTGTTCGAGGCCAGAGATCTGCAGACATTATTCGTCTTTGGGCTCAGAACCCAACTCGGGGGTGGAAAATCGTCAGAGAACGGCCTGATATATACAGGATCTGCCAGTCTGGTGATAGTCAGGCTCACCCCTCTACAGACGCTTCATGAATGCAAAGACGAGGGATTGCATGGTGCAGATCTGCCTCTGCACACAAATGCATGGACCAAACCCTGTAGATCCAGGCTGGATCTATCTAATATAAGCAAGTTTCAAGATCTCCAAGATCTCAGGCCGCAGATCCGTAGATATATGCATCGATCCAACAAAGGGTTTGCAGATCGCGATACGCAAATGGAAGAATGCTCCAATAGAAGCTCAGATCTGGAAGACTACCTACATCCGGATCACAAGGCAACCAGCAACGACACCGGTACAGGCAGAGTAGGAACTTAGCTAAAATGCAGACATCAGGTAACAAAAACTTGTTTTCAGATTTTCATTAAAACCCCAGAGAAGCAATCTCTTTTAGTATGGGTACATGCAGAAAGTACTGTCTTGCAGCTGAAGCAGCAAATCTGCGCATTGACTGGGTACCCTAGCCAGATTCAACACTTAGTCAATGGCAGATGGTCTCTTCAGGACAACAGAACCATGGGAAGCTATGAGATTAGCTCAGGAGAAACCATTGGCTTGAATCTCAGACTGAGAGGAGGGGCCCCTCCTCAGGGTCAGTCAAGCAGCTCAGGAGGAGACAAAGGGAAAAAGCCAGCACCTCAGCATCAACCCAAGGGAGGTCCCTCCTACAAAAACATCCTTCAAGGTAGCAAAGATTCAGGGCCTTCTCCAGATCAAGGCGGATACACACCCAGGCCATACATAGTAGACCAGCTAGGGCAAACTCCAGCCCTTAGCTTTGATTCCACAGGGCTGGATGATTATGTCAAATCATATGAAACGCAGGCCCTAATATGTCGATTCAACAGCTTCTAGCCAAATCCAAGGGAACTATTTCACTGGATCTTCACCACTTGGACCATGGAATGTGACATACATTTATGTTCCAAAGGGTTTTTCATAGTCAGATTTGCATCCAAGGAAGTCAGAGATACAATCATCAGTGCGGGGCCTTGGTTCTGGGGAACGACGAGGCTATTCATGACACCATGGTTTACAGACTTCGATCCAAACAAAATGACAGTGTCCAAAATGCCGGTCTGGGTGCGTTTACATAACCTTCCCCTTCACTTCTAGAGTGAACGAGTCTTGGAAGGAATTGGGAACAACATAGGGAAATACATCAAAACAGACCTGGAAAGGATTGATGAAAGAATCTTCACCTTTGCTCGCATTTGTGTGGAAGTGGATCTAAGCAAAGGGCTGCCTGACAACATAAGGTTGATCTACAAACAACAAAATTGGATGCAAACACTAGACTATGAAAATACCGCATTCAGATGTAGGCTCTGCAGACAAACAGGACATTTGCAAAGCACATGTCCAGAAGCCAAGAAAGTTAACAGTAAAAGAAAGCAGAAAGGGAAGCCGAGGAAAGGATGGCTATTCTCCCCCCCGGTCTCAGAGGATGAGGAATCAGAAGCAGAAGAGGAAGATACCACAACAGAGAAAGCTGAGGTTTCCCAAGAAACGGGGAACCAGAAAGAAACCACATCAGAAAACAAGGCCTCTCAGCTCCACCCAAATCAGGTAGAGAAGACAAATGATGACCAGAACATGGGAGGGATAAAACGACATCACCAATCAGACACATCAGATTCGGACAAGGAATTAGGCCCACAGAAAGCAGAAACACAGTTAGTCCTAGCCTCGATCGAGCCCACTCAAGGAGAATGGCGCAAGGTCGAAAAGAAAAAAGGAAGAAAAACCTGAAGCGTGGGTTTTTGCCCACATATGTAATTCAGTTTTTCTTTGCTTTTCTCCCATTTTCTCTCTCTCTCACTCTTCTCTTCTCTTCATTTTTGCACGTTAGTCATGTAACATTGCGAAGGGTGCGAAAGCACTTGAGCCCAATGGGCAGCTTATGGTAATGCATCATGCATCTGCAATTGTAACTTTTCATTTTTTAAATAAAAGGTTACAGGTTTTTTCCACTGGAAAAAAAAAAGCCACTCATCTTGAGGCAAGAGAGAAAAACACCCTAGAAGAAGGTATTAAAAATCCATTTAAGGGTAAAGAGAAAGAAAAGTGTTTCAAGGGAAAGAAAAATGCATCCATTAAAAAGGAAAGAGAGAAAACAATCTATAAACATTTTTCCAAAGTGGGACACGATGAAGCTCAATGTTGGAAGCTTCATCCTGAAATGAAACCAAAGAAATTCAACAACAAAGGAAAATAAAAGACAATTGCAATCACTCAAGAAGAGGATTTGGGATTTGAATCGGATGATGAAACAAAAATCACGGCCATGGGGTTTCAAGGAAAGGAATCCATTGCTAGCACTAGTTCTTCAGACTCGTAAAATGAAACTCGAAATGAAAAAAGGAGAATAGAACTGTTTCACATAAGGGTGATATCAAAACATAACAATATTGATACATTGTTTGATAGCGGCTCTCAAGCCAATCTTATCTCAGAAAACATTGTCAAGAGTTTAAATCTAGAAACTGTTCCACATCATAAACTGTATCCACTTGGATGGGTATGTGACAATGCACAATTGCACGTTACGAGAAAGTGTAAACTAAAATTCGCAATCACTGCAAAATTCATAGATGAAGTGGAGCTTGACGTTGTGCCGTTAGATATCTGTGGCATCGTTTTGGGAAACCCATACCTTTATGACAAAAAATATATTTTCGATTGACATGAAAACAAATATCACATATTCGAAAATGGAGTAGAATATATTGTGAGAGGTCATAGAAAGAAAACAAATCTTTCGCTTGTTAATGCAGGGTAGATGAAAAGACTAGTGAATTCGAACAAGAATTTATGCTTCTCATGATCAAACCCGAGTATGATATTTATTATGAAGCATTTGATGGTTGTCATTCGAATTTGAAAACTTATTTGGTTGATGCTATTAACCAATCTGATGAAACGTTTCAGGAATCAAAGGGATTACTTCCCAAGAGGGGAATCCAACCTGAGTTACAGTTGCAGCAAAAGTGTTTTCTTCCTAAAATTGGCATGTACAGGATGTCAGTTATGGAAAGCACAAAAATTAAGACACAGATATGGGGATTGTTGAATAAAAGGATCATTCGGCCTACTCCTTTACTGTGTGGTGCACCTCTTGTTTTGGCACCCAAGAAGAATGGTAAGAATTTCCTTGAATGGGATTCAAGAAGTGGTTTTCATCAAAGTAGAGTTGTTGAAGGAGATATATGGAAGATGACATTCAAAACTAGGCAAGGTTTGTTTGAATGTCTTGTTATGATTTTTGGTCTTTGCCATGCTCCTACTACTTTTACGCATATGAAGAAAGATGTGTTGAAGCCATTTCTAGACATGATAGTCTACTTGGATGACATTTTCATTTTTAGAAAATTTCATTATGAACATGTCATGTGTGAGAAAAAAATACTTGATGTCGTATGTCAAGAACATTTGTTTCTGAAGATGTCAAAGTATATGTTGGATAAAACTTCTTTGATGTACTTGAGCCGTGAAATTGGTTCTTCCAAGTGTGTTCAAGTTCCCAAGGGATTTTTGGCAGTCTACATGGGATGTGGAGAAGGTGAGCTGCTCCAAGATTGAAGCCATAACAGTCTATGGTGATATTGACTCCATTCTTGTAGACACAGGTGAAGGAATCATACATCCTCGTGAAACCGTAGATGCCTTTGCTCTGCTCACAATTTATGCAGGCAGGCTCAAGGTAGTCATTTGGATGAAAGGTTTTTTGGGAGAAGCCCAATGTTGGAGGAGAAATTTTGTTAATTTTTCTTCTATTGTAGTTCATTTGCATTCATTGGTAGTTGTGCAAAAGGTCTTCCAGTGGGGAGGAAAACAACAAGAGGCATTTGATGCTTAAAAAAGGAGCAGTACAACTCCAGTACTTGCTTTTCTAGAATTGAGACAATGATTTAAGTTTCAGGTTGGTGTATGTGACTATGCCATGGGCGTAGTATTTTTGTAATTTGGTAATCCCATTTATTTTCATTCAAAAATTTTCAATGATAAAGTGTTTAAGTTGCAGTGACAAAGTCACTTCCATTGGATGGGTTTTATTTTTCTATTCCACTCGGTTAAAAGGTATAAGAAAGGTATACATGACAAGTTTTTTGATGTACTTTCTAGGCCTATAGTTTGTATAACTACTTTCCTCAAGCATCATTTTGTTTTACATGAAAGTTATGTTTAGAAAAATACATACTTTTAAGATGTATATTCAATATTGAGTCAAAGGAATCAAGTGGAGGAATTTGTTTACCATTTGCATCATAATGTATTGTATCATCTTGTTAAGAAGTGTTGATACCTAATTCTTTGTTGCTCCTCTCTTGATATCTTCCACAATCACCTATACTGTGTGCAATACCCTTCGCCATTCATCTTCCAGTCATTACCTCCCCATTACCTCTCGATGACTCGTTTATCACTGTTAAATGCTTCCACTACGAGACAACACTAAACTACAACTTCATGGGCTCATCATCTCACACTGCGTTTTATTCATTGCATTGAATGCTGGTATTCAATGCGTTGAATGTTGAACATCCCTCATTCCCTCCTTTCTTATTGGGTCCATTCTCCCTTGCTATAATAGAGCGGTGACACCATATTTAAGGTTCTTTGGCCCTTTAGAGCTCCAACAACACGAAGGATTTCGATAAACCCGAACGTCAATAAAACATCAAGTATTTCGTCGGAAAACGGTTGATTTTGCTCCGATTTCTGAGAATATCGCAAGGTGAAAAATTGTGGTCTCCAACATAAAGTTCTGAAGAATTGCGAGGTTTGATAATTCCAAGTGTTTTAACAGTTAGTGCGAAAAAACTTGTTGAATTTGGTCTGCCATTGTCATGTCCTTGGACTAAAGATTACTACATTTTTGGCTTTTGGAACTAGAGATTTAGGTATATGAGGAGTTGTTTTTGAGTTTCAAAGATTCAAATATGTGATCTACGAATTTTTTTGGCTTGTTGCGATTTCTTTCATGATTTTGTGCCCCTGTTTTGTAAGAAACTGTAGCTAGTTTCTTGTTTGTCATAAGAATTCATAATATTGCTACTACACTGCAATTTTTTTTACATCAAAAGCGCATTGATTTTGCTGGCATAAGTTTTTTTTTACAATACACAGGTTTTACAATGCATTCACTGATATCTATTGTGGGAGTGGTTTTCACTGGAAAGGAGAACTATCCAGAATGGTCGCGGAAAATCAAACACTCTCATTTTTAATGAGGTGTGGAAAGAAGTGTGTGTTGGAGATGGTGACAAACAGCCAGAATAGCCTACCTCAAACAAGGAATTTGCCATTTGGGAAAATAATAACAACAAGGCTTATGCATTGATTGCAACATTAGTAAATGAAGAGTTGAGTCGCCATATTTCACCATTTTCAAATGCTTTCAAAGACTTACAAAAACTTAGGGAACTCTATGACTGACACTCTGCACTTGAAGTTGTTCAACTCATGATTAAATTGTTCAGCCTTGAATTGCAAAGTGATGATCCTCTTGCTCTTGCATCATAAGTAAAATCTATTATGCATGATATCAAAGTCACTAATGTTGAACTGAACATTCCTCTGATAGCTTTTCTCAAGGCACTTTATCCCACTTACTCAAATTATCTTGAGTCATTGCAAGCAAATGGAAACCTCAAAGATATTACCTTTGACTCCCTTATAAAAAAAATTCTGAAAGAGAGAAAGCTTTTGGGAAGAAGACAACTCCTCAGTCTTTTGAAGAGGCTATGTGTCTTGCACATAGAGAGAAGAATCTTGCTCAAGATTCTTCCAGAGGAAGAGATGGTCGAAGAGGAAGAGGAAGAAATTTCAGAGGCAGGGGGGTAGACACTCTCAAGGAGAAAAGTTAGATTTGCATTGCATATGTTGCAAAAGAGATGGATCACATGATGCATCCACATGCAAGTTGCCTTGGGATAGAATTGAGCAGGAAAGAAACCAACCCAAAGGTAAAAATAATGACAAAGAGAAAGGTAAAACACCTGAAACCGCTCACTATGTTGTGGCACACTGTAATATTGGAGTAAATGAAGACTTATTTAATGCTTCACTTTCTTCTTGGAAAAATGATTGGTTGCTTGATTTAGGAGCAACCTGCCACATGACTTGCTCCCTGCCACATGAATTTTAGAAGAGATTTTTTTGAAGAATTTACTGACAATGTTGATGGAGCAGTATACTTTGCAGACCAATAAAAACTCAAGCCATCAGGGCTTGGCACAATCTGGCTTAAAGTCACTGGTCTTTTAGACTTTCTTTTGCATCATGTTTTATATCTCCCACAGCTGAGGAGAAAATTCTTGTCCTTGGTCCACATCCCCAAGCAAGGACACTCCATTCACATGTTCGATGGCAAGGTTGAGGTGGGAAAAGTATAAGACCACTCACTTGTCATGACGGGGATAGAAGAAGAAAGACTTCTCAAGCTGCAGGGTACCTCTGCTCGTGCACAAAATTTCTCATACAATTCTCATTATGATGAAGGTACATTTCCATCAAGTTTTTTATGCCATGTTAGATTTGGACACTTGAACTATGATAGCCTCCACTTATTGAAAAAAATGGTATTACTGGTTTGCCTACAATTCCTAGGAAACTTAAGCAATGTGATGCTTGCATTCTAGGAAAGCATTGATCCAGGTCTGGGTGTGACAAAGGACCCTTCCAAGACCTTTTACTTTCATGATGTGTTAGATTTCATTTTTTAAAAGAACATAAATGAATACATGTGCATGTTGTAAAGAAGAGGAACATGACAAGAATCAACGCATGAAAACATAAGCCATTGATAACAGAGTTCGTCTAGGAGGGACTACGTCTTCAGGTCCCGGTGTCAATATGGTGTAGTAGGCCGTTGCATTAAGTGTTGTCAATAGTGATGACGTACATAAGAGGTTATGTCTCTATCGTACAAGGAAAATTCCCTCACGCAGGAGTGGCTCCAAGAAATGTTCTGCTACAGGAACTCTTAGTCAAAAGGACTCCTATTAGTATGACACAAAATCATGCATGATGATCAAGAGCATCCCTCCAACATGGCATAAAAGGAATCTTAATGCAAACATGCATGATGAAAACATGAGTATCCCATCGACATACAACAAAGGGATCTCAAACAAGACATGACGAATCATGACAACAAGTACATCACACAAATTATTCCGCATCACATCAAGTAGGAATCATGAAAACAAGTAACAGACAAGATCTCATATCAAGCATCAAACAGGGATCTATGCAGCACAATGCATAGCAAAAGAAGTACATGAATACACTGCATATACCTCACATCCATGGGCCATCTGAAGAAGCGGATGTAAAACTACTGAAGCTGGCTGTACCATCAATCTTGTGGCGTCGAATCTCATGGAAATGGTTGCTCGCACATGAATAATGATACCTGCACTCCACTTAGAAAAGTGGCCGAAAAATATAATGATAAAATGAAAAATCTGAACACACCATGAGATTCATGGAATCGAATAGTGCAAAATCGACTGTCGAATTTATGAATTCTAAGAAAGTGGAAATCTGGGGCTCAAGGAATCTTTTAGATTCCCCCTAGATTCCTCAAAGATTCCCTCCTCCGGGTCCTCTGCAAATCAGCTACTCAGATCAGGAAACTGACTACGCCATCAAGTTTTTGTTGCTGAGAGGTGTAAGATCGACATAAAATTTGTCCAATTTGGACACTGCAAAAATTTCACCCTCCTGGAAATTTCGCCCAGTCATGGTTCCACCAACATTAAAAATTAATTACAAAAAAATATTTTGTCCCGATTTCTGTGCCCACTGTTGGTTCCTCCATTTGGGCACACTGGGCAAATGAAGGTTTATATTGAATCCCGGGCGGATTAACCCATGTGGGGTTGGTTGGCGCAATGGCAAGTAAGGAAAATCGTTGGGGAGGGATCGGGGGATCAAATCCCGCCCCTCCTTATTTTTGTTCCATTATTGTTTTACTGTTTTAAACCAAAATGTATTTGGGGTTGAACCCACATTGGGCGGCCTGCCCCATAACTCCCATAACAAAAAATGGCTGGTGTGTTTTATTAATGGTGCACGGGGTACTTGGTACATAACATGGTATTGGTGTGTGGTTCATGGGGAAGCCCAGAGGGGGCCGACCCACGTGGGTCGGGTGGGCTCAATCCCCATTGGCCCCACAGTATATACGACACATCTTAATAAGGTGGTGGGTGTGATGTGGGTGGCGGGGGTCATGGCCTGCCACCACTTTAAATAATTTTTTTTTTTAATTCCTTATATTAAAACAAATTGGTCGTTTGTTGGAAAATTCGAAAATTGACTGTAGGAGACATTTTAATGAGGCCACAATTTCACCAGGAATTTGGCCCAGGTTGGCTAGAATCCGGTGGCTGGCTATCTGCGAAAATGTGTCTCCCTTAACCTACCTAGTCAGCAAAAGTCAACCGAAATTTGACTGCTTCTAACTTCTTCATCCGGACTCAGATTGACGAACCATTCACATCACCACGATCACGAAGACGAGATCTTTAACATGAACCTAGTTTGAGCATAATCCAAACACTTTGATTTTTGAGCTTTCATAAGCACTCTTTGTCCTATGTGTGTCTCTGGAGCCACCTAGATCAATCCTCCCCACACTGGAGCTTTTGGTCCTCCAAAAGCATGAAAAATAATTTGCAACTTTTTTGTACCTTGTTTGCATCACAAGCATCCTGAAAGGCCTCACTTCCATCTCCTTCACCTTTGTTCTTCAGAGCCTTAAGCAATGAGCCGACACCTGCAACCTTTGTAACTGGTAGTACATTGTTTTGCAAATTACATGCTTGACTTTCATGACCAACTAATGACCCAAGCATCCCACACTTGCCACGAGTTTATAACACATACTTGGTAGTCAAGTTTACAACAAGATGGACACAATACCCTAGCTATGAAAACAAGGCCAACATATCATTGTTGCTTCGACAAGTGATGGAAAACACATCATCACTGCAACACATGATTTACAAAAATAAGGCCAAACACTATTTTCTTTGACAAGCGATGGAAACACGACATCATTTTCACATTTTAAAATGCAACTCAAAATAAGACCAGACATCATTGTCACTGAACAAGTGATGGAAAACACATCATCACTTTTACATTTTAAAATGCAGCAAATGATTTACAAAAGCACGACCATGAAATGCTAACATATCTAGAAACCATTTCACTTATCAATGTGAACAGGTCACCTCCTTCTGGTGATTTTGCTTGTTGAAAAATTGTTTCACCTGGTTCATGCACCGACACTTTGTCTTTAAGGCGCTGCTCTCGATGGAGCCTCCAACAAGTGGCTCTTTGATGGCCATTTCTGTAGCAATGACTGCAATACATCTTCCTCCTCCAGATCTGCTTAACATGTTTCTTTACTTGTTGTTGAGAGGGTCTTTCATGCCTCATCCTTTTGTGTGCTACCATTCTTTTCCAACACTTAGAAAATGTATGGTTATGTAATCCGCAAAAGGTACATGTTTTTCGATGCCATCTTTTGCATTCATCATTAACAACATGATCATAATTGAAATGAACATTCGAATGTTGATACTGGTTATACTTTTCCTTGTTGTCTCTGGTGTAAGTATGGCGATCAGAGCTTGTCTTAGCTCACACTGCCATGGGATGAGGGGGATGTGTTCCCATCATTCTCTTTCCTCGACGATTTCAACGATGTCTTGGAAGCACATGATACCTTCAAGCATTCGCCCTCGGTGTATCTCAAGCCTACAAATCAAGATCTCGGTACAACCTCTAATGGTTGAATTATGCCTTGGTTATTAACACCAAGTTCTTTTTCCTCCTCGTGCCTTGTCCTGGTAAGGAGCCTCATGTTTGTCCCTGTAATTGGGATCTCCAAATCTCCAACAAAAATCATACTATGTGAAGGTGAAACTGAAATGAAATCAACATCTTTTACCTCCTCTGTCGATTTGGAAAGAACTGATGAGGGTTTCTCATCATCTTTTGTTGGTGGTTCGCTAGCTGTCTCGGCACATTCCCCAACTTCCTTTCTGACATACCCAATTCCTGTTCGACACGGTAATTCCTCTACCTTGATGGGGTTGACGATGCCTTGGCCATTAATGCCCAAGCCTTTTCCTTCATACCCCATTTTCTTCAACAGTTTGGAGCCAATTCCTGTGGTATGATTTTCAAAAATAACAAAATCATCATCAGGAAATATACATGAAGATGGAGAACTACTTTTTACCTCACATGGGTCACACTGCAACTTTTCCAAGGCCTCATCCTTTGCTCACAGTTGTCATAGCAAACTTTGTTTTTCCTCTTTCTCTTCATGTAGACGCGCCTTCAATTCAACGTTCTCTATTTGAAGATTATGTTTTTTGTGCTTCAGTTCTTCCAGGGCCTCTTCCGTGGCTTGCAACTAAAGTTGCAATCGCTCCTTTTCCTTTGTCTCTTTCTGTAGAGTTTCATACACTATCTCTACCCTTTGGGAATTTTTGAGCATGGTTTCGTACATCGCTTTTTCATCCTCTGTCACTGCATGTTCCATTGTTCACGCTACAATTCACATCCACGCAAAGACAGCTATAATACCACTTGATCTAGGTTCGGGTGTGACAAAGGACCCTTCCAAGACCTTTTACTTTCATGATGTGTTAGATTTTATTTTTTAAAAAGAACATAAATGAATACATGTGCATTCTATAAAGAAGAGGAACATGACAAGAATTAACACATGAAACATAAGCCATTGATAACGGAGTTCGTCCAGGAGGGACTACATCTCTGGGCCCCAGTGTCAATATGGTGTAGGCCGTTGCATTAAGTTTTTTCAATAGTGATGATGTACATAAGAGGTAATGTCGCTATCATACAAGGAAAATTCCTTCACGCAGGAGTGGCTCCAAGGAATTTTCGACTACACAAACTCTTAATCAAAAGGATTCCTATCAGTATGACTCAAACTCATGCATGATGATCAAGAGCATCCTGCCAACATGGCATAAAAGGGATCTCAATGCAAACATGCATGACAACAACATGAGTATCCCATCGACATACAACAAAGGGATCTTAAACAAGACATGACGAATCATGACAAAAAGTACATCACATAAATGATTCTGCATCACATCAAGCAGGAATCATGAAAACAAGAGACAAGATCCCACATCAAGCATCAAACAGGGATCTGTGCAGCACAATGCATAGCAAAATAAGTACATGGATACACTGCATATACCTCACATCCAGGGGCCATCTGAAGAAGCGGATGTCAAACTACTGAAGCTAGCCGTACCATCAATCTTGTGGCGCCGAATCTCATGGAATGGATGCTCGCACATGAACACTGACACTTGCACTCCACTTAGTAAAGCAGCCGAAAAATAGAATGGGAAAATGAAAAATCTGAACACACCATCAGATTAGTGGCATCGAATAATGCAAAATCGACTATCAAATTTTTGAATTCTGAGAAAGTGGAAATCTGGGGCTCAAGGAATCTTTTAGATTCCCCCTAGATCCCTCAACGATTCCCTCCTCTGGGTCCTTTGCAAATCGGCTGCTCAGATCAGGAAATTGACTATGCCATCGAGTTTGTGTTGCTGAGAGGTGTAAGGTCGACATAAAATTTGTCCAATTTGGACACTGCAAAAATTTCACCCTCCTGGAAATTTCGCTCAGTCATGGTTCCACCTACATTAAAAATTAATTAAAAAAATATTCCGTCTCGATTTCTGTGCCCGCTCCTAATTCCTCCATTTGGGCGCACTAGGAAAATGAAGGTTTATATTGAATCCTGGGCGGATTAACCGATGTGGGGTTGGTTGGCACAATGGCAAGTAGGGAAAATTGTTGAGGAGGGGTTGGGGGTTCAAATCTTGCCCCTCCCTATTTTTATTACATTATTGTTTTATTGTTTTAAACCGAAATGTATTTGGGGTCGGGCCTGCATTGGGCGGCCCGCCCCATAACTCCTGTAACAAAAACTGGCTGGCACATTTTATTAATGGTGCACGAGGTACTTGGTACGTATCATGGTATTGGTGTGTGGTTCATGGGGCCACCCGGTGGGGGTCGGCCCACGTGGGTCGGGCAAGTTTAATCACTGTCGGCCCTGCACTATATACGACACATCTTAATAAGGTGGTGGGTGTGATGTGGGTGGCGGGGGTCATGGCCAACCACCACTTTAAATCTCTCTCTCTCTCTCTCTCTCTCTCTCTCTCTCTCTCTCTCTATATATATATATATATATATATATATATATACATACATATATATTAATTCCTTATATTAAAACTAATTGGTCGTTTGTTGGAAAATTCGAAAATTGACTGTAGAAGACATTTTAATGAGGCCACAATTTCGCCTGGAATTTGGCCCAAGTTGGCTGAAATTCGGTGGTCGGATTTCTGCGAAATTGCATCTCCCTTAACTTGTCGAGTCAACAAAAGTCAACTGAACTTTGACTGCTTCTAACTTCCTCATCCAGACTCGGATTGACGAACCGTTCACACGATTATGACGACGAGATCTTTAACATGAACTTGGTTTGAGCATAATCCAAACACTTTGATTTTTGAGCTTCCATAAGCACTCTTTGTCCTGTGTGTGTCTCTGGAGCCACCTGGATCAAGCATAGGAAACAGTCTTTTCATGATTCACATTCCAGAGCACATAGAAAACTTGAACTCATTCATTTAGATTTATGTGGTCCAATGCCTTCTCCTTCTGCAAATGGAAATAAATATATGATGACATTTATTGATGACTACACCATAATGTGTTGGGTTTATTTATTGAAGAACAAATCTAATGCTTTCCAAACATTCAAGAACTTTCATACATGGATTGAAAATGATGCACAATCTCATATTGGCTCTATTCACATTGATAATGGAAAAGAATACACTTCAAAAGAATTTGAAATATGTCTTCGCCAACATGGGATCAAACATCAAACAATTGTGCCTTATCATCCCCAACAGAACGGGGTAGCTGAAAGAATGAATAGGACAACCTTAAATATGGTGCGCTACATGATGTTTTTCAAGAATGTAAAATTGATGTTTTGGGCTGATGCAGTTCTATGTGTTGTATCGGTAAATCATCTTAAGGTCTTTGGTTCCACATGTTATGCCTTGATACCAAAGGTACATAGAAACAAACTTGGTGCAAAGAGTCGTAAGTGTATCTTCCTGGGGTATTCAAACACCTCCAAAGCATACCGCCTCTATGATGAAGTCAATAAAAAGTTTGTTGTATCTAAAGATGTAATCTTTGTTGAATCATCCAAAACTGACAATGTTGTTGAGCGGAAACTTAATCGCTTGGATAGATTCACAAATGCAAAAACATTTCAAGAATTCGATAATAAGATTCCACATCTTGAAGAGGGGATTCCTATACTAGATGAACATGTGGAATATTCTTCTGAAGCACTCTCTCCCTTGCATGAAACTCCAACAACAGATGATACTTTGAGTGATGTGATTGATAGAATTGGGAGTCTCATCTTGATTCAGTCCCAACTCAATCAATGGAGCAGCCTGGACCATCTCAGAAAGGTCCCCCAAAGTGGATGACAAAGACACTTGAAAGCGTTCATCCTGCTGAGGTTGGAAAGGCAGGAACTAGAAATTCAACCCAACAAAATAGAGGTGATGTAGATGACTCTGATTCACCTGTTTTTATGGATGTTTTTTATGATTGTGAATTGAATTTATCTACATATTTTGAACCAACTTCCTTCAAAGAAGCTGCTTCTCATGATGAATGGAAAGAAGAAATGCAAAAGGAGTATGATGCCTTGATAAAGAATGGCACTTGGAAGCTGGTTGATCCTCCATTGGGAACCAAATCAATTGGTTGCAAGTGGGTGTACAAGAACAAGTACAAAGTTGATGGCTCACTTGACAATAACAAAGCCAGGCTTGTGGAAAAAGGTTTTCACAGAAGGAAGGGGTCGTTTATGAGGAGACTTTTTCCCCCATAGCAAAATGGGCTACCATCCGGACACTCTTTTCCCTAGCAGCTTAGAACGGTTGGAAAGTCCATCAAATGGATGTAAGAACTGCTTTCTTGAATGGAGATCTAAAAGAGAATTTTTTTATGTCCCATCCTGAAGGATTTGCTGTGAAAGGACATGAACATAAAGTATGCAAACTCGCGAAATCCTTCTATGGCCTCAAACAAGCACCGTGAGCCTGGTATGAAAAACTAACTGAGCATCTTCTGAAACTCAATTTCAAACATTATGATCTTGATGACGCAACTTTGTTTGTCAAGAAAATTGGCAAAACAATTGTATATCTTGTGGTATATGTAGATTATCTTTTGATGATAGGGAACAATGAGAGCTACATTGCATCCATAAAGAAGGAATTGAGGAAAGGTTTTGAACTGACTGATTTGGGCTATGTTCATTACTATCTTGGTATTGAAGTAACTCAACATCTAAATTCCATATTCCTTTCTCAAAAGAAGTACATTGGAGATCTGTTGAACAGGTTTGGCATGGATGAATGCAATCCTATGACTACTCCAATGGAACAAAACTTAAAGCTCACATCCATTGAAGGAAAATAATTTGAGGATGCAACAAAGTATAGACAGCTTGTAGGAAGTCTCAACTACTTAACTACTACCAGACTAGCCATTTCGTTTGTTGTTGGAATCCTCTCCAGGTTTATGCAAAAGCCTTGTGAGGGACATTGGTATGCTGCAAAAAGAGTTCTAAAGTACTTGAAGGGAACTCAAGACTTTGGACTCAAGTATGCATAGGTGGGGGACTTTAGCTTGATTGGATACTCTGATTCAGACTTTGATGGAGACAAAGAAACTGGGGTATCTACTTCGGGTTATGCTATGAGTCTTGGATCAAGAGTTGTCTCCTGGAGATCACATAAACAATCAGTTCCAATAGATTCCACAACAGAGGCAAAATATGTGGCAGCAGCTGAGGCAACAAAAGAAATTGTGTGGCTCAGGAAAATTCTGGAAGATTTGTAGCTAAAAGAAGTACATTCGACTCCACTCATGATTGTCATAATACCTCGGCAATAAAGTTGGCCAAGAACCCAAGGTTCCATGATCAAACGAAGCACATCAATATAAAATATCATCTGATTCGACATCATGTTGAGGCCAAAACAATCCATCTTTGCCATTGTTCCACTAATGAGCAGATTGTAGACATCTTCACCAAAGTGCTTGGAAGAGAAAAGCTTGAAAGATTCAGAACGATGCTTGGACTCACCAACATCCCTTCAGATTAAGTGGGGGAATGTTGACACCTAATCATAGTGATTGGGTGAACAACTGTAAATAGTGTAAATAAATAATAGAGAAAACAGAGAGTCATCAGGAGATGAAACTCAACAGTCACTCCCTCTTGTATATAATAATGAACAACCTAAATGAATAATACAATCTCATTTTTTAGGAGTTATCTCCTGGCCTGACAAGAAGGATGTTTATACTAATATTAACATGGAAAAGGCCAAATAGTTCATTGAACAACTCCAAATGGTACATCAAACAGTGCAAGAACATCTTTAAAAGGTTAAAGGCAAGTACACAGAAAGGCATGACAAGAATCGTGGAGAACACAAGTTCAAATTCAGTGATCAATGGATCAAGATTGGAAAGGTGAAGGAACTCTACCCTCACCTATTGGTCATTTGAAAGTGATCTTTTGGGGTCCAAAAGGCTTCTAGTGGGAACGAGTGATAAGGTGCTTAAAATTATGCTAAAAAATCAAAGTGTCAGAATTTTGTTAAACTTAGATTTAGATCGAAGAGCTCGTCATTCTTATTCCAACGGTGTGAACGACACTCAAATATGAGCTTGTATGCAGAAGTTAAAGCAAGTCAAAGTTTAGATTTGACTTGCTTATGTGGCAGGATTGGATGATGTGGCAAGGTTCATAAGTGAATTGGGAAACGCCAAGTGGCAAGCCTCCATTGGTCCCCGCATTTCGCAAATCACATATCAGAGGCAGTTCGGTGTTACAAATCGGCCCCAGGCAAGACTAGGGTTGCAATGCGATAAATCGCATATTGCATATCACAAAATGGAAGCGGGTCGGAATTACAGAATAGACCGCAAAAGGTTTGGGTTGGGATGTGATATCGCAATAAAAAATCGCAACATGGTGAAGCCCTGCATATACCAGACACCGGTTTTCCGTCAATTGCGATATCCCAGATGCAAAAAGGTTATAGGTTCCAGTTAATACTCTCGTTAGTTCTGCCACATCGCGATTGCACAATTACCTTCGTGTACACAAGCCTTAAGCCCGCCGATCCTTGCCAATTTTTATTTGTGATGGGCAGTCGATGCCGACGGATTAAGGCGTGCCGCTCGGTAAAATTCTCGCTTGGTTAGCGGATTTTTGGAGTGAATATGTGGGTTCCTGTCGGATATGGAGCAATTTTTTGTGGAACAAATAGTGGGAGAACTAGAAGTCATAACTCCTTCAGTTTTCCACCAAAGTGGAGGAAAAAGGAGGCCAAATGACCATTTTTGAACATTTTGGACTGATTGGAGTAGGTTTCAGACGCATTTGAGCATTGTAAACACATATTTTTACACTTTTGAGCATAGTAGAGAGGCCCAAGCCATTGGAAGATGGACCAATGAGACGTAGCCCAGGATGGGTGAACTCCTTTATCATGTGCTTGTCGTAATTTGTTTTTGAAGATGTTCTGTATATGTTTATGCTGCTGTTCAGTTTCTAATTTATGTTAAATTTCTCATAAAATTAACATAAAAACTCTTCATTTCACTCGCAAAAATTCATGAATTTTTAAGCACAATGAAAGCATTTTGTTTATAATCTGAGGAAGATCTTAGCACTACAAACTAATGTTTTAAATTAGATCAACCGCCTTTGGTCACCCTACCCTCATATCATTATCGTGGGTCCCTTTCTTCATTGTTGTCTCCCCCACTAAAGGTTCACCAAGATTGCCTCTTAGCTCCAAAGAAACTACAATGAAGAAGTCTACCCAAGTATGTGTTATGTCACATTTCTCACTTTGGTGTGCCCTTCCTTCATTCTTTCCATGAGTCATGTCGGGCACTTAGCCAAATATTTGTTTGGTTAAGCATGCTTCACTCATCGCATAAGTTCATCATGTTCCACCCTTGTATTGGACATTCAAACCTTTTTATCTAAGGTCAAATATGCCCAAACAAGTCATGCAAAAGCCAAAATCACCATCGGATAACTAAATGCAAACTCACCTCAAACTTCCAGGTGAAAGTAATCCATCACACGTTACCCTCAACCAATGTAAGGGGAACCATTTATATGATTTCCATCAACAACTTCCATCCATGGCTGCGATATGCATGAATCTGGTCCAACTTTGGCAAGCTTCATCTCACCAAGTTCTTCCTCTTTCGTTGGCAAGATTGTAGCACTTGTTCCTTCATGCTTGTCCATATAGCCAACTTCTTCCTTCAATGGCTGTGATATGCCCAAATCTGGTTCAGCTAGGGTGGGCATTATCCCACCAATGTCTTCCTCTTTTGGTTGCATGTTCACAACATTTACATCACACTTGACCATCAGACCATCTTCCTCTTCATATGTCATAGCTTCTTCTTCATCATCAAAACCAACAATTTCAACCTTCCCAACTTCCCAACCAAGTCGAATAAGCTCCCTTCTAACCTTGTCTTCCAAAACTTCAATATCTTCTCGCAATCGTGGCCTCTCTTCCTTCATGTGCCCAACCTATCTATGAGTTATATAAGTCTATCATAGCCCTCTTGTAGACCTGCCATCATACTGCCTAACCCTTAACATGTTCACAACCTTGATCACAATCTTCTTACAAACTTTTCCAAGTGCCCAACTTCGCAAATTAGGCTCTGATACCATCTGTCATCGCCCCACACTGTGATGCCTTAAGACCACCGTGGGCATTGTGTGACACTAGCGATATTTTGTCGCAATTGTACAAATACTCTAACCCAGAGTACGCCTAACTCCTTTACACTTCAACACATAGTCAATTTTCCAATTCAATCTTCTTATTCAATTATTACAATGATGAAAATAAAACTTCAACTAACATTCAACAGTTCCACAATATTGCATAATCGTAAACTAACAATATGAAGACAGTATATGTGACGGGAGGGGGAAAATCCAAAAACACTTCTCTTTACTCTTATTAAACTTCAAATAATATTTACAATAGAGTTATAAAGGGGATAGCCATGTCCAAACTCATGTGCTACCTAAGCACAAAGAGTGGAAATCGTTGGCCCAACCCAACGCACTGGCCAAAGTAGCAATTTTCACAATCAAGGCTTGCCCAACCCAAGGTTGGCACCTTGGCCAGTAGAAAATCCAAAATTGTGCCCCAAAATAACCCAGAAAACCAACACTCGGCCTTGCCCAGAAACAAGCTTGCTTGGGCGAGCTCTCCTCCTTCTGCGACATGCCTTATCTTCTTTTTTCAAACTCTACAATATGTGCCCTACGGATCTGTGATATCGCACCCCTTACATTTCTTGGATATTGCAGACTTCGCCCTTTCTGTGATCTGCTCTGTGATATTAATTCTCTTGTGAGAACTTGCTTATAGCCTCCTCCAAGTGTTGAGCTCTTCTACTTATATGTGTCCCTTCCCTTTGGTTAAGTGAGCGTCAATGCCCCTTTAAGTATTGAGTCGACCTTCCATTTTGTGCGCGGGCACCCCTTCATGGGTGGGCGGGCCCTTGGGTTGACCCGACCTTGGTCATGCGAGCACCCCTTGTTGGGCGAGCATGCCCCTGGGCCAACCTTTCCTGGGTCATCCAGGCACTCTGCCTTTACCGTGTGCTCCATGCTACATGCTTGTCACAATGTCATGTCATTCACTCCATGTTGCACTGCCCCTCAACTCATCCACTGTGCCCTCGCTCGCCATGTCTTGCTTTTCGCGTTCGCTAGCTTACTTTTCCTGCTAATTCTTGCTCGTTGCGGTGCGGGCACCCACTTTGGGCAAAGGTACATCCATAGGCACAATCTTGCTGAATTGGGTTGTCATTATTTTATGTGTGGGAAAGCACTCTCCCTTATGCGCCCTCCATTAGGTTATGTTGGTTGGCAGGAACACCCATCATGATGTGCCCACTGGATCTTGCATGGTGCCCCGTCTTCGTGCGGGTGTGCCCAGGGCGCTCGCCCTTCCAACTCGTGCATGTTACCCCTAAGTGGATCTGGGCGTGTTCGTCACATAAGTGTGCTCATTCACCTCCAAGTCATTTTTTCGCCACCAAGTGAGCATGGCCCATCATGGATGTCTGTTGGCCTTGGTGCCAACTCTAGGCCCTAACAACTAGCAACACATAGATCACATACAGGATTTATCTTGGAAAATCCTAATTGGGAAAAAGCCAAATCATAATATATTTATTACTTATGGCAAGAAAACACCTTAGAATGAAGAGTCCCGAGCCTATTTATAGGCTTCATTACATGTAATACTATAGATCAATAGCATAAGTCATCGATACCATGTGTTCGAAAACCCAAAACTATAAACTTAACAACTTTAACTTTATGACTAAATGGAATTTAGTTAATAAAAATAAATCTAAATACCCTGTATTAAACATAAACATAGTTTTCTAATATAAATAAATATCTTGAATTAATATGGAATTTATATAACATTTTCACACAACGCATATCTCTCTAGCTAGTATGGAAGAGATGTTGTAATGTCATATTTTGTCTTGTTCCTTAAAAATTTTACTCGGTCAAATTACATAAAAAAATAAATAAAAATAAAATCAATAATTAAAATAAAATTGAGGTAAAATAGTCAAATTACCATTGGTGGTTTTTGGGCTCTAGGTTTTGACAACACATGTTTTTTCCAACTATATATATATATAGATATATATATATATATATATATATATATATATATATATATATATATATATATAACCAACCTAGATCCAACTTAACTTCAGGTCTACCAAGCACTAGAGGGATCAAATCTCTTGAGGTGCAAACCTCTTTTAGAGTGAAAACAAATTTTTAACACAACACCGTTTTTCCAATGGTATTCTTATATATATATATATATACGTAACCAACCTATTTCCATTTTAACTTCGGATCCACCAAGCACTAGAGGGATCTAATCTCTCGAGATCTAAGCTCTCGAGGTGCAAACCTCTTTTAGAGTGAAAAGAGATTTGATCCCTCTCGGAACTTGATAGATCCTCAATTATAATGGTTCTAGGTTGTTTATTTAACATTTACAACATATAGTATTGATATACTTAATAACATTAAAGTATATATGATTAAATATGCAATACATATATTAATTAGATTTTGTTATATATATCAAAATTTGGTAGTGAAATTTAAAAAATGTTAAATTTTATTGATATATTTAATATTTATTTATTTATTATTATTGTATTTAGAGGAATAGACAATTGGGTTGGTCCCATATTTGTGTGAAATAAGGTTGATTCCCACTGTTACCACGGTAACTTATGCCTTCTTCGCATTTATAAATGAATCAAAAATTTGAATTTGGAACTTTCTCACACATCATACTTCATTTTTATGATGATCACTAATTGAGTTACCTCCTAAAAACTTTATTAATATATTTAATATTATATATATTAAAATATATAATATATATTTTAAATTTAAAAATATATTTAATAATAATAATAATAAATTATATCTCGTGGATAATTCAATATTATTGTTCTTTATAAATTAGTTCATTTAAAGAAACACAAAAGTTTCTTGAATGGTATATTTTTATTTTATGCGTAATTTGATTACTACATATTATAGAAGCATAAGAACGCATAAGGTTCTTAAATAGTATATTCTTATTTAATTTAGAATAAGATTATTTTTTAAGGTTTTTCCATGCTTTGTGGTCTTATCACAATTTGGTGTGTATTTCATTATTTTTCATTATATTATTTGTAACGGTTTTACAAATGTGATTTTATTATTGTTTGTTTGTTTTTTTTTTTTTTTTTTTTTTTAAATTAGTTTGGAAAGTATTATGTTTATGAAATTTGGTTTAAGCCAGGTTTTTATAGAAATTGAATTTTGTTTGACGTTTGTTTTTAAAGAAAACATTATGAATATTAAAATAGGTGTATTTTGTGTGTTTCATTAATTTTCATTATATTATTTGGTTTGTTTTTGTTTCGTTTGTTTTGTTAATATTTATTATTGAGTTTTTTAATCAGTTTTGAAAGTATTATGTTTATGACATATGGTTTTATACTAAGTTTTTATGGCAATTGAATTTTGTTTAATGTTGAGAAATAAAAAAAAAAATATTATGAATATTAAAAATGTAAGAGTTTTTCATTGATTAGGTTATTGGATGGAAGGGACAACCACTACCAACACTAGGAGGCTGGGAGGTAACGTCTGGTAGCCCTGTAGGCCCACTACAGTTAGTGGTAACCTTATACCTCCAGTAAGCTGCCTTGCTCCCTAACCAAATGATGGACAACCTTTAATGCAGCAGTGAGGTTGAGAGTCATGTCTGCCCCTTCAGGTCCACACGGTAGTAACCCCCATGTGGTAAACCTCCCATTTAGGCAAGCAGAGCATTAACCTTGGCCCCCTAACGTCATCCGTGAATCTGTATCCTACGCCTTGATGGAGAGCCTCCATATCCTCCTGTACAGTTTAACTCATTTGGACAGCCGTGTGGTTGGGTGTCATGTCAGCCCCCTCGGGACCACATTACATTCTCATCTGCTCTAGTAAAGTGGCAACCTCCGTTTGGAAGGGTCAAGCTGATTTGTCTCTTGACATTCTAACATCATGCGTTAAACTGTCCAGCAGGAAGTCACAATCATACATCATAAAATTGGATTCTATGTCGCTTTACGGGTTCCATGAATGATTTATGTCTGACGATGGTAGGCCTGGTAGAGGAGTCACTACCATGCATACAACCAGTTTCCAGTCTATTACTAGGATTGAGCTTGGACGTCCTTCGAGATAGTTTAATTCTCCCTAAATCCTCTCCATACTCAACCTCTTTATAAGAGATTTGAATCTAAACCTAGTGGGGACTAAACTCCACTCAAACCAATTAATATACATTGCATAGTTAACACTTATTATATGTTACAAGGGAAAAACTTTATCTATATTTTTTTATTACTTAGAAAATTCCCACTAAGTCATTTTATTTCTAAATGTAACTACTTCAACAAAAAATAATAATAAATATGATTTTAAAAATATTAATCATTTTAACCAAGATTAATAATTATAAATTATGTTTTTCCAATAATAATTTTTTTATGTTTCGAAGAAATAAAGGTGCAAATATTTTTTTTACACTAATTTATAAGAGAAAAATGTACAAAAACTTAAAATATAATAAATGTCAACAAATGAAAAAAAAAATCATTAACAACATTTTTTCTTCAATAAGAATAAGTGAGAAAAAAATCGAGCAAAGATGATGATTTTTAACTTGGATTTTTGGAGAATGACACATGGTCTAGTGGCTAGGGGTACTTTTTTCGTTGTATCATCCCATGGTGTCGCCTCAGTTTTCTTAGTCAATAGCAAATGAGAGTAGGGTATTTGGCCTAATGTTATCTTCAATGAAGGCATGAGTGAAAGAAAAAAAACATGGATGAAACAAAACTAGACATGGATGCAAAAATGGAATATCTATCTCAATGCGTGTCCCACAAATAGCAAGGAGCTAAATGATTTTGTTATGGAGAAGTTTCGTAAAAAGGTATGGGGAAAAGAGTTGGGTAGAAAGAAGAAATATTACATTGAGGAATTCAACGCTATGTGTGATCTACAACAAAAAGAGTTCATTGGAGCTAGCATTTCATGGAGGGAAAAGGTTCTTATTGCTCAATTAAGGACCAACTCACATCAACTTCGTTGTGAAACAAGACGGTGGAAAAGGCCTAAAGAAGCTTGGGAAGAACGAGTGTGTACATTTTGTATGTATGAGGCCGTGGAATCGGAAAAACATTTCATTTTGGAATGTGACGCATTCAAAGACATTAGAGAAATTTAAGAGAACATGTTAGCATCAATTTCTTGGCATTGTCTTTTTAGCGAGGGGATTGTTGGAAGGTTGGGCCAGCTCATCCTCAATTTGAATCGGAAAAGGATTGAATTGAAAAAAGCAAAAAATAGGGAACTAATGGTCTCATAGACTATTTGTAGTCTCGTGGACCTTAAAATATCATTTCATTTCATTTCTATTGATATAACGAGGTTGTGTTGAGCAAGGTCGTCCCACCACAGATGTAAACGAAGGGCATTTTCTTTGTATGGTTGCTGGTAAAATTGTGTTATCTCAACGCTATGGGAGTTTTTACTCTGCGAGAAACCATAGTCTCTCCTCTTTCCTACCAACATCTTTGGTTTTGGTAATTCCTTCACACTAATTTTTAGTATGATTTTTTTGATTGGAAGTTTCTTTTGATGCATGGAGGCTTCGAGCTTTAATAGGATCATCCTCTTTCTTGCTTGGTCTGCAAGCATTTACCCCTTTTTTCTCTAGATCCGACCCACTGCGAGGCCGAATTCTTTGCAAGGCCGAGGGTGTTTTTTCCCCCTAAATCTTCACTAGCAGATTCAAGATTGATGACTACACACATTGAGGTTCAATCTAATATATGCCCACCTCTGTCAGGCTCCAACAGGGCGACTCATTTTTAGATTTTCATAAAAAAATTAGTGGGGAATCCAATCTCATTTGGGTAAATTACTCATCCTCTATATTATCCATCAAACTTTTTTTTGAATCTTGTTGGAGCATTCCTTCCTGTTATCAATGTATTCAACTTAATGGTAAAGTTTTAACATACTCTTACAATCTAAAAGATTATAATATCACAAAAGACTCTTCTATCATTCTGAATTCAAAGACTCTGAGGATGGGTTCTTGTTACAAGCTCAAACAAATGGCCTTTAGTCTCCTTCAAATAAGCAGCTCAAAGGAAGACCACAACCCCTGCATCTCAGTCTTAGAACATTATGGGCCCATATATAGATTAAAAATGGAAAATATTCCTGCAATGGAAATAAAGCTTATAGAGGTTAACTCCATGTTCTCCGTTATGTAATCTAAATCTATCATTTGTAGATTTGATGGCCTTTGGCCCAAACTAGAAGAACTCATTCAATGGATTGCTACAACTTGGACTTCTGATGTTGAAGTATTTTTATGCTCTAAAAGTTTCTTTATAGTTGAAACGCAGAAGGATATGGACTATGCATTATATGCAGGGCCCTTGTTTTGGGGAAGAGTCGAGCTTTCACTACTCCCTAGTTCCCTGAGTTTGATGCAAACTCTATGGTGGTATCCACGATGCTGGTTTGGATTAGACCCCCAAATCTTCCACTCCCATTCTGGCATCACAAAGTTTTGGAAGATATCAAGAACACATTGTGTAAATTCAAAAATGTAGAAATGGAAAGAGCATGAAATTGTATCTTTACATATGCCAGAATATGCGTGGTGATCGACCTCATTAAAGGAATTCATGATAAAATAAAATCGATGCATCAAAACTTTTGTTGGTCTCAAGTTTTAAAATATGAAAATATGACATTTAGGTATAGTATTTGGTATCATATAGGCCATTTATAACATTCATTCCCCTAGGCAAAGAAGAACCCCAAGAAGAAGAAAAAACCAACAAACAAAACAAAAGGATGACAATTCACAGAACAATGGCCCTCTGAGGATGAAGAAGAAGAAAAAAAGAAAGCCACCAAGCCAAGATGGAACCAATGGAACATAGCTGCAGGATGTTGTCTAGGAAAGGGGAGAAATGGGACAACAATCAAGATGAAAAGGATCCTGAAGACTCTGTGACATTGGACGGATTTGGTGGATCCAAGAGAGCACATATATCAAAAAGTTCAGATTCCAACAAGGAGGCTCCACTTGAGAGACTATATTTGGATTTGGTTCCTGCTGAACCAAATTTTGATGGATGGTAGAAAGTGCACAAACATAAAGGAAAAAGAAAAAAAATTGCACTAGTCTATAGGTTTTAACCCTGTACAGAAATTACCTGCATATGAATTCTAAAACACAGAAAATAAACAATGCAAGAGCATAACACATAAAACACATATACACAGAGACTTTCTACTGGATCCAAAAACCATGACTACCAACTTGATTTTTCATTATATTCCTTTCAATGTTACAATACATATTTATACATGCCGAAGCATCCAATACCATGGACTGAAAACCATCGCATCCAAAACCATGGACCAAAAACCATAGGTAGGTCCGCCCAACCTAATATAGGGTCCAATTTTTTTTTTCCCAGGGCGCTGCCCCAGACCCCGGACCCGATAGAGGGGGGCTACCCGCCCCCCTCAAACCCCCCTGTGACCCCCCCGCTGCGCAATCGGCGCAACAAAGGGGGAGCTCCGCCCCCCCTCTAACCTCCCAGTTCACTACGTAGGTTAGTCGTGGAAAGAATATAACACAACCCAACATAGTCAACCATAATGTTTTTGTACATAGTTTGCTATTTTCAGTTTTTCTTTGCTGAGGCATATTATATGGTGACCCTACATGAAATTTATCAGTTCTTTTTATTTCTCTTTGTATTTATCCTCTTATTGGATTTCATATGCATACACACTATTGGTAGTGTGATACTAAATTAAAACTACTCTATATTTTACTTCAACCCTAGCAATGAATAAGCATGCATAATAAAACCATAAACCATTTATGTTTTTCCAATTATACATGCTAGGAACCACCAAAAATTAATTGGTATATTGCTGATTATTAGCATTCATCTCTTCTAAGTGCTCTGCATTCATTCCTTGCCACTAGTTAGAACTTATTCATTACTATTGCTTTGCATTATTCCCTACCACTAGTCTAGATTTATTCCCTGCTACTACTCAATAATCATTACCAACTACATTATAAGACTATAAGGTGTATGACACATTTGTCTCAACATTCGTCCACTTTTCATATGCATTGTAAGAGTATAACGGAGAATGCATCCAACTATAATATAATTGTCAAGGCCATAACACCCATAGACTTAAAACAATACTTGATTTTGCATGTGCTCACTAGTTTCATCAATGCATCCACAACATTATACGAAGTGTCAATGATATGGATTGGATCAATGTATAAATTTTCAGCCATATTGATGCTTTTAGAATGGAAAAATTGAAGCAACCAACTTTCATGAGTAATTTTATTGACGAGGCCCAATTTAGAGAATTAGGGTTTGAAACCTTCTAGGGCTAGTTTCAAACTTTAAATGGAATTTTTTAGGGTAAAACTTTTCCATTTAAGTTTTAGACATTATGAAACTATTATATAGTTGAATATCTTTCCAACGATGTAAGAATCACATCAATCAGAGTTAGAATGAAGAATCTATGCCTCCCAGAAATTGACCTATCATGAATGACCACCATAACTTAAGAGAATGACACATCAACCCCTATTACTCATAGAAAATGGGAAACCTACATAAGGTATATGAAGAATAATCTAGAAGGATTGATTTGTAACTAATGTTAAGGGTTGAATGGGTCATATCCAACCCATAGTTGGATATTAGTCTTTGTTATAACTAGGCCACTAGAAGGAAAAGGGGTTCCATTTTAGTTGCTTGCATTTTGTCTCGTAGTAAAGTAGATTAGTTGAATGTGGATAAAGAGAGTGCATAAAAAAGGAAGTTTGTGTTCTGTAGCAACCCAAAAGCCATAGGTCGTAGGAAATTCAATAGAGAGTGCCTTCTCCTTTGTACTTGCATCATTTCCATTCCAAACAAAAGAGAACATAGAAACCACATCTTCCAGCTGGGAGTTCTCTTGAAATTGTTTCCTAGAGCATACTCCTCTATCCATTCAAATTTTTTACGTTTCCTCTACAATGACGTAATATGATATGCAATCTGAGAGAAGTTCTTGATAAACGTCCTATATTAACCTGCTAACCCCATAAACGATCTTACCTCTTCCACATTTCTAGGAGCTGCCCACTCCACGATAGACTTATCTTATTTAGATCCATTTCTATCCATTCCTTGGAGACCACATGCCCTAAGTAATGTCCCTCTGTCTTAAAGAAACTACATTTTCTAAGCTTAGCATACAACTAATGCTCTCTTAAAAATCTCAACACTGATTGTAAATGCTCGACATGCTCTTCCTCATTTTTAGAATATATCAAGATGTCATCAATGAACACAATAACAAACTTGTCGAGATAAGGATGCAAAACACTATTCATCAAGCACATAAAGGTAGCTAGATCATTAGTCAAACCAAATGGAACTACAAACAACTCATAATTCCCGTACCTAGTCCGAAAAGTTGTCTTGTATATGTCCTCTTCCTTAATGCGCATCCGATGATATCCAAATCTCAAATCAATCTTTGAGAACACTATTGCTCCCTTCAATAGATCGAACAAATCATCAATCCTCAACATCGAGTACCTGTTCTTGATGCTCACCTTGTTCAACTGCCTATAATCAATGCATAACCTATGAGTACCATCCTTCTTCTTTACAAAAAATACCAGTGCACCCCAAGGTGATACATTTGGCCTAATGTATCCCTTGTCAAGCATTTCCTTCAACTTCAACTTTAACTCCACAGTGCTCATCCTCTATGGTTCCTTTGATGCGGGTGTTGCCCCTAGTACCAACTCAGTAGAAAAGTATTCTTCCCTGTGAGGCGACAACTTTGAAATCTCTGCTGGAAACACACCCTGAAACAGTTGCAATATCGGGTAGCTACTCAATACATCTGTATCCTCAACATCCTTACCTCTGTTACTAAAAATATTCACTGCAAATAACACACACCCTTTTCTACAGTTGCACTTTTCTTGCATAGTTGTAACTATTCTAACTGATGTTGCCTTCTTCTTACCCTGTAAGATTCTTTGCTCTCCGTTATCATCCAAGCACTCAATGGCTTTGTCATAACAATCAAATTTGTTCCAATGAAGATATAGCTAGTCCATACTCAATAGCATACTATATGACCCCAATGATAATACATTCAAGTGTGTGTATGTAGGCACACCATGCAACTCGAATGCTCAATCTCTTACCCAGTGATATACTTTCTTCTTTGTACCTGTAGCCAATTTCACTAACTAAGATTATGCATGCACTTCTTTATTCAAACCACACTTATCCACCAGGCTATGACTAACATAAATATAATTAGATCTAGGTTTAATCAAAATGGAAACAACTTCATCACAAAGCTTACCGTCCATCTCGATAACAGTTTCCTGGTGCTTTGTCGGCTTGTTATCCAGCGCTACATAAATCTATGGAATGCTCTGCCCAACATCCCCAACTGTCTATGCCTCTTGTGCATTATAGATTTGATGCCTACCAACCTAATTCTGTGGACAATCTCTCTTAAGATGTTCCTTACCACACGTCCAACACTCCAACCATCCTATACCATCACCTCTATTCTGCTGTTGTGACCCATGTCCCTGTCTAGCTACATTGAACTTCTTGTATGGTGTAACATTTTCTTTCTCTTCTGTGTTCTGAGGACTTGTTCTTTTCAGCTGCCATTTACCTTTACCTTTATCTTTCCCTTTCCATCCTTGCTGAGATTCATTCTTACGCTTTGATTGTTCATAGAAATGCTTCAATTTCCCAATAAATTCTTCAAGTGAGCTATGCTCATCATACTTAATCCGATCTCTAAAAGCTAATGGCAATCCACTAAAAAATCTCTGAAATTTAGCCTTCTCATATTTAAGATATGGTACATACCTCAATAGCTCCAGGGACTTAGTCATATACTTCTCATCTGTCATCAATCCCATCTTTAGCTCGTAAAATCTTTGGCCTTACTGTCGTGATACCTTTTTGACAAGTACTTCTTCATGAAAATTCTTTTGATCCATGCCAAATCAACTCCTTCTTCCTGATGTCTTTAACCCGCTTTACATCTTCCCACTAGATGTCTTCTTTCCCTTTGAGGCTAAAGATAGCTATTCTAGCCTTCATATTCTGTATGTACCCATGTAACTCAAATAATTTCTTCATCCCAAGTAACCAAGCCTATGCATCTTCTGACTTCTTCAAATATCCATCAAAATTGGGTGGCTTATATTTCTTAAACTCATCCAACAAATATCCATTGTCACTCCTCCTACAAGAATGATAACAATGACGATCATAGTGCTTGTCGAAACCAAAACTAGAATAGTACCTGTGTCCATCACCTCTCCTATCTGGAGTGTCCAAGAACCTACCATCTCTAATCGTTTCATCCCTATACAACCTGTGCCCACCATGATATATAGTCACATATGCCCCATTAGTTTTTTCCTCTTGTCCATGGCATATCCGAGGTGGTCCCTGCCTCTGCAATTCTGACAGACTCTGAAGGATTACTACAATGACTTCTTCTTGCTTCTCCCGTGCTTGCATGATTCTGTCATTATCTGCTTTGCAACTTCTTAATTCTTCCTTCAAGCTTCTCAATGTGTCTTATAAGTCAGAAGATTGCCCAACACCATGCTACTCATCTGATCCATAGGGAGAGTCTCGTCGACTGTATTCTACCATATTTCTTTTCATCTTGATCTCTTTCCTACCAAACATACCATGTCAGTGAAACAAAAATGTAAACATAATTGACACACCTCATTTTAGCTCAAGGTGGATATATCGTCTGCAAGATCAATCAGATTAGAAAATTACATGTATAAAGATGATCATAACAACATATAGATATTACCCTAACCAAAGTCCAACCATCAATGCATGACCCTATCAACCACACATAATGACCTCATGCATGATAACTACAACCATGTCAATGTATGGATAATCAACATATGTACAACTTGCATGCACACACGATACAGACAAACATTTCCATGCATAACCAGTGCATAACCGACCTATACCAATGATAAACACATCTAACAACACACCGTCAACTTCCACATGGCGACACAAATGCTACCATGACCAACACCATGGATATGCAACAAGTACATAGACCACAAGTATAAGGAACACATATGAAACTGACTTGAATGCATGACCAACAAACTGCCCATCCAGTTGAAAGGGGTGAACCATGCTCTGATACCACTCTGTAACACCCTCCTCCCACATTTACAAATGTTAACCAGTCCGATGTGGTAAACATGTGATGAGAGACTACTAAAATATAATTCAAATCCCCATGTACAATTAAGGAAGTGGAACCAATAAAACACAACCAACCTGACCTTCTACACATGTCACATAACCTACACGAGCTAACCATCCTTTCCCAGTGATCAACTCTTGAGACAATTTGACACTTCAATACGCTAGAGCCTCAGTTGCTCTCATGACATGGGCATACACGCGACTGGGGCCCTCCAGTCGCTCTCACAACATGGGCTTGCAAGTGATGGGGATCTTTTTCAGCTAGTTCTAAGCCTGCGACCCTAGATTATGTGCCACTTTTTCAGGGCCAGACTCAGGCCACTGCCCAAAATTCTATAAAACCTTCAGAAATTAAAATTAATATCAAAATAATGATATGAATGCAAATACTTGATTGGACGCCTACTAGCCATCACAAGCATTTCGTCAAACATGTCACAAATATGCATTCTACATGTCATAACAACATATATGAGCATAGGGGTCTCATACTTATCTAAGAATCACTACGAAACATTGATGTCTTATTAGATTAGTTGCATTATCATCTATTAGGTAATATATTCATTGTTTATTCATTTACAAATCAAAACATGATGGAAGCCATATATCATTACTATCATGAAACATATGTCAACATATAAACAACATAAATAATAAGGATACCTCATCCATAAATTCCAAATATGAACTAGTACATTTTCTCATAAAATACCAAGGAAAGTAACTCTTATTAATGAATGCAAAATCCAACTGGGTATGGGACTTCCACTAACTACCCAACCATAGATTGGTTGAACCAACTATTTATTTTAGACAATCACCCTCATGCCATATTCCAAGCATAAATGTGGGACTCATAACAAAAACTCAACTAGGGATTCCCAAGGTTACACCACCTCACCCTCGTCAATAGAACCAAGCTTTATGGTAAACCTCACTATATCACTAGGCTAAAACAAACATGGATGCCACCATATTTCTCCACCTACACCGTAAGGAGTTTTTCTGTCTCCTAGTCTCTAGTATTTACTGCAATCCACAGTCCAATTCAAGGATCACTAGGGCATAACTGAGACATGAGTCTATGGGATTTACCGCGATCTACACTAGATCACTAGGCCCTAAACAAGACTTCACTCTCCAGGGTTTACTGTATATCCCATCCAGGGATTCCCAGGCCTGACAGAGAGCACCCACCTCTAGGATTTACCGTATATCCCTCCATTCACCAGTCAAGGATTCCTAGGCCCACCGAGGAACCACAAAATTTGGCTTTACCGCAACCCAAAATTTGGTTCAAGGGTTACTAGGCCATGTGTTCTTTCTTTTAGAGATCCACCTCACTCAGTTTCAAATCCATCTGGAAATCCAAATGAACCAAAAACATGAGAACCCATCACACCATGGCTATCCAGAAATGGCAAGGTAAGGTTGAAGAACACTGTCACACTTGGAAAAGACCATGCCCATGACAGCAAGAGAACCAAGAACACACATGCATAACCATGCATGCTAAAACTAGCAAGGAAATCACACATACAAATGGATACCTACAAATAATCTCGTTGTAGCTTCTTGATCTTGCTCTTCCTTGCTTGATCCTTGCTTTCCTTTGCTTTCTTTTCCCTTCTTGATCCAATACTGAAGTGCTCTAAGAAAACTCTAAGTGTCCAAGATTATGAGAGAGAGAGAGAATAGGGAGAGAGATCCAAAATTGAACTGACAAAAAGGTACCAACTAATCCTCAGAAGCCTTTTTATTAATGAGGCCTCTATTTTATTCAATTTTCCATTATTTTCCTTCATTTTCCTCCTCACGTGTAACTTGTGACCTGTCACCTTCCTTTTCTTCTAATTTCCTTTATTTTCATAAATAAAATGTCAAATAATTCCTCATGCCTTTCAAAAGCTTTTGTCATTTCGTTTTCCAATTTCCTTTAGCCATAATAAACCAAAGGAACACCCACACTAGGATGTTTTTCCCAACATTCAGCTTGGAATAAGTGTCCCATAACCATGGTTATTCCTTTTCCTTTATTAACTTTTATTACTTGGAATTTCACTAGGGATATTACAAAACCCTCCCCCTTGGGGGAACATCGTCCTCGGTGTTCAACGACACCGACAACCAACAATTATGTTGTAAGCAAAACATGCTACCCATGGAGTTTTATAACTCATCTCGTTGCAGTATTTACAATGATCAACCCGCTGAGAAACAACCAACATGACAACATAATAACATGACAATTATAATTACATGACACCGATACCGCTTATTGGAGCTTTATAACACAAATCGTGGCGGTATTTACATCCATATACATATGCACATATACCAAAACATCACACCAAAGCATATACCAAAAACATTTGCTCAACTAGTGAATAGAGAAGGATACATAAGTAATGACCCACTTCAAATTTTCAAGAACATGGAAATATTAGCATGCATATGAGACTTGCATATGATAGCTACATATGCATGTATTGCATGCACGACATTAGTATATTTACTAACTAATTATGGGAAATATCCAAGTATAAGATAATGAATTAATTATCTATGCAGTAAGTAGATATCAACATATTTATGAAATACTTGATTATACCACCATCTTAATATGGTAGGATATTATTCAACATATATATATAATGACTAGGGATTTTAGTTTGGGATTTTAGTAACTAAAAGAAGAGTATATATATTATTTATTATACATCAATTAAAATGTTAAGGAACTAAGATAAATGATAATAAGGAGAATAGTAAGTAGACATGTAATGTATAATAAAATGCATTAAATAACAAATAGAAAATATAATGAATAATGATAGAAGAAAATATAAATAAAAGTGAATTTTTCAAATATATATATGGAATAAGTAACTAAAATAGGTTAGAAGAAAATAAAGAATAAATAAGAAAAGTATAAAGATAAAGCAATAAGAATAAAATGAAATAATTATATAAATATTTAATGTTCTAAAATAAATTATTAAACCTAAAGGAACTAATTATAAAAAGAGCTACAAAGGAATTAACCATAAAAAGGTAGAGATTAATAAAATATTAAAAAGGAAAATCACTCAACACGTGAAGGAGATATTAAATGAATAATCATATTTACTACTAACATATGACCGCCTCTAAAATAAAAGGAGGAGCACCCTAGACGCAAGAGTACACTCCACCTATGGCCGACTCAAAGCCCATATGTGGCAAATGTGGTGAAAGGGAGATGTTATAAGAGAATGGAGGAGGACAAAAGGGAGTTCTTACTGGGAGAGATAGAAGGGAGAGGAAGAAAGTCATAGACAGTGAGAAAAATCGAGTAGTTGTTCTTGAACCTTTTGGGCACGGGGGCCAAACTACTTCAAATTGGAAGTATTTTAGAGTTGGGTACTAATATTGTGCCTAGTTTTGCAGGTAGGTTTTTGTCATTTGGTAACGAGAGCAGACTGGAGCTACAATAATGTAGTATTGACTTCAAACTTGAAAGCTAGGTATGCATATGTGTATCAAATTGACAAGATCCTATTTCAAATTACAATTGTGAAATTTAAGTAGAATTTACAGGATTTATGTTGTGGTTAGGGCATTAATTTTTTTTAAGTTATGGTGAGGAAACTATAACATAGCCCACATTTGATTCGCCATCTCCCATGTAGCTTCATTGGGCCCAAAGTGCTTCCAATGCACTTTAACTTGCTCAATTGCTCAGTTCCAGAGCATGAGCATTTTTCTCTGCAATATACATTGAGGTTCCAGCTGGAAATCTCCATCTAGCTCCACCTGCAATACAAACTAATCAATTACATGATCAAAATATTTAACATATTTCTTAAGAAATGACACATGAAGAACATCATGGAATTTCACCATTGGAGGTAGTGCAAGTCGATAGGCTACTGGTCCAATCCTTTCAAGAATCTTGAAAGGTCCAAAAAATTGAGGTGCTAGCTTGGCACATGACACAATCCACAAGGAGCTCTTCTTGGGATTGATATGCAAGTACACTTATTCCCCAACCTGAAATTCCTTAAACAACATGTTTCGATATGCATAAATTTTTTGTTTGTCCTGTGTTTTCTTAAGGTTCTTCTTTATTACTTGTATTTCCCATTCCATTTCTGCTAACATGTATGGTCCAATCAACACCCTGTTAACTGGATCAATTCAACTGATGGGAGTATTACAACTCTACCCATACAATGCCTCAAAAAGACTTATCCTTAAAGATCCTGATACCCATTGTTGTAAGTGAACTCAACCAGTGGAAGATACTCCTCCCACTTCCACTGCTGATGCATCACATACATCCTCAACATGTCCTCCAATATCATGTTGACCCTCTCTTTGTCCATTTTTCTGTGGGTGATAAGATGCATTGAAGGCCAACTATGTCCATAAACCTGAAAACAACTCCTTCCAAAACTTGGAAGTGAACTTATCATCCCTGTCTGACACAATATTCTTTGGAACACCATCCAATCTAACCACATCTCTGATGAAGACCTATGCTACATAACTAGCTAAATAAGTAGACTTCACTAGAATGAAGTGCTCAACCGTTTTTAACCTTTCAACCACAAACCTGATGGAATCATGCTATCTAGATGTCCTTGGCAAACCTGTGATGAAATCCATGGAAATGACTTGCCATTTCCACTCTGAAATCGAAATCGGATGTAGTAGTCCACTTGAATGCTTACATTCTTCCTTTACCTACTAACAATCCAAGCATCTAACCACAAACTCTTCCACATCCTTCTTCAGATTCGTCCAATAAAAAAAATTATTTACTATTGTCAATGCCTTTTGATATCCCAGGTGACCTGAATATGACTTAGCATGAAATTCCCTCAAGATGAGCTTCTTGAGTTCACTATTGTCTAGCACATATATCCTATCCCTAAATCTGATGAAGCCAGCTGTTGTAAGACAATATTCTACATCTTGATCATCTGTACCCTGCTATAACTTGTGCATAAGTTCCATGTACCTGTCATCCTGTTGACGTGCCTGTAAAATATGATCATGTAAGCCCATCCCATAAGAACTCATAGCTACTACATGATTCACCTGTATCCATATGCTAAGAGAATCTGCAACCTTTTTCCCCTTACCCTTGATGTACCTGATCTCAAAATCAAACTCACTAATTGTGTCCAACCATCTAGCTTTCTTGGCATTCAAGTTCGGCTGATCGAATAAGTATCTCAACCCACTATGATCACTCATCAATACAAACCTCCTGCCAAGAATATAGTGCCTCCACATCTTCAACGCATGAATGATCGCTACCAGCTCAAGATCATGTTTCCATGATTCATAGCACACTAACTTTCCTTCTTGCATGAGAACTCCACCAAATCCTCTCTTGCAAGCATCTATGCATACCACAAACTCCTTGTCTAGATCTGCAATCTTTGACACTAGAGCATTTGTCAACAACTACTTTAACTGCTCAAAACTTGTTGCACATTCCTTTGTGCATTCAAATTTCTTACCTTACCTCGCCAATGATGTAATAGGATATGCAATCCAAGAGAAATTCTTGATAAACCTCCTCTAGTGACTTGCTAACCCCATAAATGATCTTACCTCTTCCACATTTCTAGGAGCATCCCACTCCATGCTAGCCCTTATCTTCTCTAGATCCACTGCTATACCTTCCTTGGAGACCACATGCTCCAAGTAATGTACCTATTTCTCAAAGAAACTACATTTTCTAAGGTTAGCATACAACTAATTCTCTCTCAACAATCTCAACATTGCTGCTAAATGCTCGACTTGCTCTTCCTCATTTTCAGAATATATCAAGATGTCATCAATGAACACAATAATAAACATGTCCATATAAGGACACAACACACTATTCATCAAGCACATAAAGGTAGCTAGAGCATTAGTCAAACCAAATGGAACTACAACAAACTCATAATTCCCGTACCTGGTCCGGACAACTGTCTTGCATATGTCCTCTTCCTTAATGCGTACCTGATGATATCAGAATCTCAAATCAATATTTGAGAACACTTATGCTCCCTTCAACTGATCAAATAGTTCATCGATCCTCATCAACAGGTACTTGTTCTTGGTGGTCACCTTCTTCAACTACCTGTAATCAATGCATAATATGAGAGTACCATATTTTTTCTTCACATACAATATTGGTTCACCCCAAGGTGATACATTTGGCCTAATGTATCCCTTTTCAAGCATTTCCTTCAACTGCAAGTTTAACTCTACCAACTTTGGAGTGTTCATCATGTATGATGCCTTTGATGCTGGGGTTTCCCCTATGAAGCGACAACTCTAAAATATCTATTGGAAACACATCCTGAAACTGCTGCAAGACCGGGTACTTCTCAATACCTCTACATCCTCAACATCCTTACCTCTGTTACTAGAAATATGCACTACAAATAACACACGCCATTTTTTGTGGCTACACTTTTCCTACATAGTCGTAACCATTCTAACTTATGTTGCCTTCTTCTTACTCTATAATATTCTATGTTGTCCATTATCATCCAAGGACTCAATGTATTTTTCATAACAATCCACTTTGGTCCTATGAAGATATAGCCAATCCATACCCAATAACATACTATATGACCCCAATGGAAATGCATTCAAGTTATTTGATATAGGCAAGTCATTCAACTTGAATGCATAAGCTCTTACCCAGTGATATACTCTCTTCTTTGTACATGTAGCCAACTGCACTAACCAAGATTCTGCATGCACTTATTTATTCAAACCACACTTATCCACCAGGTCAAGACTAACATAACTATAATTAGATCCAGGGTCAATCAAAATGTAAACAACTTGATCACAAAGATTACCATCCATCTCGATAACAGTTGCCTGGTGCTTTGCCTGCTTGTTATCCAGCGCTACATAAATCCGTAGAATGCTCTGCCCAACATCCCCAACTATCAACGCCTCTTGTGCACTATAGATATGAGGCCTACCACCCTAATTCAGTGGAAAATCCCTCTTAAGATGTTCCTTACCACACGTCCAACACTCCAACCATCTTGTACCATCACCTTTATTCTGTTGTTGTGACCCATGTCCCTATCTAACTACGTTGAACTTCTTGTATGGTGCAACATTTTATTTCTCTTCTACATTCTGAGGCCTTGTTCTTTCGGCTACCATTTACCTTTACCTTTATCTTTCCCTTTCCATCCTTGCTGAGATTCATTCTTATGCTTTGACTGTTCATAGCAATGATTCAATTGCCCAATAACTTCCTCAAGTGATCGAGGCTCATCATACTTAATCCGATCTCTAAAAGCTAATGGAAATCCACTAACAAATCTCTGAACTTTAGCCTTCTCATCTTTAAGATACAGTACATACCTCAATAGCTCCATGAACTTAGTCCTATAATACTCATCTGTCATTGATCCCATATTTGGCTCAAAAAATTCTTTGGCCTTATTTTTGTTATACCTTTCTGACAAGTACTTCTTCTTGAAACGTCTTTCGAATTCATTCGAACTCAACTCCTCCGTCCTAATGTCTCTAACCCACTTTAAATCTTCCCACCAGATGTTTGCTTTCCATTTGAGGCCAAAGATAGTTACTTTGGCCTTCATATTCTCTGTGTACTCATGTAACTCAAAGAATTCCTTCATCCCAAGTAACCAAGTCTCTGCATCCTTCGACTTCTTCAAATCTCCATCAAAAGTAGGTGGCTTAGCTTTCTTAAACTCATCTGGGAAACATCCCCTGCCACTCCTCCTGGAAGGATGATAACGATGATGATCATAGTGCTTATTAGAACCAGAACTAGAGTAGTACATGTGTCCATCACCTCTCCTATACAAAGTTTCCAAGAAACTGTGTCATCCCTATCCAACCTGTTCCCACCATGAGATCTACTACCATATGCCCCATTAGTTCTGTCCTCTTGTCCATGGTTGATCCAAAGTGGTCCCTTCCTCTGCAATCTTGACAAACTTTGAAATATCACTACATTAAATTCTGTTTGCGTCTCCTGTGCCTACATGATTATGTCATTATCTGTTTTGCAACTTCTTAATTCTTCCTTCAAGCTTCTTAATGTGTTTGCTAAGTTAGAATAGTGCCCAACACCACGCTGCTCTTCCAATACATATGGAGAGTCTGGTGAACTGTAGTCTACCATCTTGCTAGTCATATTGATCTCTTTGCTGCCAAACATACCATGTCATCTAAACCAAAATATAAACATAATCAACGTACCTCAATGTAGTTCGGGGAGGATATCTCGTCTGCAAGGTCAACCAGATTAACAAAACACATGTATAAACATAATCATAACAACATATAGATATCACCCTAACCAAAGTCTAGTCATCAATGCATGACCCTATCAACCACACATCATTACCTCATGCATGACAACCACAACCATGTCAATGTATGGATAATCAACATAATTACAACTTGCATGCACATGCGATACATACAAACACCGCCATGCATAACCAGTCCATAACCGACCTATACTCATGATAAAGACATCCAAAAACACACCATCAACTTACAATGGCGACAAAAATGAAACCATGAAAAACACCATACATACACAACAAGTTCATAAACCGCAAGTATAAGTAACACATATGCAACCAACATGAATGCATGACCAACACACCGCCCATCTAGTCCAAAGGGGTGAACCATGATCTGATACCACTCTATAACACCCTCCTCCACATTTACCCAAGTTAACCAATACATTGGGGTAAACATGTGACGAGAGGCTATTACAATATGATTCAACTCCCCATGTATAGTTAAGGAAGTGGAATCAACACAACGCAACCAATCTAACCTTCTGCACATGTCACAGAACCTACTAGAGCCAACCAACCCTTCCAAGTGATCAACCCCTGAGACAATTTGACACTTTACTACCCTAGAGCCTCAGTCACTCCCATGACATGGGCATGCATGCAACTAGGGCCCTCTAGTCACTCTCACAACATGGTCTTGCAAGCGACTGGGGTCTTTTTCAGCTAGTTCTGAGTCCACGACCCTGAATTCTATGCCACTTTATCAGAGCCAGTACTTAGGCCACTGCTTAGAACTTGATGAAACCTTCAAAAATGAAAAGTAACATTGAAATATAGATACAAATGCAAATACTTGACTGGACCTCTACTAGCCATGAGAAGAATTTTGTCAAATATGTCACAATATGCATTCTACAGGTCATAACAACATATATGAGCATAGGGGTCTCATACTTATCTGAGAATCGCTAGGAAAAATTGATGACTTATCACATTAGCTACATTATCATCTATTAGGTCACATATTCATTGTTCATTCATTTACAAATCCAAACATGGTGGAAGCCATACATCATTACTGTCATGAAACATACTCATAGCCAACATATAAATAACAAAAATACTATGGATACCTCATCCATAAATTCCACATATGAACCAATACATTTTCTCATAAAATACCAAGGAAGGGAACTCATATTAATGAATGCAAATCCAAATGGGTATGGGGCTTCCACTAACCACCCAACCATAGATTGGCTGATACAAATCTTTCTTTCAGCCAATCACCCTCGTGCCATATTCCAAGCATGAATGTGGGACTCATAACCAAAACTCAACCAGGGCTTCCCGAGGCTACACCACCTCACCCTCATCAATAGAACCAGGCTTTACCGCAATCCTCACTGGATCACTAGGCCAAAATAAGCATGGATGGCACCAAATTTCTCCACCTACACTGTCATGAATTTTCCCATATCCTAGTCTTTAGGCTTTATTGCAATCCACAGTCTGATTCAAAGATCACTAGGCCATAATCAAGACACCAGTCTTTGGGCTTTAGCACAATCCACACCAGATCACTAGGCCCTAACCGAGACTCAACTCTCCAGGCTTTAACGCATATCCCATCCTAAGATTCCTAGGCCTGACAAAGAGCACCCACCTTTATGATTTACCTTATATCCCACCATTCACCGGGGAGGATTCCTAGGCCCACCGAGGAAACAAAAAATCTGACTTTACCACAACCCACAATTCGGTTTAGGGGTTACTAGGCCATGTGTTCTTTTTTTAGAGATCCACCTCATTTAGTTTCGAATCCATACGATAATCAGCTCAACCAAAAACATGAGAATCCATCGCACCATGGCTATTTGGAAATGGAAAGGCAAGGCTGAAGGACATTGTCATACCTGGAAAAATTCATGCCCATGACAACAAGAAAACCAAGAACACACATACATAACCATGCATGCCAAAACTAGCAAGGAAGTCACACATGCAAATCAACACCTGCAAATAATCCCATTGTAGCCACTTGATCCTATTCTTCCTTGCTTGATCCTTTCTTTCCTTTTCTTTCCTTTTCTTTCTTGATCCAACGCTAAAGTGCTCCAGGAAAACTCTAAGTGTCCAAGAGTTGGGTACTAATATTGTGCCTAGTTTTGCAGGTAGGTTTTTGTCATTTGGTAACGAGAGCAGACTGGAGCTACAATAATGTAGTATTGACTTCAAACTTGAAAGCTAGGTATGCATATGTGTATCAAATTGACAAGATCCTATTTCAAATTACAATTGTGAAATTTAAGTAGAATTTACAGGATTTATGTTGTGGTTAGGGCATTAATTTTTTTTAAGTTATGGTGAGGAAACTATAACATAGCCCACATTTGATTCGCCATCTCCCATGTAGCTTCATTGGGCCCAAAGTGCTTCCAATGCACTTTAACTTGCTCAATTGCTCAGTTCCAGAGCATGAGCATTTTTCTCTGCAATATACATTGAGGTTCCAGCTGGAAATCTCCATCTAGCTCCACCTGCAATACAAACTAATCAATTACATGATCAAAATATTTAACATATTTCTTAAGAAATGACACATGAAGAACATCATGGAATTTCACCATTGGAGGTAGTGCAAGTCGATAGGCTACTGGTCCAATCCTTTCAAGAATCTTGAAAGGTCCAAAAAATTGAGGTGCTAGCTTGGCACATGACACAATCCACAAGGAGCTCTTCTTGGGATTGATATGCAAGTACACTTATTCCCCAACCTGAAATTCCTTAAACAACATGTTTCGATATGCATAAATTTTTTGTTTGTCCTGTGTTTTCTTAAGGTTCTTCTTTATTACTTGTATTTCCCATTCCATTTCTGCTAACATGTATGGTCCAATCAACACCCTGTTAACTGGATCAATTCAACTGATGGGAGTATTACAACTCTACCCATACAATGCCTCAAAAAGACTTATCCTTAAAGATCCCTGATACCCATTGTTGTAAGTGAACTCAACCAGTGGAAGATACTCCTCCCACTTCCACTGCTGATGCATCACATACATCCTCAACATGTCCTCCAATATCATGTTGACCCTCTCTTTGTCCATTTTTCTGTGGGTGATAAGATGCATTGAAGGCCAACTATGTCCATAAACCTGAAAACAACTCCTTCCAAAACTTGGAAGTGAACTTATCATCCCTGTCTGACACAATATTCTTTGGAACACCATCCAATCTAACCACATCTCTGATGAAGACCTATGCTACATAACTAGCTAAATAAGTAGACTTCACTAGAATGAAGTGCTCAACCGTTTTTAACCTTTCAACCACAAACCTGATGGAATCATGCTATCTAGATGTCCTTGGCAAAACTGTGATGAAATCCATGGAAATGACTTGCCATTTCCACTCTGAAATCGAAATCGGATGTAGTAGTCCACTTGAATGCTTACATTCTTCCTTTACCTACTAACAATCCAAGCATCTAACCACAAACTCTTCCACATCCTTCTTCAGATTCGTCCAATAAAAAAAATTATTTACTATTGTCAATGCCTTTTGATATCCCAGGTGACCTGAATATGACTTAGCATGAAATTCCCTCAAGATGAGCTTCTTGAGTTCACTATTGTCTAGCACATATATCCTATCCCTAAATCTGATGAAGCCAGCTGTTGTAAGACAATATTCTACATCTTGATCATCTGTACCCTGCTATAACTTGTGCATAAGTTCCATGTACCTGTCATCCTGTTGACGTGCCTGTAAAATATGATCATGTAAGTCCATCCCATAAGAACTCATAGCTACTATATGATTCACCTGTATCCACATGCTAAGAGAATCTGCAACCTTATTCTCCTTACCCTTGATGTACCTGATCTCAAAATCAAACTCACTAATTGTGGCCAACCATCTAGCTTTCTTGGCATTCAAGTTCGGCTGATCGAATAAGTATCTCAACCCACTATGATCACTCATCAATACAAACCTCCTGCCAAGAAGATAGTGCCTCCACATCTTCAACGCATGAATGATCGCTACCAGCTCAAGATCATGTGTCAGATAATTTTTCTCATGCTCATTCAGTTTCCATGATTCATAGCATACCACCTGTCCTTCTTGCATAAGAACTCCACCAAGTCCTCTCTTGCAAGCATCTATGCATACCACAAACTCCTTGTCTAGATCTGCAATCTTTAACACTAGAGCATTTGTCAACAACTACTTTAACTGCTCAAAACTTGTTGCACATTCCTCTGTCCATTCAAATTTCTTACCTTGCCTCTACAATGATGTAATAGGATATGCAATCCAAGAGAAGTTCTTGATGAACCTCCTATAGTAACTTGCTAACCCATAAATGATCTTACCTCTTCCACATTTCTAGGAGCTTCCCACTCCATGATAGCCCTTATCTTCTCTAGATCCACTGCTATACCTTCCTTGGAGACCACATGCCCCAAGTAATGTACCTATTTCTGAAAGAAACTACATTTTCTAAGCTTAGCATACAACTAATTCTCTCTCAACAATCTCAACATTGCTGCTAAATGCTCGACATGCTCTTCCTCATTTTTAGAATATATCAAGATGTCATCAATGAACACAATAAAAAACTTGTCCAGATAAGGACGCAACACACTATTCATCAAGCACATAAAGGTAGCTAGAGCATTAGTCAAACCAAATGGAACTACAACAAACTCATAATTCCCGTACCTGGTCCGGAAAACTGTCTTGAATATGTCCTCTTCCTTAATGCGTACCTGATGATATCAGAATCTCAAATCAATATTTGAGAACACTTATGCTCCCTTCAACTGATCAAATAGTTCATCGATCCTCATCAACAGGTACTTGTTCTTGGTGGTCACCTTCTTCAACTACCTGTAATCAATGCATAATATGAGAGTACCATCTTTTTTCTTCACATACAATATTGGTTCACCCCAAGGTGATACATTTGGCCTAATGTATCCCTTTTCAAGCATTTCCTTCAACTGCAAGTTTAACTCTACCAACTTTGGAGTGTTCATCATGTATGATGCCTTTGATGCTGGGGTTTCCCCTATGAAGCAACAACTCTAAAATATCTATTGGAAACACATCCTGAAACTGCTGCAAGACCGGGTACTTCTCAATACCTCTACATCCTCAACATCCTTACCTCTGTTACTAGAAATATGCACTGCAAATAACACACGCCATTTTTTGTGGCTACACTTTTCCTACATAGTCGTAACCATTCTAACTTATGTTGCCTTCTTCTTACTCTATAGTATTCTATGTTGTCCATTATCATCCAAGGACTCAATGTATTTTTCATAACAATCCACTTTGGTCCTATGAAGATATAGCCAATCCATACCCAATAGCATACTATATGACCCCAATGGAAATACATTCAAGTTATTTGATATAGGCAAGTCATTCAACTTGAATACATAAGCTCTTACCCAGTGATATACTCTCTTCTTTGTACATGTAGCCAACTGCACTAACCAAGATTCTGCATGCACTTATTTATTCAAACCACACTTATCCACCAGGTCAAGACTAACATAACTATAATTAGATCCAAGGTCAATCAAAATGTAAACAACTTGATCACAAAGATTACCATCCATCTCGATAACAGTTGCCTGGTGCGTTGCCTGCTTGTTATCCAGCGCTACATAAATCCGTAGAATGCTCTGCCCAACATCCCCAACTATCAACGCCTCTTGTGCGCTATAGATATGAGGCCTACCACCCTAATTCAGTGGAAAATCCCTCTTAAGATGTTCCATACCACACGTCCAACACTCCAACCATCTTGTACCATCACCTTTATTCTGTTGTTGTGACCCATGTCCCTATCTAACTACGTTGACCTTCTTGTATGGTGCAACATTTTATTTCTCTTCGACATTCTGAGGCCTTGTTCTTTCGGCTACCATTTACCTTTACCTTTATCTTTCCCTTTCCATCCTTGCTGAGATTCATTCTTATGCTTTGACTGTTCATAGCAATGATTCAATTGCCCAATAACTTCCTCAAGTGATCGAGGCTCATCATACTTAATCCGATCTCTAAAAGCTAATGGAAATCCACTAACAAATCTCTGAACTTTAGCCTTCTCATCTTTAAGATACAGTACATACCTCAATAGCTCCATGAACTTAGTCCTATAATACTCATCTGCCATTGATCCCATATTTGGCTCAAAAAATTCTTTGGCCTTATTGTTGTTATACCTTTCTGACAAGTACTTCTTCCTGAAACGTCTTTCGAATTCATTCGAACTCAACTCCTTCGTCCTAATGTCTCTAACCCACTTTAAATCTTCCCACCAGATGTTTGATTTCCATTTGAGGCCAAAGATAGTTACTTTGGCCTTCATATTCTCTGTGTACTCATGTAACTCAAAGAATTCCTTCATCCCAAGTAACCAAGTCTCTGCATCCTTCGACTTCTTCAAATCTCCATCAAAAGTAGGTGGCTTAGCTTTCTTAAACTCATCTGGGAAACATCCCCTGCCACTCCTCCTGGAAGGATGATAACGATGATGATCATAGTGCTTATCAGAACCAGAACTAGAGTAGTACATGTGTCCATCACCTCTCCTATACAAAGTTTCCAAGAAACTGTGTCATCCCTATCCAACCTGTTCCCACCATGAGATCTACTGCCATATGCCCCATTAGTTCTGTCCTCCTGTCCATGGTTGATCCAAAGTGGTCCCTTCCTCTACAATCTTGACAAACTTTGAAATATCACTACATTAAATTCTGTTTGCGTCTCCTATGCCTACATGATTATGTCATTATCTGCTTTGCAACTTCTTAATTCTTCCTTCAAGCTTCTTAATGTGTTTGCTAAGTTAGAATAGTGCCCAACACCACGCTGCTCTTCCAATACATATGGAGAGTCTGGTGAACTGTAGTCTACCATCTTGCTAGTCATATTGATCTCTTTGCTGCCAAACATACCATGTCATCTAAACCAAAATATAAACATAATCAACGTACCTCAATGTAGTTCGGGGAGGATATCTCGTCTGCAAGGTCAACCAGATTAACAAAACACATGTATAAACATAATCATAACAACATATAGATATCACCCTAACCAAAGTCTAGTCATCAATGCATGACCCTATCAACCACACATCATTACCTCATGCATGACAACCACAACCATGTCAATGTATGGATAATCAACATAATTACAACTTGCATGCACATGCGATACATACAAACACCGCCATGCATAACCAGTCCATAACCGACCTATACTCATGATAAAGACATCCAAAAACACACCATCAACTTACAATGGCGACAAAAATGAAACCATGAAAAACACCATACATACACAACAAGTTCATAAACCGCAAGTATAAGTAACACATATGCAACCAACATGAATGCATGACCAACACACCGCCCATCTAGTCCAAAGGGGTGAACCATGATCTGATACCACTCTATAACACCCTCCTCCACATTTACCCAAGTTAACCAATACATTGGGGTAAACATGTGACGAGAGGCTATTACAATATGATTCAACTCCCCATGTATAGTTAAGGAAGTGGAATCAACACAACGCAACCAATCTAACCTTCTGCACATGTCACAGAACCTACTAGAGCCAACCAACCCTTCCAAGTGATCAACCCCTGAGACAATTTGACACTTTACTACCCTAGAGCCTCAGTCACTCCCATGACATGGGCATGCATGCAACTAGGGCCCTCTAGTCACTCTCACAACATGGTCTTGCAAGCGACTGGGGTCTTTTTCAGCTAGTTCTGAGTCCACGACCCTGAATTCTATGCCACTTTATCAGAGCCAGTACTTAGGCCACTGCTTAGAACTTGATGAAACCTTCAAAAATGAAAAGTAACATTGAAATATAGATACAAATGCAAATACTTGACTGGACCTCTACTAGCCATGAGAAGAATTTTGTCAAATATGTCACAATATGCATTCTACAGGTCATAACAACATATATGAGCATAGGGGTCTCATACTTATCTGAGAATCGCTAGGAAAAATTGATGACTTATCACATTAGCTACATTATCATCTATTAGGTCACATATTCATTGTTCATTCATTTACAAATCCAAACATGGTGGAAGCCATACATCATTACTGTCATGAAACATACTCATAGCCAACATATAAATAACAAAAATACTATGGATACCTCATCCATAAATTCCACATATGAACCAATACATTTTCTCATAAAATACCAAGGAAGGGAACTCATATTAATGAATGCAAATCCAAATGGGTATGGGGCTTCCACTAACCACCCAACCATAGATTGGCTGATACAAATCTTTCTTTCAGCCAATCACCCTCGTGCCATATTCCAAGCATGAATGTGGGACTCATAACCAAAACTCAACCAGGGCTTCCCGAGGCTACACCACCTCACCCTCATCAATAGAACCAGGCTTTACCGCAATCCTCACTGGATCACTAGGCCAAAATAAGCATGGATGGCACCAAATTTCTCCACCTACACTGTCATGAATTTTCCCATATCCTAGTCTTTAGGCTTTATTGCAATCCACAGTCTGATTCAAAGATCACTAGGCCATAATCAAGACACCAGTCTTTGGGCTTTAGCACAATCCACACCAGATCACTAGGCCCTAACCGAGACTCAACTCTCCAGGCTTTAACGCATATCCCATCCTAAGATTCCTAGGCCTCACAAAGAGCACCCACCTTTATGATTTACCTTATATCCCACCATTCACCGGGGAGGATTCCTAGGCCCACCGAGGAAACAAAAAATCTGACTTTACCACAACCCACAATTCGGTTTAGGGGTTACTAGGCCATGTGTTCTTTTTTTAGAGATCCACCTCATTTAGTTTCGAATCCATACGATAATCAGCTCAACCAAAAACATGAGAATCCATCGCACCATGGCTATTTGGAAATGGAAAGGCAAGGCTGAAGGACATTGTCATACCTGGAAAAATTCATGCCCATGACAACAAGAAAACCAAGAACACACATACATAACCATGCATGCCAAAACTAGCAAGGAAGTCACACATGCAAATCAACACCTGCAAATAATCCCATTGTAGCCACTTGATCCTATTCTTCCTTGCTTGATCCTTTCTTTCCTTTTCTTTCCTTTTCTTTCTTGATCCAACGCTAAAGTGCTCCAGGAAAACTCTAAGTGTCCAAGAGTTGGGTACTAATATTGTGCCTAGTTTTGCAGGTAGGTTTTTGTCATTTGGTAACGAGAGCAGACTGGAGCTACAATAATGTAGTATTGACTTCAAACTTGAAAGCTAGGTATGCATATGTGTATCAAATTGACAAGATCCTATTTCAAATTACAATTGTGAAATTTAAGTAGAATTTACAGGATTTATGTTGTGGTTAGGGCATTAATTTTTTTTAAGTTATGGTGAGGAAACTATAACATAGCCCACATTTGATTCGCCATCTCCCATGTAGCTTCATTGGGCCCAAAGTGCTTCCAATGCACTTTAACTTGCTCAATTGCTCAGTTCCAGAGCATGAGCATTTTTCTCTGCAATATACATTGAGGTTCCAGCTGGAAATCTCCATCTAGCTCCACCTGCAATACAAACTAATCAATTACATGATCAAAATATTTAACATATTTCTTAAGAAATGACACATGAAGAACATCATGGAATTTCACCATTGGAGGTAGTGCAAGTCGATAGGCTACTGGTCCAATCCTTTCAAGAATCTTGAAAGGTCCAAAAAATTGAGGTGCTAGCTTGGCACATGACACAATCCACAAGGAGCTCTTCTTGGGATTGATATGCAAGTACACTTATTCCCCAACCTGAAATTCCTTAAACAACATGTTTCGATATGCATAAATTTTTTGTTTGTCCTGTGTTTTCTTAAGGTTCTTCTTTATTACTTGTATTTCCCATTCCATTTCTGCTAACATGTATGGTCCAATCAACACCCTGTTAACTGGATCAATTCAACTGATGGGAGTATTACAACTCTACCCATACAATGCCTCAAAAAGACTTATCCTTAAAGATCCCTGATACCCATTGTTGTAAGTGAACTCAACCAGTGGAAGATACTCCTCCCACTTCCACTGCTGATGCATCACATACATCCTCAACATGTCCTCCAATATCATGTTGACCCTCTCTTTGTCCATTTTTCTGTGGGTGATAAGATGCATTGAAGGCCAACTATGTCCATAAACCTGAAAACAACTCCTTCCAAAACTTGGAAGTGAACTTATCATCCCTGTCTGACACAATATTCTTTGGAACACCATCCAATCTAACCACATCTCTGATGAAGACCTATGCTACATAACTAGCTAAATAAGTAGACTTCACTAGAATGAAGTGCTCAACCGTTTTTAACCTTTCAACCACAAACCTGATGGAATCATGCTATCTAGATGTCCTTGGCAAAACTGTGATGAAATCCATGGAAATGACTTGCCATTTCCACTCTGAAATCGAAATCGGATGTAGTAGTCCACTTGAATGCTTACATTCTTCCTTTACCTACTAACAATCCAAGCATCTAACCACAAACTCTTCCACATCCTTCTTCAGATTCGTCCAATAAAAAAAATTATTTACTATTGTCAATGCCTTTTGATATCCCAGGTGACCTGAATATGACTTAGCATGAAATTCCCTCAAGATGAGCTTCTTGAGTTCACTATTGTCTAGCACATATATCCTATCCCTAAATCTGATGAAGCCAGCTGTTGTAAGACAATATTCTACATCTTGATCATCTGTACCCTGCTATAACTTGTGCATAAGTTCCATGTACCTGTCATCCTGTTGACGTGCCTGTAAAATATGATCATGTAAGCCCATCCCATAAGAACTCATAGCTACTACATGATTCACCTGTATCCATATGCTAAGAGAATCTGCAACCTTTTTCCCCTTACCCTTGATGTACCTGATCTCAAAATCAAACTCACTAATTGTGTCCAACCATCTAGCTTTCTTGGCATTCAAGTTCGGCTGATCGAATAAGTATCTCAACCCACTATGATCACTCATCAATACAAACCTCCTGCCAAGAATATAGTGCCTCCACTTCTTCAACGCATGAATGATCGCTACCAGCTCAAGATCATGTGTCAGATAATTTTTCTCATGTTCATTCATTTTCCATGATTCATAGCACACTAACTTTCCTTCTTGCATGAGAACTCCACCAAATCCTCTCTTGCAAGCATCTATGCATACCACAAACTCCTTGTCTAGATCTGCAATCTTTGACACTAGAGCATTTGTCAACAACTACTTTAACTGCTCAAAACTTGTTGCACATTCCTCTGTGCATTCAAATTTCTTACCTTACCTCGCCAATGATGTAATAGGATATGCAATCCAAGAGAAATTCTTGATAAACCTCCTCTAGTGACTTGCTAACCCCATAAATGATCTTACCTCTTCCACATTTCTAGGAGCATCCCACTCCATGCTAGCCCTTATCTTCTCTAGATCCACTGCTATACCTTCCTTGGAGACCACATGCTCCAAGTAATGTACCTATTTCTCAAAGAAACTACATTTTCTAAGGTTAGCATACAACTAATTCTCTCTCAACAATCTCAACATTGCTGCTAAATGCTCGACTTGCTCTTCCTCATTTTCAGAATATATCAAGATGTCATCAATGAACACAATAATAAACGTGTCCATATAAGGACGCAACACACTATTCATCAAGCACATAAAGGTAGCTAGAGCATTAGTCAAACCAAATGGAACTACAACAAACTCATAATTCCCGTACCTGGTCCGGACAACTGTCTTGCATATGTCCTCTTCCTTAATGCGTACCTGATGATATCAGAATCTCAAATCAATATTTGAGAACACTTATGCTCCCTTCAACTGATCAAATAGTTCATCGATCCTCATCAACAGGTACTTGTTCTTGGTGGTCACCTTCTTCAACTACCTGTAATCAATGCATAATATGAGAGTACCATCTTTTTTCTTCACATACAATATTGGTTCACCCCAAGGTGATACATTTGGCCTAATGTATCCCTTTTCAAGCATTTCCTTCAACTGCAAGTTTAACTCTACCAACTTTGGAGTGTTCATCATGTATGATGCCTTTGATGCTGGGGTTTCCCCTATGAAGCAACAACTCTAAAATATCTATTGGAAACACATCCTGAAACTGCTGCAAGACCGGGTACTTCTCAATACCTCTACATCCTCAACATCCTTACCTCTGTTACTAGAAATATGCACTGCAAATAACACACGCCATTTTTTGTGGCTACACTTTTCCTACATAGTCGTAACCATTCTAACTTATGTTGCCTTCTTCTTACTCTATAGTATTCTATGTTGTCCATTATCATCCAAGGACTCAATGTATTTTTCATAACAATCCACTTTGGTCCTATGAAGATATAGCCAATCCATACCCAATAGCATACTATATGACCCCAATGGAAATACATTCAAGTTATTTGATATAGGCAAGTCATTCAACTCGAATACATAAGCTCTTACCCAGTGATATACTCTCTTCTTTGTACATGTAGCCAACTGCACTAACCAAGATTCTGCATGCACTTATTTATTCAAACCACACTTATCCACCAGGTCAAGACTAACATAACTATAATTAGATCCAAGGTCAATCAAAATGGAAACAACTTGATCACAAAGCTTACCATCCATCTCGATAACAGTTGCCTGGTGCTTTGCCTGCTTGTTATCCAGCGCTACATAAATCCGTGGAATGCTCTGCCCAACATCCCCAACTATCTACGCCTCTTGTGCGCTATAGATATGAGGCCTACCACCCTAATTCTGTGGAAAATCCCTCTTAAGATGTTCCTTACCACACGTCCAACACTCCAACCATCTTGTACCATCACCTTTATTCTGTTGTTGTGACCCATGTCCCTATCTAACTACGTTGAACTTCTTGTATGGTGCAACATTTTATTTCTCTTCGACATTCTGAGGCCTTGTTCTTTCGGCTACCATTTACCTTTACCTTTATCTTTCCCTTTCCATCCTTGCTGAGATTCATTCTTATGCTTTGACTGTTCATAGCAATGATTCAATTTCCCAATAACTTCCTCAAGTGATCGAGGCTCATCATACTTAATCCGATCTCTAAAAGCTAATGGAAATCCACTAACAAATCTCTGAACTTTAGCCTTCTCATCTTTAAGATACAGTACATACCTCAATAGCTCCATGAACTTAGTCCTATAATACTCATCTGCCATTGATCCCATATTTGGCTCAAAAAATTCTTTGGCCTTATTGTTGTTATACCTTTCTGACAAGTACTTCTTCCTGAAACGTCTTTCGAATTCATTCGAACTCAACTCCTTCGTCCTAATGTCTCTAACCCACTTTAAATCTTCCCACCAGATGTTTGATTTCCATTTGAGGCCAAAGATAGTTACTTTGGCCTTCATATTCTCTGTGTACTCATGTAACTCAAAGAATTCCTTCATCCCAAGTAACCAAGTCTCTGCATCCTTCGACTTCTTCAAATCTCCATCAAAAGTAGGTGGCTTAGCTTTCTTAAACTCATCTGGGAAACATCCCCTGCCACTCCTCCTGGAAGGATGATAACGATGATGATCATAGTGCTTATCAGAACCAGAACTAGAGTAGTACATGTGTCCATCACCTCTCCTATACAAAGTTTCCAAGAAACTGTGTCATCCCTATCCAACCTGTTCCCACCATGAGATCTACTGCCATATGCCCCATTAGTTCTGTCCTCCTGTCCATGGTTGATCCAAAGTGGTCCCTTCCTCTACAATCTTGACAAACTTTGAAATATCACTACATTAAATTCTGTTTGCGTCTCCTATGCCTACATGATTATGTCATTATCTGCTTTGCAACTTCTTAATTCTTCCTTCAAGCTTCTTAATGTGTTTGCTAAGTTAGAATAGTGCCCAACACCACGCTGCTCTTCCAATACATATGGAGAGTCTGGTGAACTGTAGTCTACCATCTTGCTAGTCATATTGATCTCTTTGCTGCCAAACATACCATGTCATCTAAACCAAAATATAAACATAATCAACGTACCTCAATGTAGTTCGGGGAGGATATCTCGTCTGCAAGGTCAACCAGATTAACAAAACACATGTATAAACATAATCATAACAACATATAGATATCACCCTAACCAAAGTCTAGTCATCAATGCATGACCCTATCAACCACACATCATTACCTCATGCATGACAACCACAACCATGTCAATGTATGGATAATCAACATAATTACAACTTGCATGCACATGCGATACATACAAACACCGCCATGCATAACCAGTCCATAACCGACCTATACTCATGATAAAGACATCCAAAAACACACCATCAACTTACAATGGCGACAAAAATGAAACCATGAAAAACACCATACATACACAACAAGTTCATAAACCGCAAGTATAAGTAACACATATGCAACCAACATGAATGCATGACCAACACACCGCCCATCTAGTCCAAAGGGGTGAACCATGATCTGATACCACTCTATAACACCCTCCTCCACATTTACCCAAGTTAACCAATACATTGGGGTAAACATGTGACGAGAGGCTATTACAATATGATTCAACTCCCCATGTATAGTTAAGGAAGTGGAATCAACACAACGCAACCAATCTAACCTTCTGCACATGTCACAGAACCTACTAGAGCCAACCAACCCTTCCAAGTGATCAACCCCTGAGACAATTTGACACTTTACTACCCTAGAGCCTCAGTCACTCCCATGACATGGGCATGCATGCAACTAGGGCCCTCTAGTCACTCTCACAACATGGTCTTGCAAGCGACTGGGGTCTTTTTCAGCTAGTTCTGAGTCCACGACCCTGAATTCTATGCCACTTTATCAGAGCCAGTACTTAGGCCACTGCTTAGAACTTGATGAAACCTTCAAAAATGAAAAGTAACATTGAAATATAGATACAAATGCAAATACTTGACTGGACCTCTACTAGCCATGAGAAGAATTTTGTCAAATATGTCACAATATGCATTCTACAGGTCATAACAACATATATGAGCATAGGGGTCTCATACTTATCTGAGAATCGCTAGGAAAAATTGATGACTTATCACATTAGCTACATTATCATCTATTAGGTCACATATTCATTGTTCATTCATTTACAAATCCAAACATGGTGGAAGCCATACATCATTACTGTCATGAAACATACTCATAGCCAACATATAAATAACAAAAATACTATGGATACCTCATCCATAAATTCCACATATGAACCAATACATTTTCTCATAAAATACCAAGGAAGGGAACTCATATTAATGAATGCAAATCCAAATGGGTATGGGGCTTCCACTAACCACCCAACCATAGATTGGCTGATACAAATCTTTCTTTCAGCCAATCACCCTCGTGCCATATTCCAAGCATGAATGTGGGACTCATAACCAAAACTCAACCAGGGCTTCCCGAGGCTACACCACCTCACCCTCATCAATAGAACCAGGCTTTACCGCAATCCTCACTGGATCACTAGGCCAAAATAAGCATGGATGGCACCAAATTTCTCCACCTACACTGTCATGAATTTTCCCATATCCTAGTCTTTAGGCTTTATTGCAATCCACAGTCTGATTCAAAGATCACTAGGCCATAATCAAGACACCAGTCTTTGGGCTTTAGCACAATCCACACCAGATCACTAGGCCCTAACCGAGACTCAACTCTCCAGGCTTTAACGCATATCCCATCCTAAGATTCCTAGGCCTCACAAAGAGCACCCACCTTTATGATTTACCTTATATCCCACCATTCACCGGGGAGGATTCCTAGGCCCACCGAGGAAACAAAAAATCTGACTTTACCACAACCCACAATTCGGTTTAGGGGTTACTAGGCCATGTGTTCTTTTTTTAGAGATCCACCTCATTTAGTTTCGAATCCATACGATAATCAGCTCAACCAAAAACATGAGAATCCATCGCACCATGGCTATTTGGAAATGGAAAGGCAAGGCTGAAGGACATTGTCATACCTGGAAAAATTCATGCCCATGACAACAAGAAAACCAAGAACACACATACATAACCATGCATGCCAAAACTAGCAAGGAAGTCACACATGCAAATCAACACCTGCAAATAATCCCATTGTAGCCACTTGATCCTATTCTTCCTTGCTTGATCCTTTCTTTCCTTTTCTTTCCTTTTCTTTCTTGATCCAACGCTAAAGTGCTCCAGGAAAACTCTAAGTGTCCAAGAGCATGAAAGAGAGAGAATAGAGAGAGAGCTCCAAAACTGAATTGACAAAAAAGTACCAACTGATCCTCAGAAGCCTTTTTATTAATGAGGGCTCTATTTTCTTCAATTTTCAATTATTTTCCTTCATTTTCCTCCTCACATGCAACCTGTGACCTTTCACCTTCCTTTTCTCCTAATTTCCTTTTTTTTCATAAATAAAATGCCAATTAATGCCTCATGCCTTTCTAAAGCCTTTGCCATTGCCTTTTCCAAATTCCTTTAGCCATAATAAACCAAATGAACACCCACACTAGGATGTTTTTCCCAACATTAAGTTTGGAATAATTGTCCCATAACCATGGTTATTATTTTGCCTTTATTAACTTTTATTACATGGAATTTTCACCATGGTTGTTACATTGTTTCAATTTATTTTCATAAATCTGTGGTGATGAACTGTGTAATGGAATATCCATGAAAGTTTACAGATTAGTGAACTCTCTCTAATATCATATTTTCATCCTCTACCACATCCTAATGAAATGGCACTATATATCTATATGATTTTTCTTTGTATGAAGTTTGGGTCCTTAGCCAATGAAATGACATTATTACTATCACATTGAATTGTAATATCTATCTAACTTAGACCTACTTCTAAACAAAGTTTTATAAGCCAAATAGATTCCTTTCATTCATGGGTAGCTACCACATAAACTTTCTCTACACTGGAAAAAGCGACCACAACTTGTCACTTGCTCATATTACTTATTGCTCCACCAAACAATCGAAGCTTGTATTTTCTCATATATCTCCTTCTATATACTTCCTTTAGCCAATAAGAATCCCCACAACTATTTATATCCACTAACTATGGATCCCCTAAAAATTCACCATGATAGAAAATGAAATATTTAGGAGTACCTTGTAGATACCTGAATACCCTCTTCACTGCAACCCAATGTTCACATCCATGATTGGATATGAATTAACTTAATACTCCCATTTCTTAGGAAATGATTGGTTTAGTACAGACCATAACATACATCAAAATACTAACTACACTAGAATAAGGAACAAATACATATCCTCCATCTCTATGGATGTTGTAGGACATTTCTCAACTAAAAGCCTAGTTCCCATAGAAAATAGAAGACTGAGCGATTTTCAATTAGCTATGAGAAAATGATGTAACAACCAAATATTTTTATTTTTACTATATTTCTTGTTCTCTTTTCTTAAGATATATTTTACAACCCTCAAGTTCTTCATATTAAATTGTGTTGAAATCCAATACTTCAAAGTAGAAACGATGTCCTTATTGTTACCAAAGAATACCATATAATACACATATAGAGTGATAACAAGGAAATGACCACCATCTTGTTTATAATACACATAATGATTTGATTCATATCTTAGAAATATCAATCTCAACACAAAAGAATCAAACTTTTGGTACCACATCCTAGGAGGTTGTTTAAGACCATATAAAGACATTTTTAACTTGCAAACCAATGACTCTACCTTTTTCAACATAGTGCTTTGCCTATTCCATATAGATCTTCTCCTTCAATTCACCATCTAGGAATGTTTTTTCACATCCATTTGTTCTAACTCTAAATCAAATGTTGTTGTTTTAGATAATAACCTAATCATTGTTAACTTAGCAACTAGGGAAAATAACTTACCAAACTTTATCTCCTCAACCTAAGAATATCCTTTTGCAACCAACCTTTCCTTATGATTTTCAATATGTCGATCAAAACAATCTTCTTTTGGATGCCCATTAACATACAATAGGTTTTATTTCATTAGGAAATGGAATCAAATCCAATGTAAAATTATTTCCAAGTGAAGTTATTTCCTCATCCATGCCCAATCTCCAATATTCATTATCTTCAATGTCCATTAACTCTTTCAAAGTTCTAGGCAGTGTTAGAAAATAAAGCAAATGTACATATGAAATTAGATGTACTACAATTATACATGTCTAATTTCCTTCTTTATTTAATAGACCTCCTTAAAGTTTGAGGTGGAGTTTCTTCCTCCTCTTCCAAACTATATGAACCTTCCTCCTCATAAGGTCCATCATGAAATTCTTGTTCGTTTTTTGGTGTTTCTTTTTTGGGCTTGGGTATTAGCTAAACCATTGAATTCTTCCCATCATCTTCTAACTACAACATGGTAGGATAAGGCTTAAGTTTCCTAAAAATAACATTCTTACTATACAAAAAATTTCCAACCATAAGATCCAAAATCATGTACCCTTTCACACGAATGCCAACTTTGAACACTTATCCTTATACACATGAGCATATGCCTCACACACAAAAACATGAGATGATGAAGTGAGGAATTCTTTATTGTCTAGGCATCGATAGGGATCTTATCCACAAGAATTGATGTGGGAGACTTGATAATCAAAACACACAATAGCAACCTCTTCTACCCTTAAGTTCCTCTTTATCCCAAATGTAGTAAGCATACTCCTAACTCTCTCCATCAACAATTTGTTCATCTATTCTAAAACTCCATTTTGTCTCGGGTTATGTGGAGTTATTTTATCTCATTCAATGTCATCTTGTTACAAAATTTACCAAAACATATAGAACAAAACTCACTGCCATTATCAATCCTCAACATCTTAATCTTCTTACTAGTTTGATTTTCCAAAAGAGTTTTAAATTCCTTAACCAACAAAAGATCTAAGATTTAGTTATAAGGATATATATCCATATCTTTTTACAATAATCATCAATGACGACACATAATACAAATCATTAAAAATTAAAGGAACTTTAACTAGACCAAATGCATTAGAATGAATTAAATCCAACAACCTATATGTAAGAACTAGAATAGAATTGAACATGATTTGTTTTCCAAATGTGCAATACTATCAAAAATCAAATTCAAGATCACAATTATTCATTGTTGACAAGAATCTTGTTTTTCATGGCCCATAGGACATTCCCTACTATATGACACAATCTTTGGTGCTATATCATTGTATTTTTTGTAAGTAACTCGCTTTCTAAAGCAAAAGATTGTTTAAGTACACATAAACCATGACCATTAGAAGAAAATTTAAATTTTTATTGTGAAGGTGTAGATTCTACATATTGCTCCATTACAAAAATTGAAGAATCGTTACACTCAATAGTGCAAACACCAATATGGAATGAAATTCATACACAAACACCCTTAGCAAACATCATAGCCTTTGAACAATCTTACACCCTTTATGCACCCCGACATCATTAAGTGCACTTATTGATATTATGTTTTGTGTTAGACCTAGAACCTTCAAAAATATATTGATGTCCTTTACTCTACCATCAAGATATCTTATGAAGAATCCACCAGAGCTAGCGATGTTAAGGGGAGACTTATAACCAAGGTATACCATCTCATCATCATATTTCTCATATACTGAAAATCAATGCCAATGGGAATTCATATGGAAGGAAGCTCCAAAGTCTATCACTTGTGCACTCTATCCAACACAAGTTTCCAAAGTTGCAACAAAGACATCTATGATACTTTTAAGGCTCATCATAAAAATCATTATTTTTCATTTCATTCTTCTTCTTATATTCCTTGTATTCAATTATAAAGTGCTCAACCTTGCTGCAGTTTCAACATTTTTCCTTGGATTTTCTAGGAGACTTATGTCTCTCACTAGATTTGGATCTTCACTTTTGTCTATTCTTGCCTTTCTCCTTTGATCTTCCATGAAAAACCAAGGCCTCATTAGTGGATTCATAAGCTTTCCACATCATCTCCTTTGAGATAAACTAGTCACAACCTCATGTTATGGATTGGATCATTATATTATTTTTCATCCATATCCATGCATTCATAGTGGAAAAAGTGGAGGAATTTTCTCACGGGACCTTTTTACCAGTGGGACCCAGTTTGGCAAAACGGGGTTTGAAACCTTTCGGGAGCGTTTCAAGGAATCAAACAAATTTTTTTTGGGGAAAAAATTTCCGATTTATCCCCACAAAATTTTATGTTGTTCTACACACATATATATTTCGAACGACACAAGAAGCACATGAATCAGAGTATGTATGCAAAAGTTATGCAACTCAGAAGTTGACCTTCCTATTTTCACACCTATAATTTGGAAGGATGTTGCGTCAACCCCCATTATTCATGAAAAATGGGACAGACATGTTTTTATGATGTAAACTAATCTATAAGATCCTATATTGTAACTCTATTTAAGAGTTGATGTAGTCAAAATTAACCACTAGTAGGCTATCGAGCTGTGTTATAACTGAGCCACTAGGAGGAAGAGGCATTCCATTATTTCGAAGAGAATTTTGTTCCATAGCTGAGAAAAGATAGCCAGGAGAGGTAGGAGGTAGAGCACACATAGAGGATCTCTGCACTATAGAAGCCCATGGGCCACATGCATTACTTCTTTGTACTTGCAGGCTTATCTTCCAGGCAAATAAAGAGAGTGAAGCAACCTTAACTTCCAGTTGCGTTTTATCCTGAAATGGTTTCCCAAAGAATATTTTGTGTCTTATGTGTGTGTGTGAGCTTATTTTTTCGTTCTCTATTTTTCTGCATAATTTCCATTCGCATGCATGCACTAACTACAATTAAATCTAAAGATCTTTAAGTTTAAATAAACTGTAATATTGTAGAATTTTTAGATTTTTAATATAATATAATTAGATCTTTTGTGATGAATTGTCAAGTGGAATATCCATGAAAATTTATGGATCATTTAGTATTAGAGTAGGTTTCTTTGGGTATTTTGTGGAGATTGTAGGGATCTAGAGCAGCGAGGATGAAAATAGTAAAACCCTACTTATGGTTGATGAATCTGTAAACGAACCTTGTGATCCTGCAGAGACGAGGTTTACACGGTTGGAACAACAAGTTGTAGATATCAATTGCAATGTAAGCCTCCTCATGGAAACCTTGAATAGAAAGTTAGGGATATTTGGAGAAGATGGGGGTTCAAATGACAAGGACAAATTAGAACATGGATCAGAAGATCAGGGAGAAATGGAGAACTAGTTGAAGAAAGGACCTGAAAAATATCAACCCAGTTCAAGTGTCATGAAACAATCACAATCCCTGTTTAAAATGGAAGGAAAATTCGATAGCAATCCGTACCATGGTGAGATCGACGCTCTGAAGTTGAATCACTGGTTGAAGCAACTGGAAGTTTATTTTAGTGTCCATCATATCAAGGAAGGGAAAAATATCTCATTAGCACAACTGAAATTAGAGGGCCATACATTGACATGGTGGGAGAGCCACACGGGAACCCTAAGGTTGGTGGGAGAACCTCCATCAAGAAAGCGGGAGGATTTCAAAACCGTCACGAAGTCACAATTTTATCCCATTGGATACGTGGAGGAACAGTGGATTTGGTGGAATTAATTCAGACAAAATCTGGGCCAAAGTGTGTAGGGGTACACCACGAAATTCATAAAGATGGCTATAATGTTGGGTATCTCTCTAAAGAACCCATATGTACTCCTCAAGTATCTGGGGGGTCTGCACTGCTATTCGTGTGAGCAAGTGATGTTGTTCAAGCTCAAATCAGTGGAGGAGGCTTGTGTACATGCACAATACCTGGAAAACATATGCCTAAAGAGAACACAATCAAGTGGATCGAAGAAGAAGGAGAAATATGATGCTTCTAAGGAGGGGAAGAAGAAACAAAAAAAGGGGGAAAAGATAAAAAGACGGTAGCCACAACGCACTAGTGTAAAGATCCTAGCAACCACTGAACCACCGCAATATTGTTGACCATACAGAGGAGAAGTGCTAGAAGTTGTATCAAGAGCTAAACCTGAAGAATAAGAAGAAAGATAATAAGAAGAAGAATCTCATGGCCACAGATTTGAGAAACGAAGTTGAAAGAAGTCGGACGTGGATGAGAAGATCATATGTACATCAATGCAAAAGGAGGTGAATTTTAGTAGCCCTCAGCAGCATGAAGAGAAAGAAATGACCAAACTCTTCCATATAAAGATACAGGTCAAGAAGACAAAGAATGATGCTCTGTTTGACTCAGGATTGCAGGCGAATCTCATTGTAGCAGATCTAGTCAAAAGGTTGGTGTTGGAAGTTCGTGATCATCCAAACCCATATCCACTAGGATGGGTAAATAATGATGTAGAGTTGAAGGTAACAAAATAGTGCATAATTAGATTTGCTATCAGTGCTGATTTTATTGATGAAGTATATCCATATGTGGTTCCCCTTGATGTATGTGGAGTCGTGTTTGGGATTCCATATATGTACATGCATGATGCAATATTCATGAGAAGAGCTAACTAGTACCGACTCGTCAAGGATGGAAAATCGTTCATCATAAATGTGCACAAAGGGAAGTCGAAATTTTCTCTGGTAAATGCCAACCAAGCCAAGAAATTGATCAGTTCATCAAGAAGTATGTTTTATTATTTTAAAGAGAAAGTTAGTTTGTAGAGGAGTCAATAAGAGGTAAGACATCCATGGAGGGGTGTACTAAGAAACAAAAACAACAACCAGAGGAGTTTCTACATGCATACAAGGATGTGTTCTAAGAACCTAAAGGAATACCACCTAAGAGGGAAGTGGAACATGAGATAGAACTATTGTCGTACTACCCCTTGCCGAATATTGGGTTGTATAGATAGTCTATTATACAATAAAGCGAGGTGAATAAATAGTTTCAACAGCTACTGGAACAGGATGTCATTCAACCAATTACATCACCATGTGGGTCACCCATCATCATTGTGCCAAAGAATGATGGGACTTGGTGGATGTGTATAGATTACAGGGAATTGAACAAAATCACTTTAAAGAATAGATATCCCCTACCCAAGATAGATGATTTATTGGATTAGTTGCAACAAGTAAAATACTTCACCAAGCTGGACTTGAAGTCTGGATATCACTAGGTTCAAGTGAAAGAAGAAGATACATGGAAGACCGCCTTCAAAACGAGACAAGGTTTGTATGAGTGGTTAGTTATTCCATTTGGCCTATGTAATGCATCAACTACGTTTATGAGATTAATGAATGATGTACTATGCCATTTTATAGATTCATTTTTTATTATATATTTGGATGATATAATGGTATATAGTGCTACCTGGGAGAATTATATTTCACATTTGACACAGGTGTTGGAAACATTGAAGAAGCACCAACTACTAGCAAATATCAAGAAGTACGAGTTTGCGTAGCAGTATTTGGTGTATCTGGGGTATGTGATCGATGGAGGAGAACTGAAGATAGATCCTTCCAAGATGGAGGCCATCATGAACTGGTGGTGCCTACTAATGTTTCTAAGGTTAGGATTTTGATTGGGGCAACACAATACCTGAGGAAATTCATAGCCTCATTTTTAGTGGTAGCAGCACCACTCCATGCCCTAACAACAAGTGGAAAGAATTTCCAGTGGGGAAAAGGTCAGTAGAGGGAATTCAAAGAATTAAAGAAGAAGACTAGTCAAGCACCAGTGCTGGAATTACCAAAATTGCAGTGGCCTTTCGAAGTGGAGACAGATGCTAGTGGGTATGTTATGGGAGTTTTCTTGATGCAGGGAGGAAGTCTTGTATGCTACCATTCTAATTTTTTTCATGGGGTAGTTCTTAGCTACCCTACCTATGACAAGGACCTCTATGCCATGGTGCAAGCTGTGAAGAAGTGGAAGCACTATTTGACGGGAAAGGAGAAAGTAATACACATAGATCACTAGTCTTTACAGTACTTGTAGGCCCGGAGTAAGCTACAACAGACCAGACATTATAAGTGGATGGGGTTTTAACAACAGTTTGATTTGGTGATAAAGTATATGAAGGGAAGCACAAACAAGTTGGATGACATGCTTTCAAGGCCACCCACATCAAAGATCATAGATTTGGGGACTCTTATGCACATGGAGCCATTCACCCATGATGCATACAGAGAGGCATATTCAGAGGATGAGGACTTGAAGGAGGTGTATCAGCAATTGCAGAGTTAGATTCATGTACATGATGGCGATAACACTGTTGACTACCATATCCAGGAAGAGTTAATCTACATGCTGGATAAGCTATGTGGTCCCAAAGGTGAGTGATTTCAACTGATTAGAGAGGCTCACACCTCCAAGGTTTCAGAGCACTTCGGTGTAGCGAAGATCATGGCTAACTTGCATAGGTATGTGTATTGGCCCAAGATGGAAGAGCAGGTAGCTAGGTTCATAAGAGGATGCATGCTTTGTTGTACCAACAACCCTAGCAACAGGAAACAAGTCTATATCATCCCTTACCTGTACCTACTCATCCTTGGGAAAGAATTTCCAAGGACTTTTTGGGAGGTTTACCGAAAACTAAGAAGGGACATGACTACCTGTTCGTGGTAATTGACAGGTTCAACAAGATGTGTTTTTTGATGCCCTGCAAAAATACTATTAGTGGGAAATAAATAATAAACTTATTCTTTGGATAGGTTTGGGTGCACTTTGGGATACTAAGGAGCATCGTTTCACACTTGGATAAAAGATTCATTAGTTCATTCTGGACTACACTGTGGGAGAAGATGGAAATTTTTTTGAAGCGATCTACAATATTCCATCCACAAAAAGATGGGCATACAAAATGATGAGCCCCAAAAATGGGTAACTTTATGGGCTTATTTTGCCTATTATTCTCAATTAATTCACCATTATTCATAGTTTTATGCATGCTTTTGAATATATTTATGTTAATTGAATGAATGAGGATAGTCACTTGACCACAAAGTCTAATACGTGCTTATTGCAGATTTTTGGACACCTTTTGGACGAAGGTCAAGCATTTATGAGCAAGTTGACAGCCAAATACGAAGGAAAAAGGCTGAGGATTTGTAGGAAAGGTGTCTCCTGCACTAAATGACCCCTTCCTTGAGTTCTCCACCATCAGCTCGGAGTTCAACAGCCCACCAAAGATGATTTTAAGGGGCAGCCGAGCAGGTTTTGTGAAGTGGTTGATTAACTGCAGTATTGAGCAGCCAAGCTCCTAAATTTAAGGAGGACTGTTGGGAGTCCTCGTGTTGCATAAGTAGGAAGGCTTCAAGCCTTGGTAGTTTAGCGATTGAACAGTTGTTTTTCACACTTTAGTGCAGCTCTGCATTTCAGCTAATTTTCAAGCTCTTGCTGTAAACAATTTTGTGGCACGACTATTATTTTTTGAGTAATGGAGATGAATTTCGCTTTGTACCAGTTCTAAGCTTTCTTAGGAGGCTATAGCTCTTGGGGTTGGGCCCAACCCAAGTGCCAGTACCTTCTTTTGTGTACTTTTATGTGTTTTCCTTGCATTCATAGAATAATTTCTGTTATTTAGGTTAAGATCTTGCTTTGTTACTTAGGTTGCTTTTGATGATTAAAATAGCTTTTCATGCTTCAAGTTGATTTGACAGCTTGGTAATAGAAAATATCTGCAAAAAGGCCATCAAGCAATCCTTGATCTCATCTCTCCCTCCTTGGGACCATGCGCTGAGACCAAGGCATACTTGCTGCCACAAAAACACAGCTTTTTCCTTTCAATACAATTGCTAGTGTTAGATTTTGAGTTGAAAAAGTTGATACCAGTTGTACTTGCATGTTTAGATCTGTTCTTTCTTAGTTTCCATAGCTATCTTGCATGATTTCCTGTCTATAAACTTATGTTCATCATGTTTCTAGTTTTTAGGTCAGATTAGGTCAAAATAGCTAAATCTCTAGTTTTTCTAGTCTTTGTTCAATCATTTTTGGAAAATAGTGTGCAGAGTACCTGTAATACATTCCTACCTACCCTTCCTCTATCATCCAACCTATTCCAGCCCCTAATCCAAGATTCCTTCCCTTCATTCACCACACTTTCCCAATTTGCCCTAATTTCTATATTTTTGTGCAACATTGCTTTCTCCATCCTTGAGAAAATCCAACTATCTTCATCACTCCTAAGCTTCATTTACCAAGTCCCACACCTTTTAACAACCTTATCCATCCTTCATTTCCACTTCCCCACCATTTTTTCTCCATCAATCCTCTAAAATCCTCTTTCGGCTGTTCCTGTAGAACTTCTTGTAGAACATCCTGTAGAACCCCTGCAGACTTCCTGTAGAAGTTCACGTGAGAAATTTTTCAAGATCTAATCATTGTAAGGGTGCTAGGGACCCCTTATGCCCTCTTCTCACATTCCCAACCTCCTGCAAGCGCCCACTCCATTTCCTTTCACCAATCAACCTCTGCACAGTAAAAAACAATTAAAGCACATGCATAATAATTCTGCAAGATTACTCAAAAATAAAAAAAGATGTTTTTTTCCAGATTTTACTTCAGAAGTAGCTTAGTCACATGCATTTTACCTTTCCAAGAGTCAATGGCATCCATTTCCGCAGCTTTCATCTCTTTTCTTGCACCAGTAGGATTAGTCAGTAAAACTAGGGTTTGCTAGGGTTTGCATTTCCTTTCAACTTTCATCTTCTTTCTGCAAGTAGACTAGCCTCTTTTGAGTTAGCTTTCATCCATCACAGTTAAAAGCTTCTTCTAAGAGCTCATAGAAGTTGGCTTAAGCTCCTAGCGAACTTGTGCCAGCTGATCAAGTGACAACCTGCGGCAAGAGCTAGTACTTGTGCATATAGCACTGTCGCTTCCAAGTTTGTTACGAACAACCGGGTTGATAAAAGTAAAGAAGGGAGTCCCAGGAGTTGCAGCATCATTGTTGCAATACTGGAGCCCACCATATTTTTGGCGCCGTTGCCGGGGAAGCGTCAGAGTATTTGTGATTGCTACTTTTCTTCTATTTTCTACTACAACCTTCTACTAAGTAGTTTATTTCAGCAAGAGTAGAGTAGTTGTTTCATTTCCATTTCTGCAATTTCATTTCAGCAAGCATAGATTAGAAATTTCCCACTTTCATAGATTAGCATTTCAATTCTGCAAGCGTAGATTAGCATTTCAATTCTGCAATTTTAATTCTGCAAGCGTAGATTAGCATTTCATTTCTGTAATTTCAATTCTGCAAGCGTAGCCTAGCATTGCAATTATGCAATTTTCATTTCAGCAGCATAGATTAGTTATTTCCTGCTTTCATTTCAATTATGCAATTTCCATTCCAGCAAGGTTCATTTTAGTTAGTTGCAATTCATTGTTCAATCAATCTCAGTTTTGCAGGTACAAGCAAAAAAAAAAAAAAAAAAAAACAAAAAAGCAACCAAAAAGATTTCCTTTCATGCCTCATAGGAACAGGGACAATTCAGGAAAATTATTACCCAACACCCCACCACATCACTGAGTCACCCTTCTCTCTTCTTCGATGGCAGTGATCCAGAAGAACCTATAGGTTAACCTCCAAAGATATACGAAGATCCTATAACAGAAGAAGAGAAAGAAAACATTCCTCCTGAAACCATGGCTGAACACAAAAACGGTATAGGAAATGGGGAGAGAATAGAAGGCACCTTTCCCATCCGAGAGACAAATGGGGACACAAAAATGAAAAGAAACCTTACCTCACTTCCATGGATTGACTACTGAAGACCCTGATACCTTCTTGTTTGAGTTTGTTGTCCTTTTTCGAACTTATGACTATGCAGAAGACGAGCAAAAGTTGAAACTCTTTCCCTCTACCCTCAAGGATGCAGCACTATGCTGGTTCATGGGGTTACCTGGAAATAGTATCACAACTTGGGCTCAGATGTAGCAAGCCTTTAACAACAAATACCGGGATTACTGTAGGTCAAAGGAAACAAAGGGAGAAATCTTTTGGATGACCATGGGAAGTGATGAATCTTTAGAAGACTATGAAGAAAGGTTCCAACTCAGTTATAAAAGGGCCAGGTGCACACTTGACCCCGAATCTTTGAAGCTGGTTCTGCTCTGAGGAGTCCCTGAAGACCTTCTAGATACCCTCCATTTGCTGGCTGGGGGAGACATCTACCAACTACCTTATGATGACATAAAGACTGTGTTTAGAAACCATTCTAGGGCAGCTCGGAAAAGAGGTAGGGGGAGTCAACTTTCAGCCAGCACCACCTTTTCCAAACATGAGTTTTCAAACCAGATGGAAGACCTTAAAAGTGAGGTGAGACAGACCATTGCCATGCAAATGGACACCTTTCGAATCCAATAGAAGCAAGAGGAAGCTAAGAGGGCTTTGGCCATCTTTTGTCCCAGATGTACAAGGAAGCATCCTAGGAACGAGTGTCCATTGCACTCTGTAGAGATATGTTTCGTTTGTGAGGCAGATCACCCTACAAACCAGTGCCCAACCTTACCCGGACTTAAAGCTATGTACCAAGGGGCTGATGGAGCCACTGAACCACTCTACTTCCTAAACCAAAGGAGGCCACATGGACCCAGACCGTACTAGCAGGGGATGCAAGGGACATCCCAGACTTATTACAACCCCAACCAATCCACTCACATACCTTCTTGGCCCCCCCTTGCTCATCCTTCCTGGTCCGCACCCCCTCCTTGGTCATACTCATCTCAATACCATACTCAACCTGCTGCTTATTCGTTTCATTCTCATGTTCAACCACAACCTCAATGGAATGCACCTCAACAGGGGTCGAGGCCCCAGTAAAACTCTCCTCCCATTCTTTTGCCTCCACCACTTGCTCAACCACAACCATTACCTCCTGCTCCTCCAAGACAACCCTAGATGTCTGTTCAACCGAATCCGAACCCCAATAACAGACAGGCCCAACAGGTATATACTGGAGATACAACATGCCCTACCTATGCTGTGGAAATTTAGTAGATCAACCTAGGATCTGGGAAGGTCCTCCCAGATAGCCAACCTCCTCCTAAGGAGGATGAGGAAGAGAAACAGGGAAGTGAAACCAAAGCCATTCCACTCTTTCCTGAGAGACTAACTAGAACCACGCAACCAAACCCAAAAGAGACTGAACTTCTCGGAGAGCTTAAACAGTTATGTGTAAAAATACCACTTCTCCAAACCATAAAAGATGTACCAATCTACAAAAAATTGATCAAAGAGAAGTGTTTCAGGCACCCAGGCAGGCGCAAGAGAGATGCCCCAACTATCAATGTCATAGGACAATTGTCCGACCTGATGTTGGGACAAGTAATCTGTCCAAAATATCTAGACCCTGGGAGTCTTGTAGTCGATGTCCACATCAATGGCACCATAATCCCCCACACCTTGATCGATCTAGGGGCTGCCATTAATGTGATGACCAGGGACACTATGCTCAAACTCAACCTTCAGAGTTCCCTAAGAAAGACCTTGACAGTACTGCAGTTAGCAGACCGCTCCACTGTGACCCCCGAAGGGATTGTGGAAGATGTCATGGTCTCCGTTGATTCTTGGGAGTACCCTACGGACTTCTTGGTCCTTCAGCCAAAGGAAAAACTCACTGGATACCCCCTCATTTTGGGAAGGCCTTGGTTAGCTACTGCAGATGCTTACATTAGTTGTCGAGCTGGAAGCATAACCATTAAGAATGGGCCTATGCCCAAACAGATAGTCCTATATCCTCCCGCCCAACCTCTGCTAGAACATGAATTACCTCTCTGGTTGGAGGAGGAAGATGAGGATGAAGTCTACTCTGCACCATTGTGCACAATGGAAGCCACCAGGGGAGGTCCTCAAATCGAGGATGACCTTATTGAAAATTTGATTCAAAATCCACCTCCCAGTGTGCTGCCATTAGAAGAGTTGGTAGAAGACACCCAAGCCAGTGCTTTAGTGGATCTCTATGTGACTGATCTGACCTCTCCCTGAGTTAAGAATGTGGAATTTGGCCCTGAAAGAAACTTGAAGATCAACTCATCCCTATCCCGCTCTCAGGAGAAGGAGTTGTGTAGCTTATTGAACCGCCATTTGGATGCTTTTGCTTGGAGATATAAGGAGATGAAAGGAGTCCACCCTTCAGCCTGTACCCATCACATTTACATTAAAGAGGATTGTAAGCCAGTCAGGTAGCCTCAGAGGAGGATGAATCCAACCCTCAAGGACATTGTCAAAGAAGAATTGCAAAAGTGGCTGGATGCAGGATTCATCTACACCATCTCTGACAGCGAGTGGGTTTCTCCTTTGGTGCTTGTGCCCAAGAAAAACGGGAAGTGGACAATCTATGTAGATTATCGAGAACTTAACAAAGCTACCATGAAGGACTATTTCCCTTTGCCTTTCATAGATCAAGTGTTAGATGGCCTAGCAGGGAGGAAGTTCTTTTCCTTCCTATATGGGTTTAGCAGGTATAATCAGATCCAAATCAGCCCGGAAGACCAAGATAAGACCACTTTCACTTGTCCATGGGGTACCTTTGCCTACCGGGTCTTTCCCTTTGGGTTATGCAATGCTCCTGCCACTTTCCAGAGAGCAGTACTGAGTATATTTGCTGACCTGGTTCATGATTCGGTGGAAATCTATATGGATGACTTTTCTCCTTATGGGTCCAACTTCCAAGAAGCATTGACTAACCTAGGAAAAGTTTTAACCAAGTGTATTGAAATGAACCTCTTCCTTAGTCCTAAAAAATGTGAATTCCTAATGATTGAAGGGACCGTGCTAGGTCATACAATTTCTCAGCAAGGATTATAGGTGGACTCCAACAAGATTGCTATCATCCAAAGGGTTCCACCTCCTCAAAAGGTAAGAGATGTTCGGATTTTTCTAGGCTTAGCAGGATATTATAGAAGATTCATTAAAGATTCCAGTAAGCTAGCCTCTCCATTGTTTGGTCTTTTGGGGAAAGATTTTGAGTTTACATGGACTGACAACTGTTAAGAGGCTCTGGCTGCGTCGAAAGATAAGCTGGTAACTGCCCCAATCTTGAGAGGTCCAAACTGGGCCCTACCTTTCCACATTCACATAGATGCCTCGAATAAAGCCATAGGAGCAGCCTTAGGACAAGTTGAAGAGAAGATACCGTATGCCATCTATTTTGTTAATAAAAACCTGTCCAAGGCAGAGTTAAACTATATTGTAACTGAGAAAGAGCTCCTAGCTGTAGTCCATTCCATAAACAAGTTTAGACACTACATCACTGGTTATCAAACATTCGTACACACTGATCATGCTGCAATTAGGTATCTGATAAATAAACCTGATGTAAATGATCGTATCATTAGATGGTTACTTTTATTGCAACAATTTGATTTGACCATTGTTGATAAGCTAGGTAAGGAAAATGTTGTTGCTTATTTTTTGTTTAGACTAGATTTCCCTATAGGTGAAGAAGGGATGGTGGATGATCAAATGCCAGATGAACACCTGTTTTCTATTTTAGTACTCTCTCCATGGTTTGCTGATATAGAAAATTACTTGGTTTCAACACAATTCCCTCCACACCTATCCTCAAAAGAGAAGAGCAAGATCATGAGGAAAAGCACCCCATTCACTTGGATTAGGGGCAACCTGTTTAAACTTGGCCTAGATCAGATTTTGAGGCATTGTGTCAAGGAGGAGGAAGTCTTTGACATCGTCCTAACCTGTCATGATGGGCTCTGTGGAGGCCACTTTGCAACCAAAAGAACCACGTTCAAAATTCTACAGGTAGGCTACTATTGGCCCACTCTCCATCAAGATGTTAGGAGATACATCAACCAATTTGACCGATGTCAAAGGATGGGGAAACCGACTCCAAGGGATGAGATTCCCCTCCAACCTCAAATGACTTTCGAGCCATTTGAGAAGTGGGGCATGGACTTTGTGGGTCCTATCAACCCTCCTTCGAAACAAAAGTCTTACATCATTCTGTGCACGGACTACCTGACAAAGTGGGTAGAAACAAAGGCAATCAAGGCAATGACAGAAGAAAAGTTAGCTAAGTTTTTGAGGGAAAATATATTCTACAAGTTTGGCTACCCAAGAGAATTAGTCACAGATCAAGGAAGTCAGTTAACCTCTAACCTGATTGAAGACCTGCTCACTCATCAAAATATTAAGCACAAAACTTCCACCCCTTATCATCTGCAAGCAAATGGATAGGTGGAAGTCGCTAACAGAGCTTTGGAAGAGATTTTGACTAAAGTGGTGAGCAGCAGCAGAAAATATTGGGCAGATCGCTTGGTTGAGGCCACCTGAGCCTATAACACTACTTGCAAAACTACAACAGGTTTCACACCCTATGAGTTGGTCTACGGGAAGAAGGCTTTGCTATCCATAGAATTTGAATATAACACATTGAGGTTGGCAGCTCAGCTGGACCTAGATTTCAGCCATGCACAACAGGAAAGATTATTGCAGCTAAATGGACTAAATGAACAGAGAATGCAATCCCTTCTCCACTCAGAGGTGGTCCAACTTCAAAGAAAGATATGGCATGACTGGAACCTTAAAGAAAATCAATTTCAGCTAGGAGATTGGGCGCTATTATATGATTCAAGGTACAATGATTTAAAAGGGAAGCTGAGGACAAGATGGCCGGGACCATATACAGTGGAGAAATTCCTTCTTAGGTTCATAAGAAACCAGATTCAGCTATCCTCTGTTGCAGTGATTGATTGTTTGTTTTCCTGAGCATTTTCCTTTCAAGTTAAAACGTACAAAGAACACTCAACACCATCTTCCCGGCCATCTTGTCCTCAGCTTCCCTTTTAAATCCTTGTACCTTGAATCAATTTCAACTAGGAGATTGGGCGCTATTATATGATTCAAGGTACAAGGATTTAAAAGGGAACCTGTTCCTTAGTCCTAAAAAATGTGAATTCCTAATGATTGAAGGGACCGTGCTAGGTCATACAATTTCTCAGCAAGGATTACAGGTGGACTCCTACAAGATTGCTATCATCCAAAGGGTTCCACCTACTCAAAAGGTAAGAGATGTTCAAAGTTTTCTAGGCTTAGCAGGATATTATAGAAGATTCGTTAAAGATTCCAGTAAGCTAGCCTCTCCATTGTTTGGTCTTTTGGGGAAAGATTTTGAGTTTACATGGACTGACAACTGTTAAGAGGCTCTGGCTGCGTTGAAAGACAAGCTGGTAACTGCCCCAATCTTGAGAGGTCCAAACTGGGCCCTACCTTTCCACATTCACATAGATGCCTCGAATAAAGCCATAGGAGCAGCCTTAGGACAAGTTGAAGAGAAGCTACCGTATGCCATCTATTTTGTTAATAAAAACCTGTCCAAGGCAGAGTTAAACTATATTGTAACTGAGAAAGAGCTCCTAGCTGTAGTCCATTCCATAAACAAGTTCAAACACTACATCACTGGTTATCAAACATTCGTACACACTGATCATGCTGCAATTAGGTATCTGATAAATAAACCTGATGTAAATGATCGTATCATTAGATGGTTACTTTTATTGCAACAATTTGATTTGACCATTGTTGATAAGCTAGGTAAGGAAAATGTTGTTGCTTATTTTTTGTTTAGACTAGATTTCCCTATAGGTGAAGAAGGGATGGTGGATGATCAAATGCCAAATGAACACCTGTTTTCTATTTTAGTACTCTCTCCATGGTTTGCTGATATAGCAAATTACTTGGTTTCAACACAGTTCCCTCCACACCTATCCTCAAAAGAGAAGAGCAAGATCATGAGGAAAAGCACCCCATTCACTTGGATTAGGGGCAACCTGTTTAAACTTGGCCTAGATCGGATTTTGAGGCATTGTGTCAGGGAGGAGGAAGTCTTTGACATCGTCCTAACCTGTCATGATGGGCTCTGTGGAGGCCACTTTGCAACCAAAAGAACCACGTTCAAAATTCTATAGGTAGGCTACTATTGGCCCACTCTCCATCAAGATGTTAGGAGATACATCAGCCAATGTGACCGATGTCAAAGGATGGGGAAACCGACTCCAAGGGATGAGATTCCCCTCCAACCTCAAGTGACTTTCGAGCCATTTGAGAAGTGGGGCATGGACTTTGTGGGTCCTATGAACCCTCCTTCGAAACAAAAGTCTTACATCATTCTATGCACGGACTACCTGACAAAGTGGGCAGAAACAAAGGCAATCAAGGCAATGACAGAAGAAAAGTTAGCTAAGTTTTTGAGGGAAAATATATTCTACAAGTTTGGCTACCCAAGAGAATTAGTCACAGATCAAGGAAGTCAGTTTACCTCTAACCTGATTGAAGACCTGCTCACTCATCAAAATATTAAGCACAAAACTTCCACCCCTTATCATCTGCAAGCAAATGGATAGGTGGAAGTCGCTAACAGAGCTTTGGAAGAGATTTTGACTAAAGTGGTGAGCAACAGCAGAAAATATTGGGCAGATCGCTTGGTTGAGGCCACCTGAGCCTATAACACTACTTGGAAAACTACAACAGGTTTCACACCCTATGAGTTGGTCTACGGGAAGAAGGCTTTGCTATCCATAGAATTTGAATATAACACATTGAGGTTGGCAGCTCAGCTGGACCTAGATTTCAGCCATGCACAACAGGAAAGATTATTGCAGCTAAATGGACTAAATGAACAGAGAATGCAATCCCTTCTCCACTCAGAGGTGGTCCAACTTCAAAGAAAGATATGGCATGACTGGAACCTTAAAGAAAATCAATTTCAGCTAGGAGATTGGGCGCTATTATATGATTCAAGGTACAATGATTTAAAAGGGAAGCTGAGGACAAGATGGCCGGGACCATATACAGTGGAGAAATTCCTTCTTAGGTTCATAAGAAACCAGATTCAACTATCCTCTGTTGCAGTGATTGATTGTTTGTTTTCCTGAGCATTTTCCTTTCAAGTTAAAACGTACAAAGAGCACTCAACACCATCTTCCCGGCCATCTTGTCCTCAGCTTCCCTTTTAAATCCTTGTACCTTGAATCAATTTCAGCTAGGAGATTGGGCGCTATTATATGATTCAAGGTACAAGGATTTAAAAGGGAACCTGTTCCTTAGTCCTAAAAAATGTGAATTCCTAATGATTGAAGGGACCGTGCTAGGTCATACAATTTCTCAGCAAGGATTATAGGTGGACTCCAACAAGATTGCTATCATCCAAAGGGTTCCACCTCCTCAAAAGGTAAGAGATGTTCGGAGTTTTCTAGGCTTAGCAGGATATTATAGAAGATTCATTAAAGATTCAAGTAAGCTAGCCTCTCCATTGTTTGGTCTTTTGGGGAAAGATTTTGAGTTTACATGGACTGACAACTGTTAAGAGGCTCTGGCTGCGTTGAAAGATAAGCTGGTAACTGCCCCAATCTTGAGAGGTCCAAACTGGGCCCTACCTTTCCACATTCACATAGATGCCTCGAATAAAGCCATATTAGCAGCCTTAGGACAAGTTGAAGAGAAGCTACCGTATGCCATCTATTTTGTTAATAAAAACCTGTCCAAGGCAGAGTTAAACTATATTGTAACTGAGAAAGAGCTCCTAGCTGTAGTCCATTCCATAAACAAGTTCAGACACTACATCACTAGTTATCAAACATTCGTACACACTGATCATGCTGCAATTAGGTATCTGATAAATAAACCTGATGTAAATGATCGTATCATTAGATGGTTACTTTTATTGCAACAATTTGATTTGACCATTGTTGATAAGCTAGGTAAGGAAAATGTTGTTGCTTATTTTTTGTTTAGACTAGATTTCCCTATAGGTGAAGAAGGGATGGTGGATGATCAAATGCCAGATGAACACCTGTTTTCTATTTTAGTACTCTCTCCATGGTTTGCTGATATAGCAAATTACTTGGTTTCAACACAGTTCCCTCCACACCTATCCTCAAAAGAGAAGAGCAAGATCGTGAGGAAAAGCACCCCATTCACTTGGATTAGGGGCAACCTGTTTAAACTTGGCCTAGATCAGATTTTGAGGCATTGTGTCAGGGAGGAGGAAGTCTTCGACATCGTCCTAACCTGTCATGATGGGCTCTGTGGAGGCCACTTTGCAACCAAAAGAACCACGTTCAAAATTCTACAGGTAGGCTACTATTGGCCCACTCTCCATCAAGATGTTAGGAGATACACCAGCCAATGTGACCGATGTCAAAGGATGGGGAAACCGACTCCAAGGGATGAGATTCCCCTCCAACCTCAAGTGACTTTTGAGCCATTTGAGAAGTGGGGCATGGACTTTGTGGGTCCTATCAACCCTCCTTCGAAACAAAAGTCTTACATCATTCTGTGCACGGACTACCTGACAAAGTGGGCAGAAAAAAAGGCAATCAAGGCAATGCCAGAAGAAAAGTTAGCTAAGTTTTTGAGGGAAAACATATTCTACAAGTTTGGCTACCCAAGAGAATTAGTCACAGATCAAGGAAGTCAGTTTACCTCTAACCTGATTGAAGACCTGCTCACTCATCAAAATATTAAGCACAAAACTTCCACCCCTTATCATCTGCAAGCAAATGGATAGGTGGAAGTCGCTAACAGAGCTTTGGAAGAGATTTTGACTAAAGTGGTGAGCAGCAGTAGAAAATATTGGGCAGATTGCTTGGTTGAGGCCACCTGAGCCTATAACACTACTTGGAAAACTACAACAGGTTTCACACCCTATGAGTCGGTCTACGGGAAGAAGGCTTTGCTATCCATAGAATTTGAATATAACACATTGAGGTTGGCAGCTCAGCTGGACCTAGATTTCAGCCATGCACAACAGGAAAGATTATTGCAGCTAAATGGACTAAATGAACAGAGAATGCAATCCCTTCTCCACTCAGAGGTGGTCCAACTTCAAAGAAAGATATGGCAGGACTGGAACCTTAAAGAAAATCAATTTCAGCTAGGAGATTGGGCACTATTATATGATTCAAGGTACAAGGATTTAAAAGGGAAGCCGAGGACAAGATGGCTGGGACCATATACAGTGGAGAAATGCAACGACAATGGTTTAGTTCTTATAAGGACCATCGATGAAGAAGCCATCCCCATGCTCGTCAATGGGCGTCGATTGAAAATCTACAAGAAGCCCCTTTCTAAGTAGGAGTTCATTGAAACTCTGGCTAAATCAGTGTTGGTAGTGGAGCAGATCCTTGTCTCCTCTCCACCCACACCTTGAACACAAAAAAAAAAGATCCTTGGGTGAAAACCTCTGGGAGGTGCCCAAGGCAGAAAATGAGGGTGAAAAACTCCTGGAGGTGCCCCAGTTGTCTCAGACTAAAAAAACAAAAAAAAAAGAAAAAAGAAAAAAGAGAAAAAGAAAAAGAAAAAAATAAACCTAATTTTTGTTGAACAAATTGCAGGTTGCAGGAAGGACATTGCAAGTTAGGAGGATCACACAAGACAAAGAAAAAGGTCAGCACCAGGTTGCAAGCATCCCTCACAATCCATTCCTCCATGACCACTACCATTGCTAAGATTTGGTCTTATTCAGGCTAAGATTTCACCTTCTACAGGAAGTTTTGTGTCTTCTATAGGAAGTTCTGTGTCTTCTACAGGAAGATCCCGTAGAACCTACAAACAATCCAAAATCGATCTCAGAAGAGGACCTGAAGGTTGGGAATCTACCTATGAGGCCTGTAAACCTCCCTGCTTCCATCCATGGCCATATGTCGCCTTTTTCCATCTCTGTACACCTTCATTGCACTCATTTTTTCCCTACACAGTCACATATAGAAATCCTATTTTCTTCATACTACCAGCAAATTTTTTTTAATGACAAATCAAGCAGGAGTTTTTCACTCACCATACCTATACCCTTCATCTAGGCTCCTCATCGGTCGAGGCCCTCATCAACAGTATAGCCCTGCTCATTCTAGCTTGCATTCCAGGAGGAGAAGCAGCTATAGGACATCCTATAGGAATCCTGTAGTAGCTGATCCCTCTGAAAGACATACTCCAGAGACAGGGACAACAAAGTATGGAATAAGAAACATGCATGGAGCTCTACTTGAACATATGAACATCAACAACAGCCGAGGCCAAGCATGTAGTGTGCATGCAGCAACAACAAACGAAGGAATGGGTTCCAAAATCCGAAATCTGCATAACACGGCTGCAACCACGCAGGTAAGTGCCTAAACTCATTCTTCAATTGCATAAATTATATTTTAAAGCTGCATGACTATGGGAATGGTTTGGATTGAGTGGAATCGGTGGCCAATCAACTGGCCACCCTCGGCCAGTTACACATCCTCATGGAGTCCCAACGAGCTCCATTAAATTCAAAACTGCTAATTAGATGTGCAGCCAGCACGTGTGGAGTGTCCATTCAGGAAGAAATCATCGGGACTGCTAGTGGTGGTGGTGGGTAATGAGAGAAAGGAGGTGATGGTGGTCAGAAACATGCGAAAACATTATGGCTATGACGTCGAATCAACGGTCTGGTCCGGCCACCTCATCCTCTCACCACGAATCATGTCGCAGTTAAAAGATGCTTAGTTGAAACATGCACCACCCTCTGTTCATTCTGCACTCAGAACGTTCTCAACTGGAGTACGCATCCACCGCTTCCAAAATAGTTAACTAGTCGTCCTCCACCATTTTTTCTGCTTATTTTCGAAAATATCCCACCTATCGGGCTCTGTCGAAAGCACAGTTTCATTCTACAATAACCGGGAGCCTTCTACAGGAAGGATTCTACAAGAAAGGCAGAGAACAGCTCTACGGAAGGAAAACCTGGAATTTTCTTTGAATTTCAAGCTCCAAACGAGGTAGGCTTGAGAAAACTCCTATGTGCATGATTTGTTTGAGCAAGGTGGTGAATTGAACACGCCATTAGATTGAAAAACAAAAGTGAAAGTCTGCTTGCATATTTCCCTGAGTCTACACAGTTTCTTTTTCTCTCTGCATTTGAAATCTCCCCACCCTTTTTCAAAATTCTCCTGTAATAAAGATACATGCAGCAATAAGGGCTAGCCTATGTGAGTGTGTGAAAAAACGATTGTGACTATCTATCTATGTGCATAGAAAAGAACTTGTGCCCTTATACTCTGTTCTGTAAAAAAAAAAAATTATTTTCATAAACAGACAGTCAAATTCTGGGTGACAGCGGTTTTAAAATAGGAGAATTATTGCTACTTGATATTGTAAGGAACGCACGAGAAATTCCTTCTTAGCTTCATAAGAAACTAGATTCAGCTATCCTCTGTTGCAGTGATTGATTGTTTGTTTTCCTGAGCATTTTCCTTTCAAGTTAAAACGTACAAAGAGCACTCAACACCATGCCAGGAGGATTCATATTGAAAGAACCCTTAGACTCTAGCAAGTTGCACAAGCACCCTGAGGTTGTGGACCTTTTCACTCAGGAAAATTGGATATCCTTCTTTGACAAAATTCAGGTTTATGATGAGGAAATAACTGAAGAGTTTTTAATGTCCCTGAGACCACATTCAAAGACACATACCATAGTTATTTTTAGGGGTTTGACCCTAGAATTTACCCCTGAGCTCATCAGCAGAATTACTGATCTACCATTGGGGCTCCCTTGGAGCAAAGAAGAGAGATCATTGGGCCAAGTTGCTAAGAAAACATTTTTTCTGCCTTAGGAGCATCCTGTAGAAGACAAAAATGGAGTTAGAAGGACAAGCTTACCTCCTCTCTGGAGTGAAGTTAGTTATCAAATTATGAAGTATATCACATGTGAAGGGAGGTTTAGCATCATCTATGGATATACTCTTAGGTTGTTACATGAATTAAGGCATGGGATTGACTTGTCTCCAGCCAAGAAACTAATCATCCCATATTTCCTTCTTCAGTCCTTAATTGAATGTGGTACAAAGCTAAATGAAGGGATCCCAGATCAGTTGGCCCACCATGGGCTCATCAAACTATTGGTGGAAGATGCTTTACACACCTATACTGTTCCCATAGCTTAGGAAACCTTCATAAATATGTCCAGGGATGATAACATTAGAACTTTCGCTGAGAACATCACCCCATCTAGCAGTGAGGAGGGGGAGCAAACTGAAGAACTTCAGAAGAACAATGATGAGGGAGCACAAGACATTCAAGCAGAGGGAAAAACAGAGGAAGAATAGAAAGGAAAAGAAGAATTTGGCAAGACTGCTGAACCTAAGACAACAAAGGAGAAAACAACAAAAATCGAGAAAGGGAGAAAGACAAAGGTTGGGAAGAAAGAGACCAAGAAAGCCTAAAAGAAGACTGCCACAGCCAAGGCAGGTACCTAGAAAGAAAAGGGAAAGACACACCCTGAGATATCAGTCATACAGACAGAAACAATGGACACAGAGGTTTCTACAGGAAGTGAGGGAAAAGAACAGCAGGAAGAGAAATCCCCTGAGACGTTGGCAAGGGAGGCAGCAACTGTGCTTGCTGCATTAAGCACCCCTACAAAACAAAAAGGAAAGAGAAAAAGGACCTCCATGTACTTCAAAGCTAGAAAAAGCACAAGGATCAAAGTAGGCAAACCTCAGCCACCGTCCAAGGAACCGATTGTCATTGAGGACTCACCCACTAAACAGAAGGAAGAGTCTCCTTCCAAGATATCCATCACCTATGAAAGAGGAAGCCCAAAAACCTCTACATGGAAAGAGAAAATTAAGTTGATGGACTCAAAGGCAGTTCTACAGGAAGCTGCAACATCTCTACAGGAAACTCTAGCCAAGTTAAAAGAGACTGAGAAATTGGAGGAGAAGGTAGCTAAACAATCAAAAGGGGAGAGCAAAACCGAAGAAATACCTGAACCTACCCCTCAACTAGATTTGGGCTCATATTACAATCTGTTAGAGGGTGGGAAAATCATCCCATAGAAATTTGTTGTACCATTATTTTTTGAATTAGAGAAAGAGAGGATCAGAACACACACATGGATGGAAATCGCCAACTCTAAGGGAGTTGAGGACATAGGCAACATGGAGGAGAAGTTAAGAGAATTAAAGGGAGAATTGACCATGGTAAGGCATGTAGAAAACTGCAAAAGAGCCCAGCTGTAGGAGGAGAATGAGCTGCTGAAAAAACAGTTGCAGCTACAGGAAGTCCACAAGGAAGATAGGCTGTCCATTTTGGGAGGGCAACAGTAGCTAGAAGGACCTCCAACAGACAAGGACACAACTGAGAAACAATAGAAAGAGGAAGAGCTACAAGCTAATGTGGAAATGCTAACAAAACTGCTACAAGAATAGGAATCTCAGACAACAAAAGAAATACAGGGTTTGAAATAGCAGTTGCAAGAGAAAGAGGCCGAATTGGCCTGCATGGCTAGTTGGGAAATAGAAGCCTTACAATGTAGGAAACCTGCTAAATATTATGCATTATACCTTAAATACCAATGGTTGCAATTTCAAATTAACACACTGGCCCAAAGGGGCACCATTCCATTTCAGAATTACAATCAGTTTATGTATTTACACAACTTGGCACTTCCAAACATGAATCTATGGGACCCTAATACTGCATTGGGAGATGTGCAACTCATGGCCATGGCTTCTTGGTTAAGCCATGAGGAAAAGAGGGGAGTAGAAATTCGGAAAGTTATGGACAAGGAGCTAAGTGAGCCACTCATGATCAGAGCAGAACCAAAATATCCCTCAGCTTTAGTATATGCCCATCAACACCTTGCCAACAACCCTCAGGTTCTCCTAGATGACGTTGAAAGGCAAGGTCAGGCCATTGCTCACTTTGAAGACATGGAAAGACCATTGGGTGATAACTGCATTCATGCTTGCACAAGGAGATGGAACACATTGTCCCACAGTCTAAAAATAAGAGAGTAACACTCCCCAACAAGGATGAGGGAGGCTTTGGCAAGAGCACCACTTTATAAACAGTCAGTGCAAAATCTGAAGGCCAATTGGATTGGCCTAAATTTTAGTCCTCCATTGCTTTTGGGACTACTGGAAGGGGTCAAAGAAGAAGAAGAACACAGGCAATGGGAGGAAGTAGAAAGAAAAGAAGGGTTTCATGACCGAGAAGAGGACATCACCTCGGAAGCCTGGGATGTTAGAGAGGCAGTCAAAGTAATCAAAGATGATGAGCTGGATTAGTTGCTCAGAGGATGAGCAACACATTCATTAGGGGGGCGATGATGAGCCCCAAAAATGGGTAACTTTATGGGCTCATTTTGTCTATTATTCTCGATTAATCCACCATTCTTCATAGTTTTATGCATGCTTTTGAATATATTTATGTTAATTGAATGAATGAGGATAGTCACTTTACCACAAAGTCTAATACATGCTTATTGTAGATTTTTAGACATCTTTTGGACCAAGATCAAGCATTTATGAGCAAGTTGACAGCCAAATACGAAGGAACAAGGCTGAGGATTTGTAGGAAGGGTGTCTCTTGCACTAAATGACCCCTTCCTCGAGTTCTCCACCATCAGCTCGGAGTTCAACAACCCATCAAAGATGATTTCAAGGGGCAGCTGAGCAGGTTTTGCGAAGTGGCTGATTAACTGCAGCCTTGAGCAGCAAAGCTCCTAAAGTTAAGGAGGACTGTTGGGAGTCCTAGTGTTGCATAAGTAGGAAGGCTTCAAGCCTTGGTAGTTTAGTGATTGAACAATTGTTTTTCGCACTTTAGTGCACCTCTGCATTTCAGCTCATTTTCGAGCTCTTGCTGTAAATAGTTTTGTGGCATGACTATTATTTTTTGAGTAATGGAGATGAATTTCGCTTTGCACCAGCTCTGAGCTTTCTTAGGAGGCTGTAGCTCTTGGGGTTGGGCCCAACCCAAGTGCCAGTACCTCCTTTTTTGTACTTTTATGTGTTTTCCTTCCATTCATAGAATAATTTATGTTATTTAGGTTAAGATCTTGCTTTGTTACTTAGGTTTCTTTTGATGATTAAAATAGATTTTCATGCTTCAGGTTGCTTTGAAAGTTTGGTAACAGAAAAGATCTGCAAAAAGGCCATCAAGCAACCCTTGATCTCATCTCTCCCTCCTTGGGACCATGAGTTGAGACCAAGGCATACTTGATGCCACAAAAACACTGTTTTTGCCTTTCAATGCAAATGCTAGTGTTAGATTTTGAGTTGGAAAAGTTGATACCATTTGTACTTGCATGTTTAGATATGTTCTTGCTTAGTTTCCATAGATATCTTGCATGATTTCCTATCTATAAACTTCTGTTCATCATGTTTCTGGTTTTTAGATCAGATTAGGTCAAAATAGATAGATCTCCGGTTTTTCTAGTCTTTGTTCGATCAGTTTTTGAAAATAGTGTGCAGAGTACCTATAATACATTCCTACCTACCCTTCCTCCATCATCCAACCTGTTCCAGCCCTTAATCCAAGATTCATTCCCTTCATTCACCACACTTTCCCAATTTGCCCTAATTTCTATATTTTTGTGCAACATTGCTTTCTCCATCCTTGAGCAAATCCAACTATCTTCATCACTCCTGAGCTTCATTTACCAAGTCCCTATAGAACCGCTGCAGACTTCCTGTAGAAGTTCACGTGAGCAGTTTTTCAAGATCTGATCGCTGTAAGGGTGCTAGAGACCCCTTAGGCCCTCTTCTCACCTTCCCAACCTCCTGCAAGCACCCACTCCATTTCCTTTCGCCAATCAACCTCTGCACAGTAGAAAAACAATTAAAGCACATGCATAATAATTCTGCAAGATTACTCAAAAATACAAAAAGATGTTTTCTTCAATATTTTAATTCAGAAGTAGCTTAGTCACATGCATTTTACCTTTCCAAGAGTCAATGGCATCCATTTCCACAGCTTTCATCTCTTTTCTTGCACCAATAGGATTAGTCGGTAAAACTAGAGTTTGCTAGAGTTTGCATTTCCTTTTAGCTTTCATCTTCTTTCTGCAAGTAGACTAGCCTCTTTTGAGTTAGCTTTCATCCATCACAGTTAAAAGATTCTTCTAAGAGCTCATAGATGTTGGCTTAAGCTCCTAGCGAACTTGTGCCAGCTGATCACGTGACAGCCTGCAACAAGAGCTAGTACTTGTGCATATAACACCGTCGCTTCCAAGTTTGTTATGAACAACCGGGTTGATAAAAGTAAAGAAGGGAGTCCCAGGAGTTGCAGCGTCATTGCGGCAATACTGGAGCCCACCACAAAAGTAGTCAATAGGACTTTGGTGCAGCTTATGAGGTGATACAACCAGACGCATCGAAAGACTTGGGATGAAAATCTGGTACATATACTACATTCTTACAATAGAGCAATCCACACTTCTATAGGAAGTCCCCATTTGAAACTTGTTTTGGATATTTTCCACCTTCACCTTTGGATATTACATATGGAAAAGAAGAAGAAGTGAGGTAATGTCTTACAGGAGATTCTTTGGGGGATGAAAAATTTATAAAGAAGATCAGGTAGATCCATTTACAGGTACAATAAACACTGTAGAAGTCACAACAGAAGTATAAGACTAGGCATGATCAACATAGAGTTGAGAAATCATTCAAGGTGGGAGACAAAGTATGGATACAATTTAACAAGGAGAGGTTGCAGGGGCATGGTAAGGAAATCAAGGCTCTGAGGTATGGTCCCTTTGAGATACTAGAAAAGGTGGGTGATAATTGTAGAAATTTAATATGTAGATTCAAAACTGCTCATGAAATTTACTAGATCATAAAACTTGAAGCTACTCTGCTCATTTGCAGAAAGAAAATCACAATCGAGAACAAAAATCATTAACATAAACCAAGATTCAACACACATACACAGATTTATCTAGGGGAAGGAAACTACTCAAAACCTCTTACTATATGTATTGCATTAATAAAAAAATAGAGAAGAAATGCAATGCTTTCTCAAGCTTGAGAAACCCTTGCACTAGTATAATCTATCTCACTACCTCACAGAATGACTCAAGCCATAGCCAATTTATTAGCCTGCCAAGCTCCTATTTCATAGCGTTGTTTGATGAGGAATTAGCCCTCTATTAATTAGGGAAACTACTCATTGAGAATTGCACAATTCCTTTATGCCCTTCTTTGAGTACATGCACCACCTATACAACTTGGAAAATTCTATAACTGATAGTACTCTACCCTTGAACTCCAATCTCAACTAGATAACTCTAATTCTCTGCATCCATGAGTTAATTTAGGCTGATTGATCAGTTTAACTGGATGATCACTCAGTGTGGAAAAAGTTACACACCCTTGACTGAACCTCCATTAGTTCTACTAATCGTGAGAACTAGTTACACTATCAATAACTCAAATTTATTGAAATAGTTTGCTACAAATTAGAAATCAATCATATAGAACTAAAATCAAGTGTCTCCAACTCGAACTTATTGAGTTAACTGAGTGAGAAGACCCAAGTCACGTTAGTTAACTACCTCCAAGTATTCAGCTGCAATTGAAATTTGATCTCCTAATTTAATCAAGGAAAAATTAAATTAGGATTTTCTTGCTGCATTTTCAACAATAATGCCTATTGACTCAGTGTACCACCATATATGTGCTTTTACTTAGTTGTGAATGTAAATAATTTGAAACTCTATGATCCTTCCATGTTAGACCAGGAAGAGGAATAAGTCCTACCTTATGTGGAGGATTTGGCACCAGATGCTGAGGCAGAGTTGAAAAAAGATACAATTTTGTAGAAGAGGTCCAAAACTACAATACAGGGGCATCATGACCTTTGGAAGATTGAATTGAAGGGACAACTTCTAGGCAAAGCTAAATGGTACACCGGAGAGAAGGTGGAGGAGAAATTTCCTCACCCCATTTAGTAAAATATTATGGGGACCAAAAGCCTCACAAAATGGGAAGGTGTTATACGGATTGGATCATTATATTATTTGAAATCCATCTTTGTGCATTTCGAGTGGAAAAAGTGGAGGAATAAGCTCATGATACCATTTTTACTAGTGGGACCGAGTTTGGAAAAACGGGGTTTGAAACCTTTTGGGAGTGCTTTGAGGCATCAAACGACTTTTTTTTGGGTAAAATTTTACCACTTTAGCACCACACCATTTCATGTTATGCTACACACAAATATCTTTCTGACGACGCAAGAAGCGCGTCAATTAGAGTCTGTATGAAAGCGTTGTGCCACTCAGAAGTTGATCTTCCTATTTTCACACTATAATTCAGGAGGATGTCACGTCAACCCCCATTATTCATGGAAAAGGGGATAGCCACATGTTTATGATGTAAAATGCTCTAAAAGAGTCTATATTGTAACTCTAGTTAAGAGTTAATGTAGTCAAAATTAACCACTAGTAGGCTATTGGGCTGTGTTATAACCAGACCATTAGGAGGAAGAGGAATTCCATTATTTTGAAGAGGATTTAGTTCCATAGTTGAGCAAAGATGACCATGAGAGATAGGAGTTAGAACACACTGAGAGGATTTGTGCACTGTAGCAGCCCATGGGCCACAAACATTACTTCTTTGTACCTGCAGCCTTATTTTCCAGATAGAGAGAAAGAACGAAGCGGCCTTACCTTCCAACTAGGTTTTCTCCCGAAAGGGTTTCCTAGAGCATATTTTATGTCTTATGTGTGTGTGAGAGACTATTTTGTCATTCTTTATTTTTCTACATAATTTCTATTTGCATGCATGCAGAAATTACATTTAAATATACAAATATTGAAGTTTAAATAAATTGTAATAGTGTAGAATTTTTAGATATCTAATATAATATTATCAGATCTGTCATGACAAACTATCCAGTGGAATATCAATGATAGTTTACGGATCACCTCATCAAGCACCAATGTCTTTACAATGCTTCTAATGGCCATTACTAGGTTGTTCCATGAATCTAGAAAAACACATAAAAGGGTCATACAATCTCCTTATCCATCTTAATTCTAGCTAAGATCAATTAAATTACAATATCATTCAATGTATTTAGGTGCTTCCCTATAGAGTTAGCATCACCCATTGTCAAGGTAAATAATTTTTTCCACAATTTTTTTTATTAAACTAAGGATTTAGCCTAATAGAAATCCCCCAAATTCTTCTGAAAAATTATTGTAATTTTTCCTTCAAAATCATTCAATAATATTTAATTGACCAAATAAAGCTTAATAAGGTTTCTCACCTTTCTCTCAAACACCACCCGCTCTTCATTTTTCATAGCAATGGGTTTAGTTCTAGATACTACAACTGAGATCTTAATCTACGAGAAGATCCTCCATCTTGAACCTCCATAGCTTGGAGCTAGTGCCATTAAATTTCTCCATTTCTAATCTACATGTGGTCACCAGTTCCCTGCAACAAGATTTCCTTTTGTACAAGCTCCCACTCAAACCAAGATTAGATTAAAAAAACCTTGCCCCTGACAACTTGGATCCAAAGTGATTAGGATTTGATATTAAATGAAATAGAGCATAGGTATAGAATACATTTTTGACACTAATTCATGAGAAACAATGTGCAAAAAATTAGAATATGAAAGTTGCAAACAAATGAAATAAACAAAAAACCATTCACAACAAGATTTCCTTGGGAAAACCATGCTAAGAAGAAAAGCCTAAAGCACACCAAATGTATTATTTCAATAACTAAATGGTTATAATGTAGAGTAATTTTGCTCTCAACATGATTGTTTAGCAGGAGTGTAAGGATTCTAGTGAAGTTTTAGTAGCATAGCAGTAAGTTAAAACTCACACTCTATTTTCCTCCAACACTAGTATTAGATAAATAGGCATAATAAAACCATAAACCATTTATTATTTTCCAATTCTACATGTTGAAAACCACCAACAAGTAATAAGCCAACTATCGTTGCTTAGCATTCATTGCTTGTGTGTGCTCTGAATTTATTTCCTACCACTAGTCAACATTTATTCCCTATTATTTCTCTATGTTTATTCCCACTACTTTTCATTTAATCCTTACAATTACTTATAAATTGTTACTTTTTCCATTATAAGACTGCAAGATTGACAAAGTTATCACAACATGTTCATCTGAAAAATAAAAAACTTTTGGTAATTTTAAAGCCACCACCTTATTTTTTTGTAAATTTTTTAAATGCCATCATAGTTTTGTGGATATTATTGAGTAATTTCCAGTGACGGTAATGAAAAACAAAAATATAATAATTTTAAATAAATATATAATAATATTAAAAATTATAACTAATATTTAAGAAAAAATTTGTTTATCAAATTGTATATGATCCTCCACGCTTAATTTGTGGCTTGAGAAGTTATGATATTTTTTTTCTTATTATTAATAAAACTTTTAAATTAAATAATATTACTTGGTAGTGATTAAAATTTCAAATAATTAATTCCGAGGGAATTGAACTTAAAACCTTTCCAATTTTAAATAATTTTTTTCCAATTTTAAATATATATATATATATATTTTTAACAATTATTTGAACTAATTTTCAAGTTTCTTTAAGCGCATAGGAATACATTTTAATCTATTTATTGGTGGCTGGGTTATTAGATTATTTAATATAGCTTTTCTAGATGCAATAAGTTTCTCCAACTCGAATTAGGTTAAAAATATGAAATGTATTTGCACCGTTACCATTTTTAATTAAAGTATCTTCCACGAGACCACCTAAAGAGCAACCCCCATACTTTAACATCTCCCATTATATAGAACGAGTTTAAAGTCCGATTATGAAAACCTTGAAAGAAAATTATAAATTAGAAAATAAATCCAACACCAACCATTACCTCAAAGTAAACTGATGGTTCCAAAAACAACTAAAAATTTAACATTTTCTATTGGTGAAAATCTCTTTACTTCTTTCCAATGAATCCAACCCCGTTTGAGAAAACAAATATGATATTATAAGAATAACTACTTTCAATTTTGAAATAGAAAACGGTTTTAGATTTTTTTAAAAATAAATCTTGATGCATAATAAATATGTGATTTACTAGATCATGGTTGGGATGAATTTTGGTTAGGATTCATCCCATAAAGCACTTTGTAAACAAGTTCTATATTTATAATTTCAACTCCATGACCATGTAACATTGTAGGTGTAATGATAACATTAGAGGCAATGCTCACTGTTTTGGCATTTTCGCTTCATGTTGTAATAATTCTTCTATACTATTTTGATTTAGCATTGTTATTTGTTTTTTATATATTATATTTCCTTACTTATGGATTAAAAACTTGTTAATGTTGTTCCACTTTGTTTATATGTTAACTCCAACACATTCCAATATCAAAAGAAAATATTTTTATGCATCGGAAAATTAACATAATTAATTAGTTATTTTATATATTGTAGTTTTTCCTACTCATAGATCTAGAGCATAGTAATGATGTTACAATATGTTTTAGTAAAAAACAACATGTTTGTCTAAAAAAAAATTTCATATGGTTTGGACGAGAAACACAATCAATATTTTTTCATTTAAAGACAAAGTTTCCAAAAAAAAATGAAATTATATCAATGTGGAAATCAATCCTTTTATGACTTTCCAATAAATCTATAACAACCAAACATGCCATATTAATGTCTATCTAATATAATAAAACAAAATAGAAAAATGTTCAAACATAAAGAATAAATCAAATTATTTAAAAAAATTAAATTATTGAAAAACAATTAAGCTATGTAGTAAGTAAGAAATATATTTTAAAATTACATTGCATATATTTATCTTAACTCCAAATTTATTAAACATCCAAATAGATATAAGGAAAACAAGATATAAACTTAATATATAGAGATGGAGTACATGTGGTAAAAAGAAACAAGATTAATAGTTGTGATGCAACATAGTCCCTGCCTCTACTGCTAATTAATTGATTAAGGTTGTGCCTCTTTGTGTGGCGCCCACATTTTGTGATTGTTCAAGAATGCTAGATTTCGGCAATTTCTTGTTATTTCTGCCTCCACACTTCCAACCTTCACATAGATTTCCTCTACACCTCTATTATTCACACAATGAAAGCCACCTTCACATATATTCATCCACACTTCCTCACTCCATGCAATGACATATCACCTAAAGCAACATGAGTGATAGGGGCCAAACGCAAGCATGTTAGCCATATCATTTGTACATGTCAAACCATATACATATATAATCATGGATTACTGATAAACATCAATGTTTTATGATGGTGACAGCCATGAAGTTATTAAATAACATATTATATCATGAAATATTTGTATTTACAACTGGTGATGTGTAAATTGTTGAAAGCATTTAGTACCAAAATATCCAAAACAGGACAAGTGCACAGGGAAACCATATATGGGAAAACTGTGTTGAGATGGAAATGTTTATGAAGATGCAAAAACTTGTAGTGACAAATATTGTCTACAATACAGAAGACTCTGCACTCGGCATTAAAAAATTAATTAAGGCTTAGTCGTACTATTAATATTTATTCAGCAAATCAAAGAATAATCAGGGCATCACACAAGCGCTTAATATTATTTACTCTAATGCATATCAATAAAATTGTATTTATCAATATTCTAAAATAGTATTCTCGACATTTATTTTGCCAACTAATGCATAATCAACACATCGTTCGAGTACTTAATAGCATTTACTGTTTGTAAACAAGTCACGAAGATGCACAGGTATACATAATCAATATTTGTCATAGTAAATTGAAATGATGTCCAGATTCCCTCTGTTCATTTCTTTCAATTCATACACTTCTTCTGCACATTGCCTCATTTGACGACAACGTTTTGGAAAAATGTTACATAGATTCAATCATCCTCCCTCTGCGTACTTCTTCCGCATATTGCCTCATATAATGGTAATGTTTTCGCGAATTGAAATGTTACATAGATTCAATCATCCTCCATCCACAAATTTTTTCTGCATATTGCCTTCTACAATGGCAACATTTTTGGCAAAATGTTACATAGATTCAATCAACCTTTCGCGGAACAGATTAACAAATGTAAAAATAAATAATTAAAACTCAATTTTACGATTGCACAACCTTCATTGTTGTTTACTAGCGGATACAAAAAAATTAATTAATGTTTAATGCTACGACTAACAAAATATTTCTTCCTGGTAAATGTAAGCATTTATTCCAGTGGTCAACACACAATCAGGACATCATTCCAGTGCTTAATAACACTTATTCTAACGTTTTGTATAATGATTATTGCCTGTTAACAAATCAAGAACATTTTATCTATTGATATTATAAAATAGTTCTTTCAGCATTTATTCGGCGAATTGACGCCTAATCAGGGCATCATTCAACTGCTTAATAGTGTTTACTAATCATAAAAAAATCAAGAAGGTCTACATGACTTCATAACCAATATTTGTTCTAGCAAATTGTAAGGATGTGCGGAAAAGGGATATGTATGACAGAACCTTTGTTCCCTCATTTCTATAGCTCTGCATACATTACCCCTCCGCACATATCAACTCCCCCATAACATGGATTAACATATATTAAAAAACTTAATTACGCTTAATCCTATGTTTAACAAATATATTTTCAAAACTTATGATTAACAAAGCTTATGCAGTGAATAAAATTTTATTGAATTTTGTTATGAAGCATTATTTTGTCAAGTTAGATTATGGTCATAACTTAATCAAATGATCCATACACACTCAAAGATGAAAAATTATGATATGGAAGAGGATACAATTGACACCCACGAGACACAAGGAAGAAACAATGCAATCACGAATAAAATGTTGTTATAGCAATTTACTTGTATTAATTAATTTTCTAAAGTTTAATGATTATAATTATTTTAAATAATTATAGAGTGTGAAGGTGTAGAGGGAGCATAATTGAAACTTCCTTTGCACCTCTGCACTCCACACAAAAAACTTACATTGTTCGAGTGCTTAATAGCATTTACTCCGACACATTGTGTAATGATTATTCATTGTAAACATATCAATTAAATCGTATTTATCAATATTATAAAACAATATTTTTGACATTTATTTAGTGAATTGAAACGTAATCAGCATGTCATTCGAGTGCTTAGTAGCATTTACTAGATGTAAAAAAGTCAATAATATGCACATAGTTCTACAACAAGTATCCATTATAGCAAATTGAAAATATATGTGGATTCACAAACTTATTGTGGACATTGCCTCGTTTGTTGGCAATGTTACATAGATTCAATCAAACTCTTGGGGAATGAATTACCGGATATAAAAGAATAATCAACATGTAATCAAGACATCACTCAAGTTCTTAATAGAATACTAAAATAATAATTAAGGCTTAATCCTACAATGAACCAAAGGTCCCTTCCCAATTAACATAAGCATCTATTTAGTGAATTGACACCTAATTAGGACATTGTTCCAATGCTTAACAACATTTACTCTAATGTGTTGTGTAATGATTACTGTTTGTTAACAAATCAATAAGATTGTATCCATCAATATTATAAAATATCCTTTTCGAAATTTATTCAACGAATCACACATAAACATGGCTCTTCAACCAGTATTTGTTCTAGTAGTCTGGAAGGATGTGTAGAATAGCGATATGTGTGGCAGAACCTTCGTTCGCTCTTTTTTACACTTCCACATACATTACCCCTCTGCGCATATCAACATCCGACAACATGAATTAACAAATATTAGAAACTTAATTAAGGCTTAATCCTATGATTAACATATATATTTTCATATCTTAATGGCAAGTACTATTGAAATCATAAGTGTTCATAGTAGAGTAATGATAAAATCATTATATATTTAGAGCTTATGTGAATTCAAGCCTATTGAATTTTGCTAGTGGTTCTTGTTTATTTGTGCTACAAAGTTGACGCATTTTACGATGTTTACAATAAGAAGAAATTGTAAGAAGTTCCACTTGTCTAAAGGTTACAGAAGTCAGAATGAACAAGGGAGCACAAGCCAATGAAATATGGACCCTTGTTTAGAATCTAGAAATGAAATGGAGGATGAAGTTTAAGTATTCTTGTTTCAACGTTGCAGAAAGCAACATGGCACAATATACATCACTCAATAAACCCATAATATTTATGATATCAAGGGCCAAAGTTCAATACATAGGAGGGGATGAAGTAGCAAGCCCAATTGACATCTTTGACAAACTCATAGCTTATAGATGCACTCTTTATGGAAAGAGCATTTATAGTACTGTTTGTCTTGTCTGCTCAGTTATCGTCTTGTTGTGAACAAGGACAATGAAGAAGCTGAGAGACTTGATTTGTAATGCGATACAAAAAGAGGCAATTGATTATGATTATATTTTGTTCACTGGTCAAAGATAATGGCCATTAAAGGTAAGAAATTAGAGAATGGGGGGACAATAGCTCTAGGATTTCTTGGGAAAAATACGTAAGCGTGTGTAAAGAACTCAATGTGAGATTATTGTTTACTTATATTATGTACATATGAAGAGAGGTTTCCAAATCAATATAACCATGATGATCGCTCCAACAATACTACCTTAGAAGATATGTGGGTAGATTTCTATCTGCTACACCAATTACTTAGACATAATCACATTGAATGTAATAAAGCATCAACTGTAATTTGTCCAAATTTCATAAATTATGGCCTTTGTTCTGATTGCATGTAATCTAGTTACTGTTTACTAATTTTTCTATATGTATTTAAGTCAACATTGAAATTTGTAATGATTATAGAAATATAATTTATCATGCATATTCGACCTTGGAAATAGAAAACTGATAAAACAAGTTCAATTATATTATTGGCTTTTGGCGAATTGAAAGGAATGTTGAAATGCACGAACGAATGCATAAATAGTTTTAAAAACATATTTATTTCGGTATCTTAAATCAATTTATTTAATTAAAGAAATAAATAGTTTGATAAATTATATTATTAAATTTTGGGAAATACCCAAAACATCTAAATGATATGCGCTGAGTGTAGAGGGAACTTTTATCGTGTTTCCTCCATAGTTTTGCATCTCCACACTCCACAAATTGAAATGTGAGGCATAACCATTTCATTATTAAAATAATGTGACCACAATTACAAAAGTAGATATCATGGGAGACATAGCAAAAGGAGCATAAAATAGCCAAGAAATAGAGAAACATGCAAAGTAAATTAGGGAAATATTTTAAAATTAGGGAAATAGATTTTGGGGAAAATCCAAAACATCTAAATGATATGTGTGGAGTGTGGATGAAGCTTTTATTGTGTTTCCTCCACATTCCCACAACTTCACACTCTACAAATTGCAATGTGACGCATAACCATTTCATTATTAATATAATGTGAGCACAACTGCAAAATATGATATCATATGAGACACAACAAAAGGAAAGTAAAATAGGCAAGAAATAGATAAATATGAAAATTAAATTAGGGAAATATTTTTTGATTTACGGAATGATGGAGAAAATAAGTTTTTACACCTAGAGAAAGGAAACAACTAAATTAGTGGTGATCTACATTGACGTAGGGTATATCCAACGAATTAAAAAGAGGTATATAGGTGCATGTTACAAATGGTAATTAAATGTTATTTATTTGGAAAGTATGATATTATGCTATTATGTTGTTCATTGAAGGGCATGCCAAGAACTGTGCACTAGCCCTTTTTTGAATTCTTAGCTCGATGACGAGGTAAGGTGGAACATTTCTATGCTACAATTTCATTTCATCAATGTTTCTATTTTTTGGGTCATTTTACTATTTTATGTTATTATTGGGTGGTATAATTATTTACATATTTATGTTTTTGTTTTGATTGGATTGGTGGGGGTTCTGTAACTTTTCTTTTGCAATCAGTGACTTTTTATTTAGATAGTTTATTTTGGGACTACGTCCTAGTTCATTGTTATGCGAGAATAGGTGGGTTTTTATCGCTCTTTGCTAGGTTGGTGTTGTGTTTAATGTAAATGGTTTTGTTATTTTAGCTCGTCCATCATGATTTATTGTATTTGAGTCTTTTTTGTTTTTTGGTGAAATACAAGATTCCACATGAATGAGGTAGAGTAAGGTGTGAAGTTGGTGAACGATGAGAGTCAAGCCAATGTCACTTGGAGAGCATTGGTCAAGGGGAAGCTATATATCCCAACTTTGTCATTAGACTTGATTTTAATGACCCTACACCTAATCAACAAAACCTTGGCAATAAGATTGGATATCTCAATATGCTTCTAGAACAAATCGTAAGAGACAAACATGATGATTGGAATACGATCATATCATTCATGAATGATCTCTAATGCAACTAGTGGCAGATGCAAGGAAAATTTTCAAATCTACAAAGGGATCAGGGGTGTCTACAAGAAAAACTAAATTGCTTTGAAGCTAGATTGACCCACATGGAGAAACATGTACAGTATGAGTTTTAGCTTTCGTTGTCACCAGGTTCAGGACCATGAAATATTGTTTGATAAATCCCCCTTGTAGTTTATAGCTCTTAGTTGTGTACTAATCCTGAAAATTTTCTGGATTTATGTTTATTTTACTTTTTTGGCAGTGAAGCAATTTTTTGCAAATTTGTAATGTTTTTTTGCTAATTATCTATTGACCAATAAATTTGGTAAAAGTGAGGCTGATAAGTTTTTGTTAAGCTATTCTCAACAGTGTAATCTTTTTTTGCATAAAAATGATTAAGAGGATAATGAAAATGGTTTTTTTAGTATAAAGTTTGGAAAATGTTATATGTTTTAATCGTTTGAAGTTGTGTAGAGTGTAGAGGCATGTAAGAAGATTTCATTGTGATTCTTTCGTACCTGTGCACAAATACACCTCCGCACTAAGAGCCACCTGCAAAGTAATTTCCCCAGAGCTCATTTACTTCCTATAGAGTCACTACAACACCCACCAAAATTTTTGTTCAGTCTACCCAGATTTTGGGTCCGTCCTTTGGTTTTTAAGGTTTTAATGGTACCCCTGTGGTTGAAACCATCTAATGATCTAATTATTATCGAAAGCTAAAATTGCATATACTTTCATGAGACACATTACCTATGCTCTCCTATCTTGGTTCATCTTCATTATTAGGTTTTATGGCATTTGCAATCAATCAATTAAAAGATTTATCAACCCCCTTCCTCCATTCATGGTTTATATAAGTGAAAGGTATTATGTTTCTAAGAAGAAGTTTTCGAGACTATAATTAAGTGTTCCTTTTGGATGTCCAGGGTTTGGATGAGGCTGTAATTAGAGTATAATTTTTACTACTAATAAAAGCATCTCTTAATGGGAAGCATAAATTATTAGGTCAACGGTATTAGAAGATACATGATGGTCCATCGGTGATTCATTGATGACATATTGCTGTAGAGATCAACTTGGATTCATCCATACTTGAGTTGATAGGTGGTAATGAGTTTTTGATGTTACATGCAACAATGAGTTTGGAGTCCCCTCCAATTGAAATTTTTTGAGGCTTCTTTCCCTATGACCTCCTAAATATTTCAGTTCTCCTTTGACTTGAATCTAATCACATTTCGCATTTCTAGGTTTATCTTTAAGCCTTGAAAGACTTGTGTTTTTTTTCTTGTTGCAAGTCACAATCACAACTTGTAGTGCTACCCTTCCTGGCCTCTAGAAATGTGAGTTGTGACTTAAAATGTAGGGCTAATAACACAAGTTTCAAATTGCGAGCACAATCACTAATGATCAATCCATTGGCCTCTAGTGCCCCGACTTGCAAATTGTGACTAAAAGGCTAGATAGATAACTCAAGTCACAAATCGCATCTTCAGTGCCTTGTGACTTATTAACTACCTCTTAGACTTGCAACTTGTGATTTGTGACTAAAGGCTAGAGAGATAATTCGAGTCACAAATTTGTGCCTTGTGACTTATTGATTGCCTCTTATATTTGTGACTTGTGACTTAGATTTGTGATTTACGACAGAATGATAGAAAGATAAATCAAGTCACAAATTTCATCTTCAGTGCCTTGTGACTGACTAGCTATCCTCTAGATTTGTGACTTGTGACTAGTTATTCCCCTCATCACATGCGACTTAATCCAGTTGAAATTCTCCACTGCGAATTTCATTAGGGGAATTTTGAGGTCTAAAATGGGCCTCAAAGAAAAATGTACAACCAAAATAAACTTTATAAGAAGCAATAGGATTCAAGTTGAAGATTTCAACCATGGGGGATGATTCATCTTTTTTGGAATATAAAAGTAAGAAAATAAAAAAACAAAAAAATAATAAAACTACTTTTTTCAACTCATATTTTCAAGTTATCTCCCTAAGGTTTTACTCAAATTTTGAGCAGGAGTACTCATTGGATGCAAAATTTGATTCCTCATCCAAGGAGTAGCCATGGTGCATACTTTTAATGGACCTTGCTACACGAAAAAGGAGAATTACATTAAAAAACGTGATTGAAATAACATTTTCATGTATTTCTCATCTTTCATGTAGAAGGGTTCATTGAAAGTATGCAACATGGATACTCCTTGGATGAGGAATCAAATTCTGCATCCAATGAGTGTTGCTGCTTGATGTTTGAGTAAACCGATAGGGAGATAAGTTGAAAATACGATGAAAAAAATAGTTTTTACTTTTTCCCCTCTAAATTTTGATGATGTAATCTAATATTATTTTATTATTTCCTTAGGAGGCCCATTTTAGACCTCAAAATTCCCCTAGTGCACTACAATGTTTGATTGTGACTACAAAGTGCCATTGCCACTAAAATTGCAACAATGAGTACCAAGTGCCACTTCCACTACAAATTGTGATTGCAACTACAAAGTTCCAATGCCACTACAAAGTGTGACTGCAACTAAAAAGGGCGATTGTGACTACAAAGCACCACTACAACTACAAAGAGCAACTGTGACTACAAAGTGTGACTGTGACTGCAAGGAATATGAAAGGTCATAAGGAATACAAAAAGTCATGAGGAAGGAGAAAATCCACCTCCCCATTTGTATAAATATACCCTCATGCCTCATTTAGAGAGGAATTTTATCACTTGAGCTGGGCTAGCAATTAAATAGCTATTTTGTGCTTAGGGAGCTAGAAGCACTCTACTCTTAGTTGATAGTAGGGTGAGTTGTGGTCACACTATGCTTTTGTCTTGAATATGACGGGAGTAGCTAACATTCCACTATTGGAATTTAACGGGTTGGTGGATCATGTACTTGAGTTTGAACATGACTAATGAGAAGATTTTTCTACTCCATGCATTGATTCACATCCATTTTCATGGTATTGGTAATGACTATCTGGTATCTTTATTATGGGTTTGTGTGTGTGCTCTCATATTGGTTATAGGTTAATGAACTAATTTTTGACTTATGGATCATATGTTTGCTTTGGATCATTGTTCTCTCATTCTATGCGGATACTAGCAACTAACCATGAACTAATTTACAATTGAGTTCTAGTAATTGTTCGCTTGTATGTCGTAGAGGGTGGCAACTAACTGGTTCCTCTTAAGGCGTATTATTATTAACATTCTACTATTAAATTGTTTTATTATGTTTTGTAAGCTATCAATAGTTATTTGATTTATTTCTCATTTTTTGGGGCATTTCATTCTTATCCTCACACTAACATCTCTACATTTTTACAACCAAGAGTGAAATTATCATGGTGGAAATTGGGTCCACATAATGGATGGGGCTCTAATCTGAAGTATTATGAGGTCTAATTAGGAATTTACACTGGGGAGACCCTCTAATTTTTGGTGGTACATTTTTCCCTGTCAACAGATTTGGTGCTAAAAGGAGGGCTAGATGACAAGTTGAACTTGTGGAGCCTATATTTAAACATTCTACCTATAAATGGTTCCATCCAAAATCTTTATCCCAAGTTGTTTTTCTAAAAGACTGAATCTTTGAGTTCCTACAGAAATAGTTAATCACTTGTCGTAGAATAATTTTGACAGAGAGGGTGAAATATCTGTATTAGAACATGTGATTTAATTTCTTAATTTTTTTCATTCTAATGAAGTACATTCTGAAGATGTTGCTTGAAAAATTTTCACCCTTAAGCTTGAAGGTCACATCAAAGAATGGTGCAAGACCTTACCAGTTGTGTCTATCCATTCTTTTGAGCAGTTCATTAAATAGCTTTATTATGCTTTTGGCATGTATGATTGTCAAATTCTGTTTAAAAATATCAATGACCTTAGAGTGAAACCATATGAATCGTTGGAATATTTTGATGGTATATTTATCCATCTTTGTTATCAATTTCTTGAGAGAGACACAAATTCGATCTATTCAGATGGAAAATTTTGGTGATTGGTTTATCTTTCTCTACAACAATTTGAATATGAAATAACTATTGATAATCAGTCATCCAATGATCTTGGTGATCTGCAAGTTACAAATTAGTCATATCTTATCCCTAATTTTCTTATGCCAAATTTTGTGAGTCGGGAAAAATCTCAATCCTTAGAGGAGGAAGTTACCACCTGTGAGATCCCTCATCCTCCTTCTACTTCATTACCTAAGGAAATGATTTCTTGTGCCAATAATGAAATTTATATTATTAATCATTTGGGTAATGAATATATTTTGCATGAAAAGGAGTAGAGTTGTCCTGTTGTACAAGACATTATTAATTTATCAGAAGCAGGGAAACCTAAAAATAAAATTGGAAAACTACCTCTTCCCATTGAACATCTTCCATAATCCATTCATGAACCTTCTAATAACATGATTCTACCTTTACTTACTTGCAATGAGAAAGGTTTTGGATTAGACAATACTAAATGTTCAACCAAAGCCATGGAGAATAGTATGGATGTTTATCTACCGATGCAAAATCTAAATCTTGAATAATATTTGATTGGAAGTGATGTTTCTTTTAGGGATTATTTTCATCCTCTTTTATCCACAACTCATAACTCATTGCATGTGGATTCACTCAATGAATCTGCCACCACAACAATTGCTTCAAATGCTCTCGATTCTTATTTGCTAGCGATCAAGTACAAGATGGTAATTGATGAATAATGTAGCTATGGTCAGCCTTCATAATCCTTGATGTATTTAAAATACTATGTAAAAACATGAAAGAAAAATGAATTTTTAATTAGAAGAAAGAAAATTAAAAGAAAGGAAATCAAGAAATCCACCTAAAATTAGAATCCTTGAAAATAACTTATACTCACGTAAATAACATATTTACCATTATATATTTCCCACCATAATTTAAGAAAGTATTTACATAAAAGATGGGATAGGAATAATATGTAAATAAATATACTTACTAGGAGTTAATTCCCACCATTATTTACGTGTTCTTCAACAATTTAACAAATATGAGTAAAAATGTAAATGTGCAGGCTTACATGAATTTTATTTACAAAGAGACGTGATCTAATTTACAAAGAGACATGTATCTTGGATATCTTGAGTATAACATACACTTGAAACTTTTCATTTTACACATTCACTTATCAATCACTATTCTCTTTCACACACACATTGTGATCTCTACTTTCCTTTCATGGCTATTGGTTGAATTTATGAAGTGTGATTGCTTGATGAAGATAAACGAAATATAATATATATTCACAAGTAATTACCATAGTTTATAAATAATGTGTGTATCCATTGCACTCTATTTTTCAACATGTTATCAGAGATTTGGTAAAACAAGGAAGTTGAAGATCAAAATTTGGTGACTCCCTCTCTCTCTCAAGAAGGAACAAGAAGGAAGTTTCTCTTCATCTACATACTCTTGAAAGGAAGATTCTTCTCCTCATTTATGTATGTCTAAATCTTGTGAACAAATGAATCCTTCTTGCAAGGAAAGTAACAAACTCGAAGGAGCATCAAAGTTCAAGGCATGGAAAAAAAGGATTGGTTTGGTTTTAGAGGAACATATTGTCCTTCAATATGTCAAAGGTCAAGAACATCAACTAGATGAGAAAGATGTTGCAGAGAAAGCGAAGTTTAGGAAGGGTGAGGTCAAGGCTTAAAGAATTCTATTTGAATCTCTCAAGGACCATTTAATTCCTATTATATCATAATTGACCACATCAAAGGAAGTGTATGATAAGTTGGTCAATCTATATACAATTCATAACATAGGTAAAAAGATATCATTAAGGAATAAACTTCATGATGTGAGGATGGATAAGGGTGAATTTGTGGCCTCCTTCTTTATGAAGATAACACACATAAGGGACCAACTTCAAGACATGAGTGAATTGGTCACTGAATCAGAATTGGTAACCATAAAAATCAATGGGATACCTAATCTATATGATGGGTGCTAGAATTTGTGCTAAAAAGGATACCTATCCTTGGATAAACTATGGACATCCTATCGACAAGAAGAACCAATACTCAAAGATAAAGGAAAGATTCAAGAACTTGACTCATAGGATTTTACTGCATGATCAAGAAGGTTTAATGGGAAGAAGTAGTTTGGAAGAAGACATCCTCCTCAAGACTTGTCAAAAGTTTAGTGCTATGGATGCCAAAAATATGGACACTATAGAAGTGATTGGCTTGAAAAGTCAAATGAAAAAAAGAGGAAGGTTTCACCCCTCTTAAAGATTAGAAGCTCTAACGTTTTCTTGATAAAGTCAATTTAAAAACCCTATAATATGACAGGTCAAAGACACAAATGACTAAATACATTAAATTTTTTATTGCAGAGAAAGTATTGATGTCAAGGCATATATATTCCATCTACTATTTAATAATGATGAAGTTATTCTTTGTACATTTAAATGAAGGCCAAGCTCTTATGAACAAAATACTACTGCTATAATGATTTAGAGAAAGAAGATCATCATTGGACTCCCTTGATTTATTGTTGACAATGTTGGATATGTGAAGGGCATGCCAATTCTATGATTATGACATTTGATTATGAAATTAAAAATTTGGGGTCTGTAAATCCTATTAAGCAACAAAATCTTGAATTGGTCATTCAGGCTGAAGATAGAAATCTTAGCTCATGCAAGGAATACATAACATCATGATGACATTGCGGATGAAGTTGATGCAAGAAGGCCAAGATCAAGAGGGAGCTAACATTCTTCTCAAATGTTATTCTTCCACAACCTCCTAGTGAGGATTGCAGGTACATATTGAAGGTTTCCAATGGCACTGGAAACATAGGGAGAAGAAGTGGAAGAATGAAGCAAAACTTGTGACAAAAGAATTTTTCCTAGAATCAAGATTTGAAGATTTGAGCTTAAGAGGGAGTAGAAAGATAATAAAATTTGAAATATTCCTGTTTGTGACTAGAGATGAGAGAATAGAATATTCTCTAAGTAAGAGGGGGATCATGTTTTTGCTTGAGTTGTCAAGGCTTTGAAGTATTATCATAATTTAAGAAGGTCCTTAAGGACTCGTGTAGAAACTATGATATGTTGTACTAAAGAAGGGGCATATAGAAAATATTATGTTAGCTTCAAAGGGAGTTCAAAATTATCATATTAGAATATGTCTTGGATTAAGAGAGAGTTGGCCACTAAATGTGATCTTGAACTAATGAAGCTTGATGAAATATTCTTTGCAAAAGTTTGATGATAATAGGTATTTGAATGGTTCTTTAATGAATTTGGTATGGATATTTGCTTTGTAGTGAATACATTAAATCAGATGAAGCAAAAGTATGATAATTGGATACTCTTGTGGTACTTATAATTATTATTTTAAGTATGTGGCAAACAATGAGCCTAGGCTGCTAGGATATTTTGACTCTGATTGAGCTGAAAGTGCTGTTGATGGAAAGAGTACATATGGAAGATGTTTTTTATTGAATCCAACAATGGTTTCTTAGATGAGAAGGAAAAATTCTTTTGTGGAACTTAGTACTGCTGAAGTTGAATAAATTGAAACTTGTATAATTTGTTGTGAAGCAATTTGGCTTCAGAAATTGCTTGCCAGAATGTTTGAGCAGGTGTTAGAATCGACCATGATATTTTGTGATAGTCAAAGTTGCATGGTAGGTCAGAGCACATTGGTATCAAGTACCATTACATTCGTGACATGGTGCTGAAGGGAGGAGGAAAGCTTTAGTACTTCTCCATTGATGAGCAAAACATTGATTTCTTGACTACGTTCTCTTTCAAAAGGGAGATTTGTGTTTTTCAGAGATAAAATGAGACTTGTGGAGCATGCCTCTCTAGATGAGAGGGAGAAATTATTTTTCCTACATCATTATGTTCTTCCTATTTGACTTGACCAGAATTAGGGGTATCATCCCTGTGTCAAGTTGACCATAATTAGGAAGAATGGTTTGAGACATGATATTATTCATGTGTCAGTTGACAAGAATTAGGGATATCATCCATGTGTACAGTTGACCAGAATTAGGAAGAATGGTTTGAGAGATGATATTTTTCTTGTGTCACATGATCAAAATTAGGGATATCATCCATGTGTTAAGTTGAACAAAATTAGGAAGAATGGTTTGAGAGATGATGTTCTTCCCATGTCATTTAACTAGAATTAGGGATATTATCCTTGTGTCAAGTTGACCAGAATTAGGAAGAATTTTTTGACAGATTAGAGAACATATGTATTCTTCATGTGTCACTTAACTAGAATTAGGGATATTATCCCTATCTCAATTTGACAAGAATTAGGAAGAATGCTTTAATGGACAAAGATTCTTCTTGTGTCCTGTGTTATGACCAAAATTAGGGATGTTATCCCTATGTTAAGCACATTGACCAAAATTAGGAAGAATGGTTCGGTGGATAGACATTTTCCTCTATCATGTACCATGACCAAAATTAGGGAGATTATCCCTGTGTCAAGTACATTGACCAGAATTAGGAAGAATAGTTTGGTGAACTAACATTATGTCCATGTCATAATTGTGACCAGAATTTGTGATTTATCCCTATGTCAAGTACTTTAACCATATTAGATAAAATGGTCTGGTAGAGGCTATTCAGTTAGATCCTCCCAACATCTTTATTAGATCTCTAGTTGGAGAGTGTGTTTTGGAATACAGGCATGGGTTGAGGTCATTTGGAGTTTCACCTGGACTATGTGCACTAGTCATGTAAAGGTGAATGAGGACTAGTATGGATACCATGAGGTTGAGGCACTGACTGGATCATGGTGATTAGTCGATATTAATGTTGTACCACAAGTACTAGGTGGTTTCCATGATCATTATAGGTTAAGAGGGTTGACCTAGTGTTGAAATGTAGTTGTCATTGATGTCAACCCAAGAAACACCATAAGATTCCCCTCCTTTGTTGAAAAAATGAAATGGAAAATCATAATGTCTCAAGTCTTGATCATCTTTGTTGGATTCTCCTCATCTATCTGATTTCAGTGGTATATGGCACGCCACAAGAGCCTTCACAGTTTGAGAGATATGCTAGTTTGAAGTTGAAGCCCCAATTTGTGGGAAGAAACCCCAAAGGGAGATGATGTCGCACTCTATCATTAGCCAACATATTACTCAAATCATGAAAGTGGGATTTTCATTAATTAATTAAATAAGATATCTATGGCTAGAATAATTAATTAAATAAGATATCTATAGCTAGAATATTTCATGGAGTTAAAAGCACATGAGTGTTTTTTTTTCTTTAAATAAATTTGAATTTCAAATTCAATTTGACATCCTATTCAAGTCGGCCTCACCTCAAAGGGGGTTTTCCCTTCAATTATTTTGAATTTAAACTTTTGTTTCCCTCTAAAATATTAAGTCGGCTTCCATCATATGTGCCCCTCAAAAACTATATAATGGCATTCAATTAACTCTCCAAGATATGCACTTTGAATACAAATCATAAGGCTAGTAAGCTATGAAAGTCTTGGCCATGTGGAGTATTGGAAAATTAGATGAGAGGATGAATTGAAAATGGTTTTGGTTTATGTTTCTTCTTTTGGGTTATGGAAGATTAACAATTTTGATGGCTTATATGCCCTCATCTATGTGGTTCCTTGTTACAGATCAACAAATGAGTGTAGTTTCTAGGTACATGACTACCTCAAGTATTCAAGGCCATTTGACCTTCCTTTTGAAGAGGACCAAGGACTGTTTGTGAAACCTATACACATAATGTAAACTTTGAAGCATAGTTTTGTGCACTTCGGCCCTAAGGGACAACCAATATTATGGGTTTTTGGCATATATTTTCTAAGCTTAAAGATTAAAGGACTAAAACTTGAATTGTGATCACCTTAAGCAGTGGCCTAAATACTTATAAGCTTGTGATTCTTCTTGGAGTCTAGATTATGAGAATAAGAGGCTTCATTGTTCCATTCATCTCTACGATTTTGAGTGTTTTGTAATAGACCACGACCTTATTACCTAACCTCTGCGACAGACTTCTAGGCACTTGGATTTGTATTTTGTGGAATGGTTTAGCCCTATTTAGGGAAAACTCCTATTCAAATATTTAAAGCAATATGAGCTATAAACAAGTCTGAGACTAATCTTGTAGTGTTTTGGTCTATTCTTCTGAGCATACATTGTTTTCTAAGCACATTATTATTTGCATTTGAGTCTCAACTCTAAGGAACATCAGTGAGGGGTATGAGTGTTTATTTTGTCAAGATTATGATCACTCTAAGGAAATGACTTAGGAATGTTTTGAGCAGTCTAAGCCTATATTGAATACAGTGACAGCATTGAAAAGACTTGGCCTATCATGTACGTCCAAATGTAGTGGCATGTCTTTTGATTTGAAGTGTCCTTGAAAACATATAATAGCACATGGAGGAAATAAGGGTTTCATAGTTGGTTTAATCATCATCACACAACAGTAATGGTTTCATTTAGATATCATCTTACAACAGTCTCGCTGTAAGGGCTACATTTTCATATTATTGAAGTTCTATAGTAAAGGGTTTCTTCATCTGCGGTGATTGTTTCCTTGTTTTTGTAGTAAGGGGTTCATTCAATATATTCTAAGTGGGTCATTGTCCCTGTATGGGAACCCACACTAGTTGGTCTGATTTATTATCATTTTCAGGGTGGTCGGGTGGTGCTAGGTAGTGATTTAATTCACCTTTAGGTTGTATCCTAAAAGCAGTTTAGGGAAACAGGGTGGTGCTAGGGCAAGTTGGAGCTTGCAAGGGTGATGGAGCATCCTATCAACAACAACTAATAAAACCAAGGTGTTGGAGAATCATTCCAGTTGGAGCTGGAAAATTGAATGTTTTTCTATAGTACTAGGGAGTTAGGGCTGCCATTTTAAGTTGGACCTGAAGCATATTATGTACTGACAAAATTATTAGAAATGTGTTTGGTGGTTTTTTATACCGGAAGGGTTTCCACCTAAAAAATTCTTGTGCAATGTTCTTTTGATGTGTTTATGCATTATATGTTGTTTATGCTCTAATTTTTTTAATAAGTTACTAGTTGGTAAGAAATATTGATTCACGACCCTCTCATTATTTCTAACAATTGGTACCAGAGCATGTTTTTTCACTATTTGTTTAACCACTGGAAGGAGATCATGAAGTGCATAAAGCCAAGAATTTCAGTACTTAATGGACACAACTATGCACTTTGGAGTGTAAGTATGAAAGCATATGTGCAAGCACAAGGATTTGATGTTTGGAAATTTGTACTAACTGGGTGTATAGATCCTTCACGACCTACAACAGATGATACATGTAAAAAGCTCGTTGATAGTAATGCTAAAGCTATGAGCACTTAGTGGTTTAACAAAAATAGTGCAAGTTAAGTTTAAGCATTGAAAATTATTGAATGAGGTCTTGTACAAGCTCTGAGATATATATGAAGGGGAAAATAAGGTAAAGGAGGCTAAGCTTCAAACCTATTGAGGAAAATTTGAAAATTTGAGAATGAACGAAGATAAAAGTATTGAAACTTATTTTCTCCATGTTAATGAAGTAGTGAATGCCATAGAAGGAATATGAGAACCAATGGATAACAAGTAGTTGTCTAAAAGGTACTAAGATCACTTCCATTGAGGTTTGATGCTAAAATATCAACATAGGAAGAAAGAGAGGATTTAGGAAAGGTCAGCATGGACGAATTGCATGGAATACTTACAACTTAAGAAATGAGAACAAAATAAGAAAGTCCACCTAATAGAGAACAAACCTTCACAACATCCAAAAATACCAAGAAAAACAAATAGGAATCAAATCCAAGCTTCAGATGTTGCCATGAAAAAATCCGAGATGAAGAAGTTGTTAACTTTGTAAGAAAGTTGAAAAGAGGAGCATGTAAATTCAAGGGTAAGATTCCCTTAATATGTTTCAATTGTGGTGATATTGGTAACTTTGATACTAAGTTTCCTCATAATAATTATGATTGTGAAGAAGAAGCTCTTAGGAAAGAAAAGAAAAATCAAATAAGATTCAACAAAGGTAAAAATAAGGGCTTTAAGAAAAAAATTACTCAAAAGAAGATAGTTCCTCATTTGAAGAAGAAAGTGAAAGTGATGAAGAAAATGACACATGAAGAGTGTTATTAATTGCTAGGGACAACAAGAAGGAAGCTACTGAAGAGGAAGAATATGATGAAGAAGAGATGGATGAGGTCAAATTTGAAAATTACATTGTCAGAGTTATAAAGGATCTCAAGGTTGAAAGAGGAAATGTCAAATCACTTGAAGCCAAACTAAAAGAAAATAAGGACCATGCGAGAAGTATCAATAAGAAGACTTAAGAATTAGAAGATACCATCATCAACCATAAAGTGTAGTTGGAAGAATCCAGAAAAATTGAAGAATCACTTAGAAGAGAACTAGAAGAAAGAAACAAGGCAAGGGAAGGATTAGAAGCAAAGATAGTCTCTCTACAAAAGGAAGCATAGAGAATAAATGTCCAGCAAAACTTTGCAAATAGTTCCAGAGCATTGGATGAGCTCATCAGTAGTCAAATTCCATGCAATGACAAGACAAGATTGGGCTACAAGGAAACATTCGTAAAATTATCAAGTTCCTCAAAAAAAAAAAAGGAGGTGGATAGAAAACTTATGCAAAAATTAGTAAAGGACATATCAAGAAGGAAGAAGGATTCTCAGTAGAAAAAAAGTTCAAGAGACACAAATTCAATAGTCCATATTGAAAGAAGGATCTTGGAGAAAAATACCACTTAGAAGATCTCCCTCTCTCAAGTACCAAACCATCTTTCTTAGTGTTTGTTATTCTTGCAGAAATTTTGGACATAAAGTTGTAAATTTCCAACCCTATAATAGGAACAAAATAAACTTGGGAAACTACTCCAGGAATGACTATCCTAGAAATTCTCAATAAGTTTACAGGAAAAAATAGAATAGGTTTGGATATTTAAGAAATCAAGTGGAATGCCATAAATGCAACAACTTTGGACATTTCACAAAAGATTGCAGATTAATCACTCCTCCAAGGGAGTCACAAAAAAATTAAAATATCCCTCCGAAGATTTGGAAGAAGAAAAATGAAAGTTCTATGCTTTCTCTAAAAGCTCAAATCAAGAAGAATTTATGGTATGTTGATAGTGGCTGCTCAACATATATGGACGTATATATATATATATATATATATATATATATATCTATATATATATATATATATATATATATATATATATATATATATATATATATATATATATATATATATATATATATATATATATATCTATATCTATATCTATATATATATAGATATAGATATATATATATATATATATATATATATATATATATATATATATATATATATATATATATATATATATATAGATACATATAATATATAAAGGAAGGAAATGATGGAACAATGTATTTTTGGAAATGATGGATCTATAAACGTCATAGGAATAGGCACAATCAAGCTTGGAGGTAAGGATGCTACAACAAAAGATGTGCTACTCATAGAAAAAATGAATCACAGTTTGTTGAGCATAAGTCAAATGTGTGATAAAGGACATATGTTGTTATTTGATTCAAAGAAATGTGAAATAAGGAGAGAGAAATCTGACAAGCTAGTGGCAACTGCAACTAGGACTCCAAATGACATATACACAGTGGATGAGACTATAAACAAATGTTGTTTCCTAGCAAAAGGGAATGAAATTTGGCTCTAGCATAGAAGGATGGCACACATAAACTTTGGAAACCTTGTCAGAATCAGTAAAAGGGAATTTGTGATAGAAATTCAACAAAATTTAAAACTAATTAGTAGCTCATGTAAGCATTGCAAGCATGGAAAACAAACAAGAGTTAAATTTAATGCTAAGGAACACTCCACATCAAAACCATTAGAGTTGATACACAATGATTTATATGGACCAATGAAGACCAAGGGACTGAATGGTGAACAACACTTCATGTTGATGATTGATGATTATACCAGGATGACAATAGTCAGTTTTTTGAAGAAGAAGTCTGAAGCTTTTTAATGTTTCAAAATCTACAAGGAAATGGTTGAAAATAAAATTGATTTGAAGATCAAAATTTTGAGATAAAATAATGGAGGGGAATTCACATCCAAATCATTTCAACACTTCTATGAAGAATATGGAATAAAGAGACAATTCTGAACATCCAAGGCACCACAAAAAATAGGGTTGTCGAAAGAAAAAATAGAACAATAGAAGAGATGGCTAGAACTATGTTGAATGATTTAGAATTAGACAACAAAATTTGGGTCCAGGGAATAGATACATCAATAAACATTTTGAATAGAGGATTGCTTAGAATAAAATGTGATAAGGTTCGATATGAACTATGGAAGGGAAGAACAACAAATTTCAAACACTTTAGAGTCTTTGGAAGCAAATGCTTCATTAAAATGGAAGACCAGAAGATTATAAAATTTGAATCATAGGTAGAAAAATGCATTTTTATTGGGTGATCATGCAAAAGAAAAACATACATATGTATAATTAGAGACTCAACTGGATTTTTGAAAGCATCAATGTAACATTTGATGAAGTTCGTGGACCAAAGGCTAAACAAGAAAGCTCATCCTCAGGTGAACCAGAGACAAATGAAGCAGAACCAGAAAAGGTTAAAGAGGAATCCCTAGAGGAAGAACAATTGAATGAAACATCTGCCAACCAGGATGAGACAGGAAATGATCAACATGAACCTTCTAAGTCTCCTAATAAATTGTATCAAAAGAACCATCCTTTAGACTAGGTCATTGGTGATATCAATGAAGGCATAAGAACCAGAAGAAATCAACAGATAAGTATGCCATAGAAAGCACATCTTGCACACTCTGAATGAATATGAGCATTGGATAACAACCATGAATGAATAATTGGATCATATTGGAAAACATGACACATGGGAATTAGTTCCACGAACAAAGGTAAAAAATGTCATTGGCACAAAATGGGTTTTCAAAAACAAGCTGAATGAGGATGGAAAATTTAGTAGGAATAAGGCAAGATTGGTCTGTAAAGGGTATGAAAAGTTGAGGGAATAGATTTCAAAGAGACATTTTCACTTGTCGCTAGGATGGAATCCATTGAGATGTTCTTGACCCATGCTTGTTCGAGAAGGATCAAGGTGTATCAGATGGATGTAAAGTCAACATTCCTAAATGAGAATTACAAGAAGAGGTATACATAGAAAACCCTGAAGGAATTCTACTTACTGATTAGAAGGACTATGGTTTTTGGTCGAAGAAGGCTTTATATGGTCTCAAACAAGCTCCTAGAGCTTGGTGTGCCTGTCTAGGTAGGTACTTCTAGAAACAAGGGTTCAAAAGAGGAAATGCAGATAGAAACCTTTATGTAAAAGTTGAGAAAGCTTGAATATCATTGAAGTATATGTGGATGACATAATATTTGTAAGCGACGATGACAAGTTAAGCAAGAAGTATGCATTATATATGAAAAGTGAGTTTGAGATGTCATTACTTGGTGAGTTGAGTTTCTTCTTGGGAATTCAGATATCTCGAGAAGATAAGGGCATATTCATATGTTAGACCAAGTACATTAAATAAATGTTGAAGATATTTCAAATGGAAGACAACAAACCAGCTAGCACTCCAATCGTGACTAGTTGCAAGTTGAGCATGGATGATATATCCAAGGAAGGAAACCAAAGAATGTACAGGTCAATGATTGGAAGTTTGTTGTACATAACAACTTCAAGGCCATATGTGATGTAGACAGTTGGATAGCTAGCACATTTTCAAGAAGCACCAAAAGAATCCCATGTTGTTGCAGTGAAGAGAATTTTTTGATATCTCAAGGAAACAACAAATTTTTACTATGGTATCAAAAAGGGAATGATTTAACCATCACCACTTATATAGATTCCGATTGGGCAAGAAGTGTTGATGATCATAAAAGCACCATTGGAGCAACCTTCTACTTAGGTGGTTGTCTTATATCATGGTTAAGAAAGAAGCAGTATTCAGTCTCCTTATCCAAACCATAAGCAAAATAGATAGTAGCAACAACATGTTGTACTCAAGTCCTATGGATGAAACAAATGTTGCAGGACCTTTAGGCGAAGTTTGATCAGCCCATTCTGATTTTCTACTACAACACGAGTGTCATAAGAATCTCTAAGAATCTTGTCATGCATTAAAAAGAAAAAACACATTCCTATCAAGTATCACTTTGTTCAAGAACATGTTAGAGGAAGGAACATAAAAGTGGAATATATTGGGACAAAGGAGAAAATAACTGACATCTTCACCAAACCTTTACCGTGAGAAAACTTTTAGTGTCTTCAGCAGGAGCTTGAGATTCTTTTAGTTCACATTGATGTACATTCCATACAACCCAACAGATAGGGGGAGTAGAGGCAGGTTGCAAGAAAAAAAAATAGGAATATTTTCAGGGGGGTTACCCTTTTCCATTGATGTTAAAGGGGGAGAGAAAACATGTCAGAAACATCAGAGGCATGGAGTCAGGGGGAGAAATGATCACAAGGGGAGTATGTGTGTTTCCATCAATGACAAAGGGGGTGATTGTTGAAATGTGGTTGTCGTTGATGTCAACCCAAGCAACACCAAAAGATTCCCTACCTTTTCTGACCAAAGTAACATTTAAAATCATAGTTTATCGAGTCAGGATCATCTTTGTTGGATTATCCTCATCGAGCTGATTCCAGTGATATATGGAACACCACAAAAGGCTTCACAGTTTGGGAGATATGCTAGTTTGAATTTGAAGCCCCAATTTGTGGGGAAAAACTCCAAAGGGAGATGATGTGGCACTCTATCATTAGCCAACATATTATTCAAATCATGAAACTAGGATACTCATTAATTAATTAAATCAAATATCTATGGCTAGAATATTTCATGGAGTTAAAAGCACAAGAGGGTTTTTTTTGCTTTAAAGTAATTTGAATTTCAAATTCAAGTTTCCCTCCTATTCAAGTTGGCCTCATCTCAAAGGGGTTTTTCCCTCCAATTATTTTGAATTTTAAACATTTTGTTTCCCCCAAAACATTAATTTGGCTTCCCTCCTATGTGCACCTCAAAAACTATATAAGGTTATTCAATTAACTTTCCAAGGTATAAACTTTGAATGCAGATCATAAGGCTAGTATGCTCTGAAATTCTCGGCAATATGGAGTATTGCAAAATTAGAGGAGAGGCTGAATTGTAAAGGGTTTTGTTTTATGGTTTTTCTCTTGGGCTATGGAATATTAAGAGTTTCGTTGGGCTATATTCCCTCATCTCTTTGATTCCTTATTACAGATCAATGAAGGGGTGTATTTTCTAGATACAAGATTACCGCAAGTATTCAAGACCATTCGTTCTTCCTTTTAGACTGAGGACTATTGGTGAAACTTATACACATAATTTAAACCTTGAAGAAAACTTTTGTGCACTTCAGACTTGAGGGACATCCAACTATTATGGGTTTGTGGCATATATTTTCTAGTCTTAAAGATGTCATGGCTTGTCTAATCCTTCAAGTCAATGCACAATAGATTAAAGGACTGAAACTTGCATTGTGATCACCTTAAGTAGCGACCTAAATACTTTTAGGCCTGAGTTTCTTCTTGGAGTCTAAATTCTGAGCATAAGAGGCTTTGTTGTTCCATTCATCTTTGCAGTTTTGAGTTTTTTCTAGGACCAACAAAGAATTATCTAAAGCTAGAACAATGGCTAATTGCATTAGAATTGAGACCTTATTACCTAACCTCTACAGTAGGCTTCTGGGAACTTGGATTTGCATTTTGTGGTATGGTTCAGCCCTAGTTAGGGAAATCTCATGTTTAGAGAGTTGAAGCAACTCGAGCTATAAACAAGTATGAGACTAATCCTGAAGTGTTGCAGTCTATTCTTTTGAGTGTAAGTTATTTTCTAAGAACATTATTATTTTCATCTGAGTCTTAGCTCTGAGGAAAAAGAATGAGGGGTATGAATCCTTATTTTGTTAAGATTGTTATCACCCCAAGGCAACAATTTAGGGTAGCCTTATGAGCAGTCTGAGCCTATATTGAATATAATGACAACATTGAAAAGACTTGGCCTATAGCGTATGTCCAAATGCACTAAGGGTTTCATAATTGGTTGACTCATCATCACACAACAATAAGGGTTTCATCCATTTATCATCTTACAATATTCTTGTAGTAAGGGATACATTGTCTTATTATTGAAGTTCTATCATAAAGGGTTTCATTGTTTTTGCAGTAAGGGGTTAATTAAATATCTTGTAAGTGGGTCACTGTCCCTAGTACAGGAGCCCAGAGTAGTTGGTCTAATTTATTATCATTTTCATATGGGTTGAGTGGTGCTAGGCAGGTGATTGAAGTGACCTTCAGGTTGTATCCTGAAAACACTTCAGGGTGGTGTTGGCATTATGATACAAGTATGATACAAGTGTTGTCCTTGATGGCAACTCACTCAGATGACAGATCATAGTACAGCAGGTCAAGAGAAAAGAATTAATGATCAGAAAGAGGTATACACTGGTTCACCTTGACAAAGGTGCGTATACATGCGGGTTAGCAAAACAAAAGGCGCGTATGTCGTACACACGCAGTTTCACAGAAGGGAAAGCACGTACGTGTTGGAAAACTAAGTTTTGGTCCTAGGTATTTGGTCCACGGTATTTTGGTATTGGTCCATGGTATTTGGTCCGAGGTATTGACCCTAGGTATTGGGTCCAAGGTATTGGTCCTACGTGGTTTTGGACCATGGTATTGAGAGAGGCCTAAACCTATATAAGGAGGAGAAGATCATTAGGCCATAATGCAAGTGTGCAAGTGATGAATATCTAATAAAGTGTGAGATCTAGTATGCAGGTTATGGTTATGTGATGCTTTGCAAAGGATGCACCTAAGTGGCGAATGAAGGTTGATGAAACGAGATCATGAAGACTAAAATGCATTATCATTATATGGTTTGATCATGAATAGTTCAAATCTGAATACTAATGCATGTTTTATCCTTTATATCTGATGTTCTGGGTATATTTGAAGTTGAGAATTAGAGTGAAGGTTTAGGTATTTATTTTTAGATCTGTACGCGGTTCCCTTTGGTGAAAGAGCGTATACACACTGGTTAGACATAGCCAAGTAGCGTATACATTATGAGATTTGATATTTGAGGTTGTTGTTTGGTTCTAGTGGTTGTTGCAGAGTTCTGGGTTCTGCTCTGTGTTCTGGTGACTGTGTTTTGATGACAAGGTTTCAGTGATTCAGTTGATGGGTGATTCAGATATGGTTGATGTTTATATTGCAGTGATGATCACTTTTGTGCTTTGATGTTATTGATGGATCTAGTATGAAAATTTATGAAACGTGGTCCCTGAAGAAAAGAGAAGGTTGTAGCCTTCTATAGGCTGGCACCTACGTACTAGTACACATATCAGCTAGTACAAGAGCTAGGGGGTTGTAGCTCCCTTCCAGAGAAGCTGGAGAACGAGATAAGGTTGTAGCCTTATGCAGGTAGAAGCCTGCGTACTGGTATAAGACTACACTAGTACAAAAATTGTAAAAGAAGTGTCTTACTATTAAAAGAAGATAGAGACGATTGCAGCAGGTGGTTTTTCACCCACATTGGGTTTCCACCTTATATCATGGTATTCATGTGTGTTTCTTATGTGTGATGATTTATTCTGTTTTTACTGCACCTGATTACTATTTATATGGTTAATGAAGTTTTGATGCAATGGTTAAAGATCAACATATAAAGGATTAACTGAATCATAAGTTTACTGGATATACGCGAGTTGCATTAAACACAGTTGCGTGTACACACGAGTTCCCTTAATTGAAGTAGCATATATGAATCTGAGTATGGAAATGAAAAAGTGTCTGATTTGCTAATACTGATTCACTCCCCCCCCCTCTCAGTATTATTTCCAACAATTGGTATCAGAGCAGGTTCTTCAGAAGAAGCTTGATCGCTTGAAGGAAGATCCATCATCATGAGTAATCAAGAAAGATAGGGATCCATCAGACCACTAATATTCGATGGGAGAAATTTTGTTTACTGGAAGATAAGAACCTCAACTTATCTACAATCACTTGAAACAGATATTTGGGAAATCATGGAAGGAGGATATACATTTCCATCAGCAATTCCTACAGATACAACAAGTAGAAAGCAATATGAAATCAATGCCAAAGTTGTTAGTGTTTTATTAGGAAGTTTGTCAAGATCATGCAGCTCAAAATAGCCAAAGAAATATGGGACAAAATCATTTTGAGCTACGAAGGAGACTCTCAGGTAAAATGTGTTAAGCTTCAAACTCTCAGAATACAGTATGAAACTCTTAAGATGCGTAGTAATGAAAGCATAGATAGTTACTTCTTACATATAGATGAGGTTGTCAATTGCATGAAGAATTCGGGTGAAGAAATTAAGGAAGATGCATTAGTTGAGAAAGTTTTGAGATCCTTGTCTGCTAAATTTGAACCCAAAGTGTCTGCCATAGAAGAAAAGCAGGATCTGCAGAATATCACTATGACACAGCTTCACAGAATCTTAACTGCCTTTGAAATGAGGAAAGGAGGACCATTAGATATGAGAGAAGCTACATTTAAAGTATCAACAAAGGGAAAAGAAAAACTCAATGAATCAGGATACATGTCAGAAGAAGAATATGAGGTAAATTTTGTCAAGAATCTTCAACGGGGATCTGGAAGGTTCCAAGGTAAGCTACCTTTCAAATGCTTTTCTTGTGGTAGAGTTGGCCATTATGCTACTAGATGCCCTCATAGCAAAGGAAATATGTTTGAAGAAGGTAATAGAAGCTGTTATACTCATGATAATAGGGATGGCTTCTCCAATAATGATGAAGATAATTAGGAAATTAAACTTCTCATGGCATATGGAAATAATGGCGTAGAAACAGAAGAAGTTACCAGCTTAAAAGATCAACTGGAGATAGCAACCAGAGTAAGGGAGCAATTGCAGGATGTAGTGATATCATTAAGAAAGGAAATAAATGATCAGAGCATAATAATCCAGAGACTTGAATCTAAGATCCTCTCTCTAAAGGAAGATCTTGAAGAATCAAAGAAGCAGAATGAAGAAGTTCTTGAAGAACAAGAACAAGAAGTTCTCGAATTAAGGCAACAAGTGTAAAAAGGAAGAAAAGCTAAAGAACAACATTAGGTTGAGGTAAATCTCTTAAAAGTGAAGTTAGAAGAAAAAGGTAAATTGTTACGATTTGAAGACAATACTAAGATTTTGGATAATATTCTTAGTAGTCAAAGGTCTCCAACTATCAAAATTGGTCTTGGTTTTCATGAATCTGTTGAAGGGGAATCTAGCTCACAAGGTGAGGCAAGAAACTCTAATAAGAAATATGAAATGCTCAACAAAGAGATGAGAGTTCAACCCCATCAACTACCAAGGAAAGAAATTCTTCAAAGAAAATCTTTTACTCCTAACTGTGGAAATGATAGTCGGTTATTATCTTCAAGGAATGATGTTGAATGTTTTATATGTCATAGTTTTGGACATGTTGCAGCCAGATGCAGAAGTAGAATGGTTCAAAACCATCACACAGAAAGATCATCACGCTCCAGGTACTTTAAGGGATATTGTTTTGCTTGCAATATGTTTGGTCACAAAGCTGTTGATTGCAATAAAAGGAATATGAAACATGTAGATGTTATGCGTGTAACAAGTTTGGACATAAAGTAAAGGAATGCAGGAGAAAAATTCAGACGCCAGACCAATAGGACCATACATCATCACAATCCCAGGTATTGAAGAAGACAGAATTATTGTCAGAAAGATGTGGCATAGCTCAGTTTGCAGACATAACAAACGCAAGGGAAGTTGAAAGTGTAAAACTTCAGTATTCTGATTTTCATATGCAGCTTTTATGAAGAAAAGTCACATATATACACGAGTTAGATGCTGCACAGTTGCGTATATGATGTTCTGAAGAAAAGAAGCAGTACAGAAGTCAGATATGGTTCAGTCACTGTTTGATGATGGAATGGCACAAGTTCAGGGGGAGCATATACTTCAAATAATGCATTGTTGGCATTATGGCTAGAAGTCTTTGGTGATGATGCTTATGTGGCTAAATGATACATATTGCTACTTATTGTTGGTTGGTCAAAAGAATGGTATTGCAGGTTACAGGGCTGGATGCTGATTCTTATGGTGGAGATCATATATGGTGTATGATAGTTGCTGATGAATATCATGATCTTGATTAGATTGCTATTCTTTAATTTTTAACCCCACTATGCATGGGATGGATGACGTAATGTTTCTTGTTTTTCAGTCATGTATAAACATTTGGTATATCCCCACTTGGTTGGGTGGATGAGTAAAAAATGGTGTATCCCCACTTGGTTAGGAGATTGATGTATGTATGAGTCTTTGGTGATAGGAAGGTCATTGGCGATGTATGTATAGAGTCATGTTATTATTTTGCAGACCTTGCATGTGCTCAAGGGGGAATGGAGGGATTAGTACGTCTTGGCATGTACAAAGGGAAAGCTCAATTAGAAATTTCAGCATGTACTCAGGGGGAGTATGGACAACAGAATGTATATTAAGGGAGAGAATTTCTTGGTCCACCCTTTGCCTTTGATGTCAAAGGGGGAGAGTGACTTGGTGTGGTGGTTGCCATCAAGTCCAAAGGGGGAGATTGTTGGCATTATGATACAGGTGTTGTCCTTGATGGCAACTCACTTAGATGACAGATCATAGTATAGCAGGTCAAGGGCAAAGAATTAATGATCAGAAAGAGGTATACGCTAGTTCACCTTGACAAAGGTGTGTATACACGCTGGTTAGCAGAATAAAAGGCGCGTATGTCGTACACACACAGTTTCACAGAAGGGAAAGCGCGTACATGTTGGAAAACTAAGTTTTGGTTCGTGGTATTTGGTCTATGGTATTTTGGTGTTGGTCCAAGGTATTTGGTCTGAGGTATTGACCACAGGTATTGGGCCCAAGGTATTGGTCCTATGTGGTTTTGGACCATGGTATTGAGAGAGGCCTAAACCTATATAAGGAGGAGAAGATCATTAGGCCAAAGTGCAAGTGTGCAAGTGATGAATATCTGATAAAGTGTGAGATCTAGTATGCAGGTTATGGGTATGTGATGCTTTGCAAAGGATGCACCTAAGTGGCGAATGAAGGTTGATGAAACGAGATCATGAAGACTAAAATGCATTATCATTATATGGTTTGATCATGAATAGTTCAGATTTGAATACTAACGCATGTCTTATCCTTTATATATGATGTTCTGGGTATATCTAAAGTTGAGAATTGGAGTGAAGGTATAAGTATTTATTTTTAGATCTGTACGCAGGTTCCCTTTGGTGAAAGAGCATATACACGTTGGTTCGACACAGCCAAGTAGCGTATACATTATGAGATTTGATATTTGAGGTTTTTGTTTTGTTCTAGTGGTTGTTGCAGAGTTCTGGGTTATGCTCTGTGTTCTGGTGACTGTGTTTTGATGACAAGGTTTCAGTGATTTAGTTGTTGGGTGATTTAGATATGGTTGATGTTTATATTGCAGTGATGATTACTTTTGTGCTTTGATGTTATTGATGGATCCAGTATGAAAATTTATGAAACGTGGTCCCTGAAGAAAAGAGAAGGTTGTAGCCTTCTGTAGGCCGACACCTATGTACTAATACACATATCAGCTAGTACAAGAGCTAGGGGGTTGTAGCTCCCTTCCAAAGAAGCTGGAAAACAAGAGAAGGTTGTAGCCTTATGCAGGTAGAAGCCTGTGTACTGGTATAAGATTGCACCAATACAAAAATTGTAAAAGAAGTTTCTTATTATTAAAAGAAGATAGAGACGATTGTAGCAGGTGGTTTTCACCCACATTGGGTTTCCACCTTATATCATGGTGTTCATGTGTGTTTCTTATGTGTGATGATCTGTTCTATTTTTACTGCACCTGATTACTATTTATATGGTTAATGAAGTTCTGATGCACTGGTTAAAGATCAACATATAAAGGATTAACTGAATCATAAGTTCATTGGATATACGCTAGTTGCATTAAACACAGTTGCATGTACATGTGGGTTCCCCTAATTTAAGTAGCGTATATGAATCTGAGTATGGAAATGAAAAGGTGTTTGATTTGCTAATACTGATTCACCCCCCCTAGTATTATTTCCAACAGGTGGCTGTGTGGTGCTAGGGAAAGTTAGAGCTAGCAAGGGTGTTGGAGCATCCTATCATTAGTAGTTGATAGAACCAAGGCGTTGGAGCATCCTTCCAGTTGGAGTTGCAAAATTGAACAATTTTCTAGAGTACTAGGGAGTTGGGGCTTCCCTTTTAAGTTGGAGCTTAAGAATATTACATACTCACAAAATTATTAGAAAAGCATTGAGTGGTTTTTTTCTCTCGAAAACGTGTCCACCTAAGAAATTTTTGTGCAATATTATTTTGATGTGTTGATTCTTTATATGTTGTTAATTCTCTAAAATTTTAAAAAGTTACTAATTGGTAAGAAATATTGATTCACCCCACTCTCAGTATTTCCAAAACCTTGATGACTGTGATGTTGATAATGTTGATATTGATTTGATAATGATGCTAATCTTGTATTTCCTTAAGAAAACTTTTCAATTAGTTGACATATTATTAGAAATTATGAATACCTCCCTAGCTAAGAGGAAGTGTTGAAGAATTTAGTTATGGTCAATCTTCATAATCCTTTATGTATTTATAATACTATGTAAAAACACGAAATAAAATTAAATTTTTAATTAGAAGAAATAAAATTAAAATAAAGGAAATCAACAAATCCACCTAAAGTTAAAACCCTTGAAAATAGTTCATACTCACATAAATAACATATTTACCATCAATTATTGCACACCATAATTTAAGTATTTGCATAAAACACGGATATGAAAAAGATGCAAATAAATATACTTATTAGGAATTACTGCGAAGCATGATTTTATGTGTTCTTCAACACTTTAACAAATATGAGTAAAAATATAAGTGTGCAGACTTAATAAAATATAATTTACAAAGAGACATGACATGTCTCTTTGGTATCTTGAGCATAAAATACACTTGAACCTTTGGCAGCCGTCATATGTTGACAATGACCTCACTAATGTATGTGATGATGGATGTCCTTATTCATCTGTCGATTTGACAACTCCTTAAGAAGATGTGGATTTTCAGAATTTATATTTTGAATATGATTTTATTATAAAATAATTTCTTATGGGAATAGATGTTTCTTCCTCCTCAAATCACTACTCCTTATGTCCTAACTTTTCTGATAATACATCTACAATTGAAAATGCTTTAAAGATTTCAAACCCTCATTCAGACAACTTGGATCTTGAGAAAACACAAGGCAGTAAATTTTCATCTGTGAAAGAGGAAATAAATGGAAAAATTGCACATCTTTCTTATGGTTTACAATCTCCAACATTGAAAGGATTTAACTCTTTAGTTCAAGTTGTTCATGAAATCATTCTGTTTGATACATCTTCATTTATGAGTCCAAAAGCATCTTATATCTTGAATAGTCAATTTAGTGATGTTGAAACTTTGATCAAACCAATGAACTTGACAACTACAATCCAATCAATAATTCTCTCACTGATGTAACTGATGATGTTTGCCTACATAAATGTTGATATGAGCAAGCCACCAAAATTTGATCATCCTCCATTTTAATGTGTTATCATTGGGCTAGAACAGGTGGGCTATGTCAACCTTCAACTCAACATAACTATTTCAAACCACTTTGACTAGAAGTTAGCCCTTCCAATCTGAGAGGGCTCTCTCAAAACACTTATCAGATTCACTTTAATCAAATCAAAACTACAGATGACTAACTCTGATTTCTTTTTATGTGGTTTTACAGGTGAAGTAAAATGTGATGCCTGCCACCATGGGCAATGTAGTCAAATAAAAGAAAATCATGGCAAAAAATATTGTTTAATGGAAGCGGAGGCATTTATGGCTCTAAAACTAATGTAAATAAACATTCACAGACATACATAGTAAGTGAAGGAAATTGGAGCACTTGACATGAATTCCAATTAATCAAAATACTATGAATACTTATAGCAACATAGAAAACATGGTAAGAACACATAAAGCCATAACATCAATCTAAGTATAAAAAGTAGAGTTGTTGCAATATATATCTATATTAACTGGATCAAAATTTTACATAGGGTCAACTTCTCACATTATCGATCAAACACTTCAAAGTGAAAAATTTACACATATATAGAGTGAGGTCTCCATTTAATAATCTGCCACTTAGGCTAGACTCGATGCATAACTAAGATACCTAATTATATTTGACTTACAAAACAGTGAGCCTTTGTAGGGATTTTTTTGTTTTACACAATTTCAATACAAATAGGAGTTTCCTATCATTTATGAGCTCAAAAAATTCTGTTGTTGAACCCTATCGAATCCAACCAAACACTGAGTGTGTTGTCAAGGGACACTGCAAAGTTCAGAAGACCAACTTTTGTTTCTATTCCAGTGAATTTTATGGCAAAATCCTTGGCAATTTGTGCATGGAAACCCTGTAACTTCTCGCAGAAATGCAGGCATCCCACACAGGCAAAAGATTGGATGAAAACAGGGTCTTCCTCTAACAACTTCATGTCTGTTGGTTCATAGCGTACAACTGAGCCTCCTTTATATTTCTTTTTTTGTGCCATCGCTGCAACACATGGAGAGTTCCTTCTTACCACCTGCAAATTATCCTAAAGACAACTAGATCTGCTTTGACAAAAATGGACTCTTTCCTAAACACAACAAGACCAACTCATATGACAACAAAACTATTCCAAAGTGAAAATAAAACGAGGTAGGAATGAGGCTATATGGTGTGAATGTTTAGAGGATAAAGGGAAACAACATGTATTCATGACCCATCATGACTTTGACCCACAACATTTTCAAAAAGTTACATCGTTACCATAGCATTACCACAGCAACACAATTCCATTGTGGGACAAGTGTTCGAAGAGACAAATCCGCTACGGAAGTGTCAAGGACTTTCATAGAAAACCCTAGGTTTCCCTAACTGGAGTTGCTACGAATTTCTACAAAACTATCAAAATTTCAATCATGAACAATTAAGCACGACACACATGGAAGTTTGGATTTTAACCTTTATCATTGACACTATTTTAACTCATATTGACCCTACATAATGACAAGATGACCAAATGATACTTTGTACATGAACTTTTATTTTGAGAAAATTTAAAACCATAGCTAATTTGACCAATTGACTCAAAACTATTTCTAGGTGTTATCATGGATAAGAGTGGCTCCAATGGGGAGGATGTGCCCCTGTGGTGCAGCAAAGAACCATATATTCTATGAAAATATTTACGAGAACAAAAGCTTCCTGATTGCAACCCTTCATACTAAACTCTAGCTTTGTCTTCTAGGGTAGCCATAAACATCTTCATGAGACAATCCTCATGAAAATCAACCCTCAGTCTACATACATGCATATGAAATCTAACCAAATGCAGAACAACATCATCTTTCATTCCATATTTGAACATGGAAAGATGGGTTAACCAATCAATACCGGGCATAGGATTTGGAAAACCATAGATATGAGATCGATCCATAGGAGTATACCTGGCATTTATTCTTGTAGTAGAACTCATCTTGGAACTTCTTCAAGCTACTGATCTCCAAACAATGGAGTCACCATGAAGCTTTGATCTTCTAGATCTTCTGATATTGGTGATCCGAAAATGGATATTAAATTAGGAAGAAAAGTTATTACAGACTCATGGGCAGGAATGCCTATATTACTTAGTGCAACCGACCAAAAATATTGCGAATAATATAGACAATGAGTAGTTAGAAAACATAACAGACACACAAATCAACACAGTAAATAATCAAGGAGTTCACCAGACTTCTTGGCTACATCTCCTAGTCCAGATTTCAGTGTCGGCCTCTATCTTAAGTCTTTGAGAATAGATTATCACAAGGGTGAGATCAAAATAGAGTCTCAACCAATAGTGACATCAAAGAGAGATCTGCTCGAAAACCTCAAGTCTAAAAGAGTGCATAGACTCTCCCTCTGTCCTGTTCCTCTATTGAATCTGCCTCAAGCTAACTGATTGACTATCTTTCTGTGACTGTCTTCAATTGACCCCCCTTCCGTGCTACCATTGAATGACTTTTAAGCTTATCAGCACTGTCGGTTCATCTATTCTCTTGGGCTTTGTGGCTCCCGGCCGCTGTCCGTTCAACTCCCTGTTGAGTGTTAAAAAATCATTGTAAAATGCTTAAGGTATGGTGGCCACCTGTTTTTAAATGGAAAGCCTGGAGCGGTGAAAAATCCCAAAGAATTGCTTCTTTTTTCACATGGAGAAATACATAGGAAAAAATCTAAAACAGAGGAATCAGATGGATTTTATGCCTTGTCCGTTATCGGTCCTTTGGCATCCCACACCGTAGATCTGTTCTCATTCGATGGTTCACATCCATCCTGATCATCCAACCTGCTCGTGCATTCTACACCGTTGATCTGCGACCATTTGATCTGACGGCTGATGTGCATTTCAGATGGATTACTTGTGCGGAGATCACCCCCCCGAAAAAGCAGTTTTCTCTCTCCTTGCTGCATGCTACGTGTCGGTCAATGTATGGGATCGGATGGAGCCCGTCCAATACCACTTACCGCCTGAAGCCCGCCCGAAATACCATTTACCTCGGAACTTAAATAACATAAGGCTGTGTTTATAAACCTTTCGGGTCCGCCATTCCGTCGCAATATCACAATATTACATTGTATGTGGCCAAACATCAATACATGGGGAAATACAAAGAAATATGCAAAAGCCATACTTCAAATATATTTAGATCTAACCTATAATCCTTATCGGGTCTAGGTCTATCGCATGTCGCATATCGCAGGTCTTTGTATTGTTTCCAGTCCACTCACCGATCGACTATTGCCGATATCGACGTATCGCATATCGGCCCTTCACGATGCCATGGGCCATGGTCCATTCCCATATATTGTTGCGCTGCGATAGTCACAAATTGCATATCGCATGGTCTTCGGGGCTACAGGTTAAGTCCTCCCCTTTGGAATTTGTGATGTGATAATGCCATCTCTTTCGTTGATCTGTGCACTCGATTAATGGTCCGCATTAAGTCGCTGGATCACAATCGCAATTCCCACAAGGCTACCTCTGATACACTTTGCTAGCCTGCTCCGATGCGATATCCCAATTTAATCTGGGCCGTTGATCGGTCCGATCCAACGGTTCTTATTCAAAGATACTTCAACCTTCGCTTTACTCTGTTTTCCACCATTCTTCATGGTTTTTCTTCTGTGATAGTGTTTTTCGATAGTATTAAAGACTTAGACTTAGAGGTTTTTAGGATCCATTTTGGATCACGGCTTCCCACTGAAAAGCTTTTGGACCACCAAAAGTTGGTTTTTAGGCATCGATTAAGTGAGGATACAACTCCCTCACTTGTCCTATTTCTATCCATCGTGCTCTCCTTGGTTTTGAACCTTTGAGTCCTATTCTCAGGTACTCAACATCCCCTTGATGTGTAGTTCTTACCTTCCTATCTAGAACTGTGTCCTCCTGTAACTCATTGAGATACTCAGGCAACAAATCCCCAATAGAAGGCAACTGACTTTTCTCTTCAGTATCTTCAATCAATGAAGGTTCATACAATCTCAAGTTTTCTGCATTAACGACTGAATAGATCTGCATATAAGTTGGCAAATCAAGGTGAAAATCATTTTCACCAATTTTATCAAGTATCTTGAAAGGTCCATACCTTATTGGTTTTAGCTTCTTACCTTCACCTTGCATTTTGTCTTTGCTGATGTACATCCAGACTTGATCACCAACTTGAAAACTATGCTCAACTCGATGCTTGTCATGTCTTGCCTTGTACTTGGCTTGACTTCTTTCCAGTTGTTCCTATACTACCTGGTGAATTTCTTGGATTTGTTCAATGAACTTGGTTTCTTTGTCCACATCACTGTGTCCATCAACTGCTATGCCTTTACCAAAGACAAAATCCAAGGGAGACTTTGGTATAAAACCAAAACAAGTCTCAAAAGATCTCTGAGTAGAAGAGTGCTTGGCACGATAGTAAGCATGCTGCACATAACACAAATGCTCATCCCAAAGCTTGGGATGCTTGCTACAATAGCCTCTAAGCAATTGAATCACTGTCCTGTTGACCACTTCTGTCTAACCATCTATTTGTGGATGAAATGTTGTGCTCTTCTTCAACCCGGTGTCCATCAACTCCAATAGATTTGACCAAAACTTCCCAACAAATCGAGAATCTCGATCAAATACAATAGAAGTGGGTAACCCAAAATGAACCCCTACATTTTGAAAGAACAACTTTACTGTTTGTTCAGCTGTAACCTGCTTGTTACATGGTATCAAAATACACATTTTACTGAACCTATCCACAAAAACATACAAATAATCATGACCTTTCCTAGATTTTGGCAATCCCCCAACAAAATCCATGGAAACACTTTCCCAAGGACGAGAAGGAATTGGAAGTGGAGTGTACAAGCCTAATTTTCTATTACTAGGCTTGCTTGTAGCACACATAGTACACCCTTTGATATATCTAGAAACCATCTTATGCATTTTTGGCCAATAACAGAACCTTTGCAATTGTGCAACTGTTTTACTTACACCAAAATGACCTGATATGAGAGAAGTATGTGCTTCTCGGATTATGTTAACTCTTTCAGTTTGTGGAATGCATAACTTTCCCAAATGATATAAGAGTTGGTCCTTTACATAATAATCCAATTCTTCTACTTACTTGCCATGACTTAAAATTGCATATAAATCTTCAAAATCTATATCTTGAGCATATTTTTCAATGTAACTTTCATGCATTACTGAGTTATGCTTAAGTATAGTAGATGCATTTATGATTGGTCTTGATAACATGTCTGCAACGTTATTGTGTATGCCCTTCTTATATCTGATGACAAGATGAAATTGCTGTAGAAAACCCATCCACCTATAATGTTTTGATTGCTGCAATTTAGTTTGTGTGTGCAAATATTGAAGTGGTTGATGATCTGTATGTATGATTGTTTCTTTACCCATTAGGTAATGTTTCCACTTTTTCACACTTTGTACTAATGCATACAATTCTTTATCATATGTGGGATAATTAACTACTGCAGAAGTAAATGTCTCAGAATGATAGCATATGAGTTTTCCGTGTTGCATCAACACTACTCCCATGGCATAGTCACTGGCATCTGTCTCAATCTCAAATGGATGTTGAAGATCTGGAAGTGCTAGTACTGGTGCTATACTGATTTTCTCTTTTAAGGTGTTGAAGGCTTTATGCTATTTTCCTCCCCACTTAAACACCTGTTTCAATCTTGTTAAAGCATGTAATGGAGCTGCAATCAAAGGAAAGTTAGCAATAAACTTTCTCCAGTATTGTGCTACCCCTAGGAAACTCCTAACCTCTGTAGCAGATTTGGGTTTAGGTTAGTTCACAATGACTTCAACCTTAGAGGGATCTATCTTCAATTCACCACCCCCTACAATATAACCCAAATAATTTAAAGATGTTCTGCCAAATTCACATTTTGACAATTTTACATAGAGATTTTCTCTTTTTAAAACATCTAAAGTCTGCTTTACATGCTTTACATGGTCTTCCCATGTCTTACTAAAAACAAGAATGTCATCTAAATAAACAATTACAAAGTCATCAATAAATGGTCTGAGTACATCGTTCATAACTCTCAAAATGTAGCAGGAGCATTCGTTAAGCCAAAAGGCATAACCAACCATTCATACAGTCCTTGCTTTGTCCTAAAAGTAGTCTTCCATGCATCCTATTCTGCAACTCTGACCTGCTGATAACCAATTCGCAAGTATAACTTAGAAAAGTAAACTGCTTCTTTCAATTGATCTAGTAAATCATCAATACGAGGAAGAGGATAATGATTCTTGATTGTTATTTTATTTAGTGCTCTATAATCAATGCACATTCTCCACGAACCATCTTTCTTTCTCACCAGCACGATTGGAGATCCACATGGTGATGTGATTGGTCGTATAAACCCTTTATCGAGTAACTCCTGTACCTTCTTCTTTATCTCTGCATTCTATAAAGCTGACAACCTGTACATTCCAATGTTAGGTAATGGAGCATCTTGCTGCAAATAAATATCATGTACTATTTCTTGCTTGGGTGGCAGACCTTTAGGTTCTTGAAATAGAACATCATACTCTGAAACAACTTTAACTAAATCAGCTTTTTGTTTAGAATCACAACCTTCAAATGCATTGGATTTTTCAGGATCCTTTGCCTTTACAACCATTTGTAAAAACTGCTTACTTGAATTCACAATTCTTTTCATCTATCCTGAGTTTATGAGAGAATAGTTATCTTTGAGTTTATGAGCTCTTACAATATATTCTATTCCATCTCTAGTGAGTTGATACTTATTCTCAGCCCTATAGAAAATAACTTTTCTATCATACAAGTATGGACTTCCCAAAACAATACCACATATATCCAATGGAACTATATCTAACTCAACCTCATATACAAATGTTGATCCAATAGAAAACCTAAGTTTACATTGTTTCATTACTTGTAGCTTTGTTTTATCACACACCCAACCTAATGGATATGGCTTCTCATGAGATTTTGTTTCTAATCCCAACTTCTTTACAATTGTTTCAGAAATCAAATTTACTTGTGATCCACTATCAAATAAAGTATCAACCTTATTGTGCTTGGAAATTACCCTAATACGAAAAAAGCTCATTTCTTTCCCTCTCATTACTTTCATTATCAACAGATTGTGCAGAATTACTTGTGGATGCTTCAGAATCTTTACGTTTAATACCTGTGGCTGTAATTGTTGTTTCATCGCTTGAATCTGATCCCAAGTCCCGCTGAATAGCAGCAACATTCTTTCTCTCCTTACCATCGAACTTCTTAGGTTTCCGTTCTAGATACAAAATCCAGCAGTGTGCCTCATTGTGTCCTTCTTTCTTGTAATGAGCGCATGAAGGTTTATCCTTCTTTACAGTGTTTTCTTTCCTCTCCTTCCATTTTAGTTTCTTCTTTTCCTTGCACTTGCTTACAGAATATTTAGATGATCCCCAACCTCTAGGTTTACATTCTTACCTCTAGCTTCTAGATGTGTAGCTTGAACTGATACATCATCTAAGCTAGTGGGATTAAACATGAGAATAGTATGCTTTAAATAGCTATGAAGACCACCTATATACTTCAATAAAGTCTCAGGTGAATCTAATGATATACCTAGTGTTAAATCTCTCTTTCTGAATTCCTGAGTATAACTTTGTACACTCTGACCCTTCAACTAATGAAGATTTTTCCAACTCATCATTGCCTGCTACATGTAAGCTAAAGGATAGAATTGCTCTTTGATAGCAGAAACAAATCCATTCCAGGTAGAAATGATTTTACCATGTTTTTTCAGATCAGCTTGTGTCTTGCCTTCCCACCATACTAGTGCAGTTCCTCCAAGTTGAAGGCTAGCCAACTGAATCTTCTTCCTTTCTGAATCAATGTTCTGTACCCTGCAATATACATCAATTTGTCTTATCCAATTATCCAGTTTTTTTGCATTGAGTTCTCCATCATAAATTGGCAAATCAAACTTGACACCTAATTTGATTAAGGAAGTTTTCTTCTTCTTCTTAGAAGAGTTAGAAGATGATGAGGATGATGAAGGTGATGATGGAGGGGATGGTGGAGGAGGAATTTCTCCTTTCCCTTTGCCTTCTGGAGGGGCAACTAGAAAAAGTTCCTCTGCTCATTTGTCTAGTTTGGGTGTTGAAGTGCTTTCACCTCGACCCTTCTTAAACTCCAGATACATCTCTTCCACCATAGCTCGGATTTTCATAAAACTTTCTATAAATTGAGATTCTGATCCCAATGGAACTTCTTCTGCCATTCTCCTCTGAGAATGGAATCTTCCAATCTCTGGATTAGCGTCAACAAGTTCTCCTTCTCCTAGTCTGAGCTTTAATCTAGTTAGCATTCAAAATCTAGCACAAACTTGTCTAACCTTAATAAAACCAAAACCAAATGCTCTGATACCACTTGATCCAAAAATGGATATTAAATCAAGAAGAAAAGGTATTACAGACTCATGTGCAGGAATGCCTATATTACTTAGTGCAACGGATCGAAAATATTGCGAATAATATAGACAATGAGCAGTTAGAAAACATAACAGACACACACATCAACACAGTAAATAATCAAGGAGTTCACCAGACTTCCTGGCTACGTCTCCTGGTCCAGCTTTCAGTGTCGGCCTCTATATTAAGTCTTTGAGAACAGATTATTACATGGGTGAGCTCAAAACAAAGTCTCAACCAACAATGACATCAAAGAGGGATCTTCTCGAAAACCTCAAGTCTAAAAGAGTGCATAGACTCTCCCTCTGTCCTATTCCTCTATTGAATCTACCTCAATCTGACTGACTGACTGTCTTTCTGTGACTGTCTTCAACTGACCCCCCTTTCTATGCTGCCATTGAATGGATTTTAAGCCTATCGACGTTATTGGTTCATCTACATTCTTGGGCTTTCTGGCTCCCAGCCGTTGTCCGTTCAACTCCTTGTCAAGCGTTAAACGATCATTGTAAAACGCTTAAGGTATGGTGGCCACCTGTTTTCAAACTGAAAGGCTGGTGCGGTGAGAAATCACAAAGAATTACTTCTTTGTTTACATAGAGAAATACACATGAAAAACTCCAAAACAGAGGAATCAGACGACTGTTATGCCTCGTCTATTATTCGTCCTTTGGCATCCCACATCGTAGATTTGTTCTCGTCCGACAGTTCACATCCATCCCGATCATCCAAACTGCTCATGCATCGTGCACTGTTGATCTGCGACCATTTGATTTGACGGTTGATGTGCATTTCGGATGGCTTACTTGCGCGGAGATCACCTGCCCAAAAAAGCGGTTTTCTCTCTCCTTGTTGCGTGCTACATGTCGGTCAGTGTATGGGATCAGGCGGAGCCCGTCCAATACCACTTACCACCTGAAGCCTGCCTGAAATACCATTTACCTCGGAACTTAAATAACATAAGGTCACGTTTATAAACCTTTCAGGTCCGCCATTCCATCGCAATATTACAATATTGCATTGTATGTGGCCAAACATCAATACACGGGGAAATACAAAGAAATCCACAAAAACCGGACTTCAAATATATTTAGATCCGACCTATAATCCTTATCGAGTCTGGCTCTATCGCATGTCGCATATCGCGGGTCTTTGTATTGTTTCCAATCCACTCGCCAATCATTGATTTCCGATATCGGCGTATCGCATATTGGCCCTTCGCAATGCCACGGGCCATGGTCCATTCCCATATATTGTTGCGACTTGATATTGAGATGCGATAATCGCAAATCTCATATCACATGGTCTTCGAGCCTGCGGGTTAAGTACCCCCCTTTGGAATCTGCGATGCGATAATGCCATCTCTGCCGTTGATTTGCGTGCACGATCAACAATCCACGTTAAGTCGCTAGATCACGATCGCAATTCCCACAAGGCTGCCTCCAATACACTCCACTGCCCTACTCCGATGCGATATCCTGATTTAATCTGGGCCGTTGATCAGTCCGATCCAATGGTTTTGATTCAACGATACTTCAACCTTTGCTTTACTCTGTTTTCTGCCATTCTTCATGGTTTTTCTTCTGTGATAGTGTTTTCCAATAGTATTAAAGACTTAGACTTAGAGGTTTTTAGGATCCATTTTGGATCAATTGGAGTCGCCAGGGTAATATCACAACCTTTAGAAAACTTTGGATTCATGTTAACCTCAGGAATCAAAATGAAGAGACTCAAAGAAAATCATGAAATTGAGCTTTTCGGCTCCGGGCAGACACACCTAAATTTTATCACTGGGATAGAATAGGTGGGATGTGCAACCTTCAACCCAACATAACTATTTCAAACCAGTTTGACTGGAAGTTAGCCCTTCCAATCTAAGAGGGCTCTCTCAAAGCATTTATCAAATTCACTTTAATCAACTCAAAAATATAGATGACTAACTCTGATTTCTTTTTATGTGGTTTTACAGGTGAAGGAAAATGTGATGGCTTCCACCATTGGGCATGTAGTCAAATAAAAGAAAATCATGGCAAACAACAATGTTTAATGGAAGCTGAGGCATTTTTGGCTTTAAAACTGATGTCAAATAAACATTCACAGTCATACATAGTAAGTGAAGGAAATTGGAGCACTTGACAGGAATTCCAAGTAATCAAAATACTATGAACACTGAAAGCAACATAGAAAACATGGAAAGAACACATAAATCCATAACATGAATATTAGGTACAAAAAATTAAGTTGCTACAATATATATATTAACTAGATCAAAATTTTACATAGGGTCGGCTTCTCACATTATCGATCAACCTCTTCAAAGTGAAAAAGTTACACATATATAGAGTGAGGTATCCATTTAATAATCTTCCACTTGGGATATACTCGATGCATAACTAAGAGACCTAATTCTATTTGACTTACATAAAATTTGAGCTTTTGTAGGGATTTTTATGTTTTAAACAATTTCAATACAAATAGGAGTCTCCTATCATTTATGAATTCAACAAATATGTTGGACACCTAATCCTAAATGGGTTAGTGTGGAAGCTGAATAGACTAAGTAGTCCAAGAGACCTTGGGATGTGGAACCCAACGGTCACATGTTGTACTATAAATGTATATCTCCTGTTAATAAAAAATGCACTCTCATGATTTATCATTTAGATCATTCTTCCTCCCATGTGTATTTAACATGGTATCAGAGTGGGCGATTGCTGGTCCTGGTCCAATTTGAGCCACTTGTTTTGTGGTCTCTATATATATGTCAGTTCTGCATTACCTAACCTCTGTTTGCCATATTCCTTTTACCTGGCTCTCTGTCAGCTAGAAGGTGTCTGTCCATGAATGTTTGTCTGTTTGCCATATACCATTTATAAAATCTGTGCCCTGCCCTTCTGTTGCGCTGTCATCCTGACCTGGTTTGAAACGTTTGCACTGTCATACTGTAAATAGTTGAGCGTTGGCCTGACATTGAACGCTGGCCTGACATTGAAACGCCTGAGCAATGTCCTATCTGAGCGCTGTCCTGACCTGAGCGTTGTCCTGACCTGAGCACTGTCTTGACTGAGCGCTGTTATAAAACAATAAAATGTTCCCCTGAACGCTGTCCTACTTCCGCTATCCGTTAATTTTTTTTTATCTCTCGATTGCCTCAATGCCTCTGTCCTCTGAAATATCTCTCGAATGTTTGGACTGACCCAACTGCATCTTTAACGCTGCATCCTGTAAAGTCTGCGTTTTTAACGCTGCTGGATTTGTTTGTCTCAAATTCATTGCATGTCCTGGGCGACTGAAAGCTGTCATGCAATCTGAGGGATTTGATCACTTGAACGAAGGTTTCTCTTCTATTCTATCTGAGCTTTTGGAAAACTTTGCGAGAGTCGAGGAAAATTCTGACATGGTATAGTAACGCTGCTGAAGAATGCCTCTGTCCAGAGCGGAAGGCAGACAAACGTTTTTCAGTGTGTTTGTGTTGAGTTTGATTGCCAAAAATAAAATAAAAAATGCCTCTGTCCAGAGCGGAACGAGTTAAACATTTTCAGCGTATTGGTATGCGTTTGACTGCAATTTGTATTGTTTTTTTATTACAATTGGAATCCGTGTTGTGCTTGATTGCAATGGGAAATCGTGCTTGGATCATGGCGTATGGATCAGTTCGTATTCAGGGTTTCGGGAGCTTGTTGTGTGGTGTTCTGCATGTCAGGGCATTGTAGGCCTGGTTATACAAGATTTCGAAGCAAACTCTCGGAGCCTCGAAGAATCGGCGCAAATTTCAACGACCTTATAACTATTTGGGAAGCAGTACTCTGGATTATTCTCCCGGAACGGATTGGAGTGTGGGAAGCGTAATAATCGCCTGGAATTTGTCTTCTGCAAGATAATATTCAATTAATCTATTGTCGAAGGAAATTTGAGCCGTGTAAGAGGATAAGCAAAAGAAGCTGGTTTATTTCTCCGGCCAGAAGACTTCACCCTCTTCAATCCATTCACCCTCTTCTGTATCTTGAGGCATATCTTGAATCCCCATCAGCCAGTGCGCGTATTTTCTTTCCAATAAAGACAACGATTCTTGCCTTGTTGCCACAACTTTTTTTCCCTCTCTTCAGATGAGAGTTCAATAGGAGAAACTTCGTCATTATCCATTTCTATCTTCAGCCAATTGCGATATAAGGCATCACATGCAGAGTACTCTCTCCAATCTTCAAACTCCTTGAGGTTCTCTGATACACTATGCTGTTCCAAAGAAATAAGGAGCTCAGTTGGCTGCTTTAAAGGCTCCGCAAGGTAGCTTAGTAGCATATGAGCACCAACAGGCATTTTAGTAGTTCTCCAAATAGATATAAGTGCAAACTCTCGGAAGAGGATGTTGCTGTGCTGCAATGCCCGTGCAAGAAGCTCTGCCTTTACGAGTTCAGAATCAGATATTGTAGGAGGAGGAGTGAAGCAAAGCCATTGGAATGGTCAAATATTGCTACCTTAATTAACATACCGATTTTCTTCAAAAGCGAAAGCGTTAGGGTTGGAAAATAAAGGCATATTGAAAGGGTAATATAAAAACAGTTTGACCTGTATGAAGCAGTGAGTCCTGTCCATTGAAGTCACCTTGCCTTAACGACTGTTGGTTTTCCCATCAACTATCATGCTTGATTCTCATATGAATTTTGAATCTCACGTCTCCTCATAGCGCCTTATTATTATAGTGAAAGCTTTGAAGGCCACAAATGTGGTGAAGTGATGACCAAATATCATAGATGCATGAATTCAATTCATTGGTTGATATTTTGAGCCCCAGCTTGAATTCCAAACTGCACAACATGGGTCATCAATCAACACAATTTTTGGTGGGTGTTTAAAAGGAAATACGACCTGTGGGATTTGCAGTGTTTGTCCCTGCTTTCAAAACGCAAACGCTGGAGCTAAGTGCGTTGGAATAGTAAGTGCGCCCATATGAGCTATGTTCCTCTGAAGGATATTGTTTATTTTTATATATGTGGTATATATTGTATACACCTGAGTTAATTAATTTTCAAGGCCGATACATGTTTTATGGTGAGCATAAAAAAATAAATGGCTAGTATCTTCTGTGTTGTTTCCAGTGAGTAAATTACTCCCAGTGACTGATGTAATGTGCTCAGCGGTGATTTAATTTAATGGTGAAATCATTGAATATATCATATTGCTGATTGAGAAGTTTCTGGAGGCATTATACTCTCACTGTGCATCTCAATTTGCAGTAAAACTCAATAAATATATTTACAGCTGTCTAGACAAAGAAGAGCCTATTTCAAGAGGTTGAGTTGGTTGTAGCTTATCCAAAGAGGAAAAGTTGGTTTCAAAGCATCTTCAAATCAAGTTCTATCAGTTTGTGTTCGAGTTGTCCTTTGTGGGCAGATTTTATCAATGTCAAAGAGTCAAATCTCTTTAATAATTGGCTAGAGGTTTTCCTGAAACTGTGAAGGAGTACTTGAAGGATCCAAGCAAGTTTGCAGTTGCTGCTGCCCCAATTGTGGCATTGTATTTAAAACCCATTACAGTTTCTGTCTACATATACATGCATTGATTCCCTGATTCATTTGTTGCACATTTACACAAGATATTGCTGTGTACTGTAAGTGGATATTACTTTTCTGCATTAAGTAATAATTGTGATCAGTTTTTAAGGTGTAAATCTGACATTGAAGAAAAATGGCGAATCAGTGAAGTATTAGAGTTCATGAAAACTCTTATACAATCTACTGTTGATGACACATTACAAATCAGCATAGGATCTCTCTCAGAAATTCAAACATGTCTAGAAAATGCATAGGAAAAGATTGATTTTTTGCAGCTTGAATCACAGCTACAGCAAGAAGAGCTACATCAAAATAGACATCATTCTGAACCTGTTTTTGTTCAGAACATTGAGACTGCAACCCATCAACAACAAGTCAATAATGTTACCGTTCATTCAAATAAAGCAGCAGTTGTACATGCAGATGCAGAAATTCAGTCTGCACTTCCCAAGCCCATCATCAGACCTTGGGAACAGCTTGTCCACAACAAGCACAGAACTAGTCTTGGATATGACAAGGACTTGTCCTTTCATATTCCAGACTATGCCAAGCCCATTCAGTTTCAGAGTGTTGGATTCATTCATGACAGTTCACTTGCTCCTCGTGACAGTTCAACTTCAGCTGTTCTAGACTCTGCCCCTCTTCAACAACAACAACAACAACAGATTGTGAAATGCCAACACTGTGACCGAGTTGGCCATATGAAAGATCACTGTTTTGATCTTCATACATGTAAGCACTGTCATAAAACCAACCATTCTTCACACATATGCTTCAGCAACAAACACCCTGCAAGAAAAAAGATTCATCTTGGATGGATCACTTCTTGGCAATGGGCATCAACAGCCAAGAAGATATTCCAAACACATGTCAGAACTTGTTCCAAAGTATTGAAAAGTCTTGCAACTGAGTTTTCTCCATCTTCTCACCTTGTATCTGACAGGGGGGGAAATGATGGTCATCTACAAGCTTCAAAGTCACATCAAGCGAGCCTGAGCCACAACCTGCCACACCAGTTTCAGAGTTGTAGCCAGAGACAAACATGCCCATAAACATGCCTTCAGTTGGCAATCTGGGACACTTCCTCTAGCGGAAGACTTCAACTTCTTGCCAGTTTCAGAAGAATTCCAGGAACAAAATTGAGAACACTTCCTCTAGCAAAAGATTCCAGCTTCTTGCCAGATTTGGAAGAGTTCCAGGAATTGCATTAAGCATTCCAGAGTTGTTGGTTATCCTTAAACCATCACAAGTTGAGACTTCCCTTTTCAGGTTGAAGTTTTCCCTTTTATGCGGGGTGAGACCTCCCTTTTATGGTTGAAGGTTTCCCTCTTCAAATCAATAGGAGCACTTCCTTTAGCAGAAGACTTCAGCTTCTTGCCAGTTTTGGAAGAGTTCCGGGAACTGCACTAAGTGTTCCAGTGTTGGTGGTCATCCTTAAACCATCGCCCTTTATACCAACATTTCATAGAGCACATTCAGCCTAGTGCTGCCATGCATTTTTTCCACATTTTGTATTACAACTCTCTTCTTGGACTCATACATAACCCTTCGGATTAAGGGGGGGAATGTTGGACACCTAATCCTAAATGGGTTAGTGTGGAAGTTGAATAGACTAAGTAGTCCAAGAGACCTTGGGATGTGGAACCCAACGGTCACATGTTGTACTATAAATGTATATCTCCTGTTAATAAAAAAATGCACTCTCATGATTTATCATTCAGATCATTCTTCCTCCCATGTGTGTTTAACAAAATACTATTGATGAACCCTATTGAATCCAACCAAATACTGAGTGTGCTGGACTGTTGATGTGATATTGCCACGTGGATGTGCTGACCTGGACCTCCACCAAGTCGAATTTCAAAATTTCTGCAACAAATCTGGCTAGGAAAAAATCTGTAAAATAATCCTCAAAGATAAGTATCTTCCAAACCCCTGATTTTTGTGGAAAAAAGGAGGGAGGCGTTTGTAAATGAGCTCATGTTGAACAAAAACATCCTTTCGATTTCCAAAATTCCTTTCCATTTGGTCAAAAATTGAGCTTGAAGTTGACTACTAAAACAATCATTTCCAGGATTTCCATAACAAATTTTGGTAACAAATTTCAAAAAACACCTTTATGCTAGCTATTTGACCTTTCTGACAGTGGTGAAGTATTCATTGATGTTTATTAGCTAAACACATGCCATTAGAACTCCCTTAGCTGATATTTTTACTTGCATTCTCCTCCATGAAAAGCTACAACAATTATGTAGCAAATATCTAACTTAACTATGGGGAGTTGCTACGAAACTGTGAAATTTTCGAGTTTTTGATTTTTTTCTTGTGCTTCCTTATTACTCCTAATATCCTAATTAACTATGCACAATGATGAAACTATTAGTTAAACATATTATAGGCAAAAATGAGGGTTTTGCAATATTCAAGGAGAGCCATCTATTTTAGCAAAACTCTTGAGACTTAGGGATTTCTATAGCACGAGCAATGGTGTCAGGGGGCATTGTAAAGTTCAGAAGACAAACTTTCTTTTCTGTTCCAATGAATTTTATGGAAAAATCCTTGGCAATATGTCTGTGGAAACCCTACAACTTCTCGCAAAAGTGTAGGCATCAGACATTGGCAAAAGATTGGATGAAAACATGGCCTTCCTCTAACAGCTTCATGTCTATGGGTCATAACGTACAACTGAGCCTCCTTTATACTTGTTTTTTTGTGCCATGGATACAACACGTAGAGAGCTCCTTCTTACCACCTGCGAATAATCCTAAAGACAGCTAGACCTGCTTTGACAACAATGGACTCTTTCTTAAAGACAACAAGACCAACTCATATGATAGAAAAACTATTCTAAAGTGAAAAGAAAACGAGGTAGGAATGAAGCTATATGGAGTGAATGTTTATAGGATAAAGGTAAACAACATGTATTCATGACCCACCGTTACCATACTGTTACCACAACAACACAATTCCGTAGCGGGACAGGTGTTTGAAGAGACAGATCCGCTACGGAAGTGGCAGGGACCTTTGTAGCAAACCCTCAATTTCCCTAACTGGAGTTGCTACGAATTTTTGCAACACTATAAAAATGCCAATCATGAACAATTAACCCGACACACATGGAAGTTTGGATTTTAACCTTTATGATTGACCCTATTTTAACTCTTATTGACCCTACATAATGACATGATGACCAAATGACACTTTGTAGATGAACTTTTATTTTGAGAAAATTTAAAACCCTAGCTAATTTGACCAATTGACTCAAAAACTGTTTCTAAGTTAATCATGGATAAGAGTGACTCTAATGGGGATGTTGTGCCCCTGTGGTACAACAAAGAACCATATATTCTATGGAAATCTTTAAGATAACACAAGCTCCATGATTGCAACCCTTCATACCATACTCTAGGTTTGTCTTCTAGGGTATCCATAAACATATTCATAAGACAATGCTAAGGAAACTCAACCCTCAGTATACATACATGCATATGAAATATAACCAAATGCATAACAAAATCACCTTTCATTTCATCTTTGAACATGGGAAGATGGGCTAACCAATCAACACGAGGCATAGGATTTGGAAAAACATAGATATGACATCGATCCATAGGAGCATACCTGGAATTTTCTCTTGTAGTAGAACTCATCTTGGAACTTCTTCAAGCTACTGATCTTCAAGCAGCGGAGTCACCATGAAGCTTTGATCTTCTGGATCTTTTGAGATTGGAGTCGTCAGGGTAATATCACAACCTTAAGAAAACTATGGTTTCCTGTTACCCTCAGGAATAAAAATGAAGAGACTCAAAGAAAACCCAGGAAATGGATTTTGTCGGCTCGTGACAGACGCACCTAAATTTTATCACTGGGCTAGAACAGGTGGGTTGTGTCAACCTTCAATCCAACATAACTATTTCAAACCAATTTGACTAAAAGTTATCCCTTCCAATCTGAGAGGGCTCTCTCAAAACACTTAGCAAATACACTTTAATCAACTCAAAACTATAAATGACTAACTCTGATTTCTTTTTATGTGGTTTTACGGGTGAAGGAAAATGTGATGGTTTCCACCATTGGGCATGGAGTCGAATAAAAGAAAATCATGGAAAACAACAATGTTTAATGGGAGTTGAGGCATTTCTAGCTTTAAAACTGATGTCAAATAAACATTCACAATCATACATATTAAGTGAAGGAAATTGGAGCACTTGACAAGAATTCCAAGTAATCAAAATACTATGAATATTGATAGCAACATAGAAAACATGGTAAGAACACATAAAGCCATAACATGAATCTCAGGTATAAAAACAAAGTTGCTGCAATATATATATATATATATATATATATATATATATATATATATATATATATATATATATATATATATATAGATATATATATATAATTAGATCAAAAGTTTACATAGGCTCAGCTTCTCATATTATCGATCGACCTCTTCAAAGTGAAAAAGTTACACATATATAGAGTGAGGTCTCCATTTAATAATCTATCACCTGGGCTAGACTCGATGCATAGCTAAGAGACCTAATTCTATTTGACTTACAAAACATTGAGCCTTGGTAGGGATTTTTCTGTTTTACACAATCTCAATACAAATAGGAGTCCCCTATCATTTATGAGCTCAACAAATTGTGTTGCTGAACCCTATTGAATCTAGCCAAATACTAAGTGTGCTAGAATTTTGATGTGCTCTTTCCACGCTGATGTGCTGACCTGGACCTCCACCAAGTTGAATTTCAAAATTTCTGCAACAAATCTGACTAGGAAAAATTCTATAAAATAAGCCTCAAAGATAAGCGCATATCTTCCAAATCCTGACGTATGTGTAAAAACTAAGAGAGGATGTTTTAGATGAGCTCGTTATGAAAAAAAAACTCCTTCAAATTGCGAAAATTCTTTCCATTTGGTCAAAAAGTGATATTTAAGTTGACTACTAAAACATTCATTACCAGAATTTCCGTAGCAAATTTTGGTAGCAAATTTTAAAAACACCTTTCTGCTAGCTATTTGACCTTTCCGACAGTGCTAAAGTCTTCATTCACGTTCATTAGCTAAACACATGCCATTAGAACTTCCTTAGCTGAGATTTTTACTTGCATTCTCCTCCATGCAAAGCTACAACAATTCCATAGCAACTATCCAGCTTAACTATGGGGAGTTGCTACGAAACTGTCAAATTTCTAAGTTTTTTTTTTTTCATGATTTCTTGTGCCTCCTTATTACTCCTAATATCCTATTCAACCATGCACATTGCTGAAACTATTAGTTAAACATAGTATAGGAAAAACTGAGGGTTTTAACATATTCAAGGAGTGTCATATATTTTAGCAAAAATCTTGAGACCTAGGGATTTCTAATAATAATAATAATAATAATAATATCCATTTTTAAGGTCAAGGCCAAGCCAGACACCAAAGTGGAGTATGATTACCCCTTTTTTTTGGGACAAGGGACCCACCTCCGCGCAGTAATTTGACTGCTAAGTCTACGGAGGCATACATACTCTACCCCCCTCTGGTTTTGAACATGTGACCTCTTAGGAGGAAACACATGCTCTTAACCATTAGGCCCACTCAAGTTGTATATTAGGCCCACTCAAGTTGTAGGACGATCAATGGTGTCAAGGGACACTGCAAAGTTCAAAAGACCAACTTTTTTTTTGTTCCAGTGAATTTTATGGAAAAATACTTGGCAATCTGCGCATGGAAACCCTACAACTTCTCGCAAAAACGCAGGCATCCCACGCTAGAAAAATATTGGATGAAAACATGGTCTTCCTCTAACAAATTCATGTTTGTGGGTTCATAGCGTACAACTGAGCCTCCTTTATACTGCTTTTTCCGTGCCATGGCTGCAACACGTAGAGAGCTCCTTCTTACCACCTCCGAATTATCGTAAAGATAGCTAGACCTGCTTTGACATCAATGGACTCTTTCCTAAAGACGATAAGACCAACTCATATGATAGAAAAAATATTCTAAAGTGGAAATAAAACGAGGTAGGAATGAAGCTATATGGTGTGCATGTTTAGATGATAAAGGAAAACAACATGTATTCATGACCCACCGTGACTCTGACCCACAATGTTTTCAAAAATTATACTGTTACCAGGTACCACAAAAACACAATTCCCTAGCGGGACATGTGTTCGAAGAGACAGATCCGCTATGGAAGTGTCAGGGACTTTCGTAGAAAACCCTCAGTTTCCCTTAGTGGAGTTTCTACAAAATTTTGAAAAGCTGTCAAAATGCCAATCATGAACAATTAAGCCCAACACACATGGAAGTTTGGATTTTAACCTTTATGATTGACCTTATTTTAACTCATATTGACCCTATATAATGAAAATATGACCAAATGACACTTTGTACATGAAATTTTATTTTGAGAAAATTTAAAACCCTAGCTAATTTGACGAGTTGACTCAAAAACTATTTCTAAGTGTTATCATGGATAACAAAAGGTTTAGGGAATTGTCATGAAAGTGAGGAAATTCAGCCCTCGCTGATGGTTATGTCAAGTTCTCATGATCTTGATCAGTTCCCTGAACTAGGTCAGATTAGGGTTTCATCACAATATTCTCTTCTCAGCATTGTCTCACTGGATGAAAGCTCATTTTTAAAAGATTCTAATTTTAGTGACGTTTCTTCAAGAGAATATTTTCATCTTCTGTCAACCACTACTCACTACTCATTATACTCTAATTTGTTTGTTGAATAAAGTACACTGTCAATTGTTCTAAATCCTTCAGTTTCTCATCTTACTAGTCCAGATTTTTATAAGTTACAAGTTGGTGTTATCTTACAATTGGAAGAGGAAAAGAATAAGAACGTTTCCCATCTTTTTACTAGTTTTCAATCCATTGTATGCAAGGGAGGAAATCACATGACTCATCTCTTTTATGAAACTCACCCAGTTGATTCATCTACATTATTAACCCATGAAGAAACATGTGCATTAAATGAACAATATAATATTAACCAAGCATTTCATTCATCTAATGGCTTTGTCAACTATTATCTCGTTCAAAACAACATTGCTGGTATATCTGATCATGGTTTTCCACATACTCTTGTTGATCTAACCCACCCTCCAAAAGTTTATCATCTAGCTTGGGATGAAGACAACTCCCAAAGTAAGATCAATTAAGGTCTCCCTCCGACAGATTCATCTACATGAAGAATATTATGTCTTGGACTTTTCGTTTGTCAATATTATAACATCTGATCAAGCTGGTGATTTAAGAGGTTGTTGTATATCCAATCATGATCTTGATATCATAACTGATGATGATTGTATGCACACACCTATTGATCTTACAAGCCACCAAAATTTGATGATCCACTATTTGAAGGTTCAAAGGTTTGTAAGGATAGTGAGGCACTTCAGCTCTCGCTAATGGTTATGCCAGGTTCTCATGTTCTTAACAAATTACATGAATGAGATCATATATGGGTTTCCTCACTAGATTCTTCTCATATAACAGTTGAACGAAATGAATGCTCATATTTGAAATATTTTCAGAGTTTTCAAGCTGATCATTTTAAATATCAAGACATAATTTTGGATTGGCTAGAAGATTCTTTTCTGGCAAATGCTTCTACAAATAAGTGACCTCTTATTTCTCTAATGTGCTTGGTATGAATGAAAGTGTAAACGAATGCACATTATGAGGGGTTTTCAAAATTTCATGTGTATCATTTTTTCTATCAAGATAGAATTGTGGCTTGGCTAGTCCGATCTTTGTTGGCAATTTCTTTTGCCAGTAGGCAAGACCTTCTATCTTTTGTGCAAGTTACAAAGGTAAACATCTTTTTTTTTTTCCACATTATATCATGCTGGTGCTAATCATAGACATATTTGTGTTTGTAGGTCGAGAGAAACTCTTGTGAATTCACTAGAAGTTTGACTTCACATAATCTCGGTCTCTTGTTTAATTATATTATGGTGTAGCCTTGCCTTGAGTTGTTTGTTTGCTAGAATAGTTATGCATGCATTTTATTTCATAGTAGGTTTCATGCTTGCATTATGTTCATTCACATTTAGTTATTTTCATTGCATTGCTTTTCATTCCATTTTTATTTTCACTGTATCACTTTATTCTTTTAGATTTCATTTGGTTTAGTATCTATTGCATGGATCATTTTCTTCATGGTCAGTCTATTTTTCTTGCATTACTCTTTTCAACTACATTTAGTTTAGCATTAAATGCTTCACTTGCCTTTTCATTTAGTCATTCTTCTTTGCATTGCTTCATGCTTCTCCAAGCCTATATATAAATAAAACCCTAGAAAATCTTCTTCACCCTTTTTGACCTAATGTTGAAATCCCATCAATGGTTGTGTGTGGATGTGATGGTTGCTCCATGAGGTAATTCCTTGTAGATACAATTATTAAAACTTTCTCTTGAATGTCATTTCTATGAGTCTTACCCATTAATGAGGAGAATACGAGTAGGTACTCGTGGGGGACCCCAATCAATTCATAAGTGTTGGCATTATGGATAATACATTGTCCTTGATGTCAACCTCATGGTTTTGTAACACACTCTTGTCACATTATTTCACCTTATGATTGAGTGCAGAACCGATGTGCCTAGCTAGATCATGGATGGAGAAAGTGTAAAATTATGGAAAAAGTCCTGATGGTTACAAAGGAGTTACAATGGTTTGTTGAAGTGTTGTAGGTAATATGAATGTTTTTACAGGTGATGTAGAGGATGAAGAAGTGTATTGACAACTTAGTCATAGGTTTCATTTGAGATATATTAAAGAATTTGAAGTTTGAAAAACCATATTCTACTATTGTGAAGGAAATTCACGTATATACGCAGGTTTCATGAACAAGAATCGCATACACAACCCTGCGCATAGAAAATAAAAAACTATGAGCTTTTCCCATGGTAATCTCCCAAGGTTTTGTGTCGCCAAAATCTATTTGATGCCATAAACAATTACTGACAACAAATCCAAATGAATTTCCTATGGTATTGACATGGAACATACTATAAAAGGAGAAGGAGATTGAGAAGTTGGTGCGTTAATTTGATAGTTATTCATTTGTGATTTGATCTGTAACAGGGGTGCACCAGGGCAGAAGGAGGAGGTTTAGCTCTGAGAATTTTGAAGATGTTTTAGAGAACTAATGGATGTTCTTATTGCAATTGTAATTATGGGAAAATGGTTAAGTTTATAACAAATGCAAGATCAACAGTTATAGTAGATTCATGATATGAATATATGTGCAGAGATATGTGATTTTGACATAGTTTGTATGCAGGTCAGAGAAATCAAAAACTTATGTTGCAGTTTTTCTTTTAACTATTATGAATTATCTATGCAAAGAGTTGACTTATAGAGTGTGTTTTCAACATTAATTGAGTTCCTTATGGTTTAAGGATCATAAGCATGACATTGTAGAGATTTATGATGATAGTTTTTGCTACATAGTAAGAGTTAAAGTCATTGTGATATATAGTTTGTTGTCAGGGTTTGATGTGTTGAATGATTAGATATGTACATAGTTTGTGTTCCTAAATAATGCGTACATACGCAGATCTGATTCATAACAATCATGTATACATTTTGAGTTGATAAGTGTTTTATTGTTGCTTGATCTGGGTTGTTGACAATTGTTGTTACTTGTAAGTAATACATATTATGATGGTATATTTGCTTTGAATAGACAAAATGGATTTGCTTTGAACATACAGAATGGATTTGGTTTGGTATTCAATGATATGAGATCTATACCTAGTATTATGCTTAAAGGACGTGTATATATGCAGGTTTTCTTAATAACAATCACGTATCTTCACTGATATGATTTTGGACAGGGGTTTGTGGTATTCTTTTGACAGTGAATTGATATTGAAAGTTTTGTATTGTTTGTTGCTAATTGTCAAGGATGTTTGGTTGTGTAGAAAAGTTTTGGCTTTGTATGATTGTGTTTGGTTTGGCATTTGATGAGCAAAGGATTTGATTTGGTTGATGAATAAAGAGTTTGAATCAGTTAGTATTGGTGAGATTATGTTTTGTATATCATTGATATGATTGCAGAGGGTTGATTGGTATCTTGGTATTATGCTATATAATTTATTTGGTTGATCAATGTTTGGTTTCAGAGAGGATTATTAGTATTCAGTGATTGAGCATAATGGTTGGTGTGGGTCCAGTTTGAAAATTGAATGAAACATGGCCTACAAGTTTTGATGTGTGTTTGAGTCAAGTGGATCCAATGTGAGATTATGAAACATGGTCCACAAAGGTGCTGAGGTTTTGAACCTTCAGTGAGGGAGTAGGAGCTTCCTTTTGATAGGATCTAGTAAACTTGATTAGGGAGTAGTAGCTTCCTTCCAGTCGGAGCTAGAGAATTTGTGGAGGTTGTAGTCTCCCGCAGGTAGGAGCCTACATACTAGTAAGAGTCTATGCTAGTACAAGATGTAAGAATATTTTCATTATAATAAGAAAGAAGACAAATATGACAATGATGGTTTTCTACCAATTAGGTTTCCACCTAAAATCTCCGTGTCCCTATGTTTTTTGTATTGATGTGTTCATGATATGTTGCATCCTTATGGTTCATGTTCTCCTATGATTAATACTTCTATTGTGTCAAATGTGCTTCTAATGTTAATAATTGATGGAAATTGTGAAAATATAAGTAATATGCATATACATTATTTGCATTCACTAGAAAAAACCTACATACACGAGTTGATTAAAGGAAAGTAGCATATAAACTTTTGAATGTAAATTTGAAGATTAATTGAAATGAAATTTTGATTCACCCTCCCTCCCCGCCCTCTCTATATTTCTTACAATTGGTATTAGAGCCAAGTTTCTCCAGTAAATCTTAATCGTTTGATAGTAGATCGGGGACCATGGGAAGGAAGCACAAGAAGAAGGAAACTCAAAGGAAGAAGTCAATTCAAGAAAAATGTGACAGTGATAGTGATGTATCACATGTTGTAGCAGTATCTGCAACTATTAATCAAGGACAATTCATAGTAGAACAAGAAAAAAAAAAAATTGTGGATAATAAATGTATGGTCATATTTAATGATGTTAATTATAAGGACTGGGAAGAAAAGATGAAGTCTATGATACTACTCCTTGAATCTATGTTTGGAATTTAGTCTGTAATCCTTATACTAAAATTTATCCATTGGGACAAGAAATCCAGAAGAATAGTCAGGCATTAAATGAAATCTTTTGTAATGTACCTGATTCAGTATTAGAGAAAAATATGCACTATGGAACGCAAAGGAAGTATGAGATAATTTGTAGACCATCCATGAAGGAAAATGAAAAATAATAAAGAAAGAAGTTTGTCCATCAGGTAAACCGACAGGTAGTATTTTTTTTGAAACATTAAATCAATATGAAGGAACTTGTATTCGATCAGAATATGAGTGTGACCATGAAACAACCTTTACTATATCAGATGGAGTTACTAATTTAGAAGAAGAAAGGTTAAAGCGTTTAATATTATAGGAAAACTTGTTTCTACTTCAAAAAGGAACGACATTATTGAGATTAAGTTGCAGGAATATGAAAATAGGAACCATGATGCATTTGTCACCACTACAACATTAACTAAACAACTCAATGAGAAGAAACAATATTGTGAAGGACTTGAAACTGAGACCATATCGTTGAAATATGATCTTGAAAAATCAAACAAACGAAATGAGGAGTTACTTCAAGTATTTGAAGAATAAGAAAATGGGCTTAAAGAAGAAATTATCGAGTTAAGAGCACAATTGGAAGAAGGAATAAAATTTGAAGGAATGAGGAAGAAATATAAAGAAAAGGAAGATGAGGTATGCACATTAAAATGTAAACTAGATGAAAAATACAAGCATTTGATATTTCACGATAGTACCAAGATATTGGATAAACTTCTTAGAAATCAAAGGTCTCCGTCCATCAAATCAAGCCTTGGTTTTCATGAAATTGTGAAGGGAGAATCTAGTTCACCAGCTTGTGTAGGAAATTTTAAGGATTAGAAAGAAAAATTTGAAAATCCTGGTCAACTAAACCAACAATCAAGAAAAGTGAACTTTCAAAGGAAATAATTTTCTCCCAATAATAGAAATAACAGTCCATTAGCTCATTTGGTCAATGATATTTAATGTTTTATCTGTCATAACCTTGGACACATTGCAGTTGATTGCAGAAGCTTATTGTTCAAATATCAAGCAAATAGTCTCTCCACAGGAAGAGCATCAGTTCCCAATTTATTTAAAGGGTATTATTTTACATGCAATTAATTTGGTCATAAAGTTATTAGTTGTAGAAACACGAATCATAAATATTACGGTTCTCTTTCCCCCTTCTTTGGTCACATAAGGTGTTATACATGTAATAAGTTTGGACATGTAGCAAAAGAATGTAGGACCAAGTCAATGAATTCATACAAAAATTCAGACAACAAGTAGATTCCATCCAAAGAAAGCAACCAGAAAAGAATACTATTATCAAAAGACCTGAAAAATATGGATCCATCAACGCACTTCATATTAGGAAAAAGGAAAAAGTGCAAGTGAAGTGTGGCCTTTCTCTATGTGCATTTGAAGAAGAAGATCAATGGTACATATATAGTAGATGCTCTCATCACATGTCTAGAAATAAGAGAAAATTTATCTCTCTCAAGAAAAATAAGAGTGGTAAAGTTATTCTTGGAAATAGTGCACTGACAAAGGTACTAGGAAAAGGTAGTGTTGATCTTGATGTTAAGAATACAAAAGAAGCTAATCTATTATTAGTTGAATATTGTAAGCGTAGGTAAAATAAATGGTAAAGGGAATGTGGTTTTGTTTACCTCAATTGGATGCAAAACTATAGAAGAAGGATCTGGAAAATTTATAACAAAAGGATTCAAAAATGTGGGTAAATTATATGTTCTAAAGAAAAATCTAAGCAAAAATAAGAAGTCAAGTTCCTCATCTTCAGATTTAGAATAGTAGTCCTCATTGAAAAATATTGTACATGATGCATATTTCTAAAAGGATTGTAGAAGTTCATGTGGGGCAGATGATCGCTTAATGACAATTAAGTCCACAAGATCAGTGGTGCATGATCTCAAGGGGAGTTATGCATGTGTGTTAGCTCATTAGATCAACTGTGGTGATGACTTCATATGTTTTTTATGAAGATGACTTATGATACTAATGTTGTATCTACTAAAGTGATTGTATTTAGGAAAACATGGAAGTATGAGATCAGGGGGAACTATGGCTGATTAATTCTATGTAAAAATCAACATTTCACATTTTATACACGTTTTTTGTTAATTTTCTAGTGTTCTATGCTTAGCACAATCACTTACAACAATTTCTTCTTTAATTATAAATCAATTTAAACAATATTCGATCTTTCAATGATAGTCAACAATTGTAGATATAACATTAAAAATGCAATAGAAGACAACCAAGACCATGAAATAAGAGAGACACAAGCTTTTGGTCAAAGGCTAGGGAAAATCCCCACAAGGGGGCAAACCCTTGCGAAATTCTTCTTCTATTAGGTTGTCATCAAATGTTCAATAGAGATATGCAATATTCAAATCCAACAATGGGTCAAAGGACAACAAATTTGACCAACCAATTCAACTAACCAATATCTAATGAGAGATGGGCCCAAAATTTAAATCTGATCCAAAGTCAAGGTCTATAGTTTTTTGTGAAAATCAATAGTAGTCAAAGATGCCCTAACCAGTCAACATTAATTTTTCAAAATGCCACCAAATCATCTCGGTCAATATCCAAGGAAATCGTCCTTCTTTTCTAGTCAAAATCAAGTCAAAATAACCCCAAAAATAACTTCGTCAATGGAGAGATAATGTGCAGTCAAACTTAGAATTTCCTGCGATCAAACTATAGTCAAGGCTCTATGGTCAACCCCAGTCAAATAGCCCATAAAATTTTTCTTTCTTCACCAAATAATTTGGTCCCCCAAAATCAAAATTTTCCAAGTGAAAGAAAGTCAAAAGTTCAAGTCAAAGTTGGTCAATGGTTGGTCAAATTGTCCCCAATCAGAAAGTCAACATAGAAAATCATAATTTCCAATCTTCCGTTCACACAAGTGGAGTCAACCTGCAATTTTAGAAGTAGTACAAACCAATAATGTGTGCATACAGAAGATATGATGTGTGAGTGATGCTCCAAAGTGATGTGACATGATGTGTATTTATATGAATTGGGGGAGACCTAATTTGTCCCTGAGGTCGACCTAAAATTTTGTGCAAATGTGGATTTTACATTAGAAATAATATTTCCTTGACAAAATTAAATTATTCCAATGGAAAGTAAGGTCTTCTCAAGATGAAGAAGACTCTCCAATGGAGGGAATTTATCCTAGAGCTTCCAAATTAACAATCCCTCTCAGTTAGGGAAAAATTTCCGACTGCATCATAAGTCCCATCTCAAGTATCTTGTCATCGTCATCAAGTCGTATCTCATCTTTGCTCATCTGTTGAACATTCTTGGATCTAAAGAAGAAGGATCCTTACCATGAGAGGTAAGGATCTCACTCTATCTTATTTTCCAACAATATGTAGGATACAACTTTTCATAGAAGGTAAGGATCACAATATATCCTATTATTTGTTGATCTTCCCATATTGACCCTCAAGTTTCACTGGTAGAACATTCACATCTCATAACTTGAGCAGGATACCACTTACCATAAATGGTAAGGATCAAAAACTATCTCAAGTATGCTCACCCATTAGCTAGATGGGGAGAGACAATCCCAACAAGCCCAACTTGTGGGTAGGATGTTAACTGGGGTATACTCTGCCACATACAAAGGTGAGAATAGGTAGGATAATACTTTCCATAGAAGGAAAGGATCACATTTTATCCTATTGTCATACAACACACAGGATATGACTTACCATGGAGGGTAAGGATCACAAATTGTCATATTGTCTAGAGTTCCCTCAACCTCGGGAGCTCATAAGCTCAATTCCTCATCTTGCGAGCTTAGACATGGGGGAAAAAAAACAATTAGAGTTACCCTTGCTCAATGTCCTTGATCAGTTGAGACCCTTTCTCGGGAGGGTCACATCCATCAGTCCAAGCTTCTCTCTGAAGACCAAGAACTTCCCTTTCGACAAAGCTTTGATAATAATGTATGTTATTTGTTCATCATTAGAAATGTGATGGAGTCTCACAATTCCTCTCTACACCATGCCTCAAATATAATGATATCAAATCTCTATATGCTTAGACCTATCATGAAACACAAGGTTCCCTAAAAGACAGATCCCACTCTTGTTGTCGCAATATATCATTTTCATATCTATAACCTACTCAAACAACTCTCCAAAGAGATTCCTCAACCATACTGCCTCGTTGATCTGAATTTAAACAGGAACACAACAATTTATAGATCTAACCAGAAATTGAAAGATGAAACAAAGATAACACTTCATTTCAATAATATCGAATACTAAAAAATGCTTACAACCAAATGGAAATAACATTAGATCAGGTGATGGTAGCTTATCTTTGAGAAGAGATGTGGTGGCTAAATGCCTCTAAAATGTGTTACAATGAGGCTCAAGGACCTATTTATTATTGAAAAACATGGTAATACCCTAAACAACCAAAATCCTAACCCCAGGAGACGTAACACCAAAAGTTTGTGGGCCCTGTTGGGGTTAGTTGGGCAGCGAACTTCTTGGGGTCATAACTTGGTCATATTATCTCTATTTGGTGCATATGATACCTTGTTGGAATGGTCTCTTTGAGTACTACATGTTTTTCCAAAAGCACCTACCTATGGTTATGGGCTTGCAGCGGACCTCAAAAAAATGCTGTTTAGGGGGTCAAAACTACTTTGGAAGTTTAGGACTCAAACAATTGCTAAAAATAGTAAATGATGAAATAAAGAAGGAAACAAATGAAACCGACTGAAGGTCTAGGTGGAATAGGTGGGTTTCCACCAATATCCACCTAGATTATTACTCCCCCCTTAGGAGGCAATGGTTCCCATTGTGTGCAAAGCCTCCATGAGGTGATCAAATTTCTGTTGAACCTGGTCCCTGGTGAGCCACTTGCCTTGGTGTAGGAGTTGGCCAACTTTGACAACCTGATATTGTTGGATCTTCTGTTGGTGAGTGTTCTTGACCTATGTGTCCATAATCATATCAGTTGTGGCATGTCCCATGCAGTCCAGGTTTAACTCTGTTGGTGTGAGTTATTTTGCAATGTCTGATGTGTCTAGTAATGGTGGGAAGTATGGTTGAAGGCGGTCCACATTGAACATTGGGTGCATGCCAAGGGATGGGGGAATGCTGATCTCAAAATAATTATCTCCCATAGCCTTGGTAATGGAGTAAGGACCATATCGGAGTGGTCTAAGCTTCTGATGGGCTCTGGTAAGGCATTTTTTCTGCAAATGCAACCAAACTTTGTTGCCCACCTAAAACTTGTGTGGCACCCAATGTTGATCATGTCGCTGCTTGTACTTGGAATTTGACTTCTCCAGGATGTCATGAACCTGCTGGTGGATGTGTTGGATGCATTCAATAAATATGGTCACTTTATCAACCTCAGACATACATGTGTGGATTTTGTCTGTGTAGTCGCGTGAGCATGGCAACATCAATTAGACACAATGGTTGAAATCCTAGACCCATTGAAAGGGACTACAACCAGTCGAGCTATGGAGAGATCTATTATAACTGCACTACACATATGGAAGACTCTCATCCCAAGTTTGAGGATGCTTAGAGTTGTACATGAAGAGTATGTGCACTATCATCCTATTGACGACCTCCGTCTGGCCATCAATGTGGAGATGGAAGACAGTTGACTTGGTGAGATTTGTGTCCAATAGTGTCCAGAGGCTTGACCAAAATTAGCTTAGGAACCTACTATCCTGAACTTATATAACTGTCTGTGGGATCCAAAAATGTACCCATACTCATTCCAAGAAGAATTTGGCAGTGTCCTCTACGGTGATACTCTTCTTGCAGTCTGCCAATATAGCCATCCTAGAAAATCTTTCCACGACCATGAATACATAGTCATTACCATGCTTGGTAGAAGGGAGGTTAGACATATAGTCCATGGAGATGGATTTCGATGGTTGGCTGGGAGTAAGAAGAGGAGTGTATAAGCCTTGCTTCTTGATGGTTGGCTTGGCGATGGCGCAAGCCATGCAAGCTCTGATATATTTCCCAACATCGAGTTGAAGTTTGGGTCAATAGAAGTAATTTTGTAGTACAACCACAAGTTTTTCCACACTAAAGTGTCCTGTGACCCAACTGTAGTGCGCCTCCCAAATCAGCTTGGCATGCTCATTTGAAGGGACACAAAGGTCACCTAGGTAGCATAATAATGCATCCTGGAGGTGGAAATCGGGAACTTGATTTCCATATACTATAATCTGGTATGTGGAGGCAAACTCTAGATAAGTTTTGTACAATTGCGGCTATCCAAAGGTCTCATGACCACAAGAGTTGAGAACAGTAGTCAATGTTGCAACTAGGGCCGGCTGAGGCAGTCTGCAACATGATTGGTGCTACTCTTTTTGTATTTAATGTTCAAGTGGAATTGTTGCAGATATATTGACTGCTTATAATGCTGATCATTCCATAACTTCCCCTGTGTTTGTATAAATTCAAGAGGTCAGTGATCGATGTGGATGACCGTCCCCTTCCCCAGAATGTAGTGCTTCCACTGTCAATAAGCTTGCACAATGACATACATCTCTTTATCACAAGTGGGGTACTTCTAAATTGTATGTCTCACTATGATAGGCCATCAGATGCCCATGCTGGGTGAGGACTGCACCAATAACATAGTCTGAGGCGTCTGTCTCGATTTCAAATGGTTGCTGTAGGTCTGGCAGTGTGAGTCCCTGTGCAGAGCAAAGGAAGTGCTTCAACTCAAGGAACACCTTCTATTGGGACCCAAACCAGGAAATCTTTACTTTCGCCTCACCCATAGTAATCTGACTAGAAGGTCAAGTAATATGGGAGAATCCCAACACAAACTTCTGATAAAAATTTGAAGGCCCAAAAAGCTGCGAAGCTTTGTTAGATTGGTTGGGGCTAGCCAATACCAAATGATTTTGATCTTAGTTGGTTCCACATGCACGCCATGCTCATCTATGATGTAACCCAAGTATAGGAACTGACTCATGCTAAAGGTGCATTTCTCCAAGTTGGCACACAATTTCTGTTGTTGAAGGGTTTGAAGGACCTATCGAATGTGTTTCAAGTGTTCTTCCCAAGTCTTGTTGAAGATGAGGATGTTGTCCACATAAACCACCACGAACAAGTTGTTGAAGGGCCACAAGATGTCATCCATTAGACTCATAAACTTAGCAAGGGAATTTTTCAACCCAAAGGGCATAACCAACCATTCAAAAAGACCTTCCTTGGATTTAAAGGAGGTCTTCCATACATTTGTGACCTCTATTGGAACCTGGTGATAACCAGACTTAAGATTGATCTTGGTGAAATACTTTCCCCCCTTGAGTTGGTCCAACAGGTCATGAATCTGAGGGATTGGATACCTGTTCCTGATAGTGATTTTGTTTAATGCCTGATAATCAATGCAGAGCTTCCAGGTCCCATCCTTCTTCTATAGAAGTACAATTGTTCTCCCATAAGGTAAGGAACTTGGTTGGATGTACCATTTTTGCAACAACTCCTAGATTTTCGGCTTGATCTCTTCATTTTCCAGAATGGAGCAATGATATATCGACTCGTTGGGTAGAGGTGCTCCGACAGTCAGATCGATTGAATGCTTGACTTGATAATGCAAGGGTACCTCTGTGGGTGAGGAGAAGATGTCCCTTTATTCTTCTGCAACCATACCCACTTTCTTATGCTACTTGGAGGAATCCTTCCTAGGGGCCATGGATGTGGCCATGACCTTCCCCTTACTTTGAGAGTGAATCAGAATGAAAACAAATTTCCCCATTAGGGAGATGACCTTACTGCATTGCTTAGCAGAGATGAAAGAGATGGCAGTTGGTGGGGCTACCTCCGGTATCATGTATAACTTAGTACCCAACGAAATAATAACAGAGTGAGGTCTAGACTCATATACAACATGTCGCTTCCATAAGTATGGTTGTACTAATAATACATCACAAAATTCAAGAGGATCAACATCATACAGTGCCTCATCCGTGAAGGGCTTGATGCTATAAGGAAGGAGGCACTGCTGGATGACGTAGAGATCTCATCCTTGGTGAAGCCACCCGATGGTGTATGACTACAGATGTGTTGTAGTTGGCAAGCCCAGCTGCTTCATGACCTCTACTAAAATAAAGTTCGTTTGGTTCTCGTTGTTGAAAATGAACTGCAGTGGAGAACCCTTCACCCACATCTATGATTGGAATACACACTCCCCCTCTTATAGATTTTCAGGCTCAATCTTTTGGATCTTGGTGGTGGCCATAGTGGTACTAAGCTCTGCATCAATGATCTGCTTGCCTTTTTCATTCCCCTTGTCGGGTTCTGACTCAGAGTTAGAACATGCATCGGACTTAGAAGCCTTCATCTCGGCCACTAGTGACTTCTTGGCCGGACAGTCACTTGTGATGTGAGTGGAGCTGTTATGGAACTCACACCACTTTCTCGTGTCCTTCTTTGTCTTTGTGGTCTTGTTATTTGCTTGTGGCTTTAGCAGGTTATCTTGGGTTGCCCCGCCTTGGCTTTTCCCTTTTCTTTGCAGTTTGGGGGTTCCTTTCCCTTGCTTCGGATTCACAGATCCAAAGTCTCTATTTTTCTATTTAATCTTCTGCTCAATATTGACAGTGTATTTGTACATCATGCCGAGTGAGGAGATGCCCAGGAAATCCATATCATCCAGGATGTACCTATGTTGGAAGTCACGGTACTTGAGTACCAAATGTTTCTCAGAATCCTTGACACCCAAATTTGTGCAAAGGGTATGAAAAAATTTGTAAACTCTGACATGTCTTGGTCCCTTCCCTGTCGTAGTGTGGTCTACTTTATGTATTTATCGTCATAGCTCCTGACAGAGTAGTACTGCTCCCTGATGGCGTCCCGGAACGAATGCCAAGTCGGTGTAGCCAAAAATAGTGAGAGTGTACTTTCATACTTCTTCTGATAACAGGTTTCCCACCAGTCCTTGACGTGGGGGGCGACCTTGAGAAGATAAAAAGTAATCTTTTCCCAGCTGGAAAAATCATGAATAGAAAAATATACTTCTAGTAGATTTAACCATTTATCTATGGCGTCCACATTTATATGACCCTCAAATATGGGAATGTCAAAGTTAACTTGTACCTTAAAGGGTGTGGCACTTCCAGAGTAGTTGTTGGAAGTAGATGCATCACCCTTGGGTAGACGTTGAAGGATCTGGGCAAAGTTGTCCATCATCGCATTCCTCTATCACTCGAGGGCTTTTTCGAGCAAGATTTTGAAAGGATTTCTTGCCCTCTCGTCTTTGTTTTCTTCTGCCATGGGATACCATTGGGATTTACGAGGCTAGCCTTGCAAATGTTCGACCAGTTCAAGCCCTAACTCCTTGTATCCCAACCTCGTTGGGGACATGCAAGTAAAATCAGAGAAAGAGCAGACCGCTTTGATACCACCGATCCAAATTTAAACATAAATGCAACAATTTAAAAATATAAGTAGAAATACAAACATGTAGCATAAATAACACTTCATTTCATTAATATCGAATACTGAAATATGCTTACAACATAATGGAATTAAGACTAGCTTAGGCAATGGTAGCTTATCTATGAGAAGAGATGTTGTAGATGCATGCCTCTGGAATGTGTTACAATGAGGCTCAAGGGCCTATTTATTATTGAAAAACATGAGAAAATCATAAACAACCAAAACCCTAACCCCAAAAGATGTAATGCCAAGAGTCTGTGGGCCCCATTTGGGTTAGTTGGGCAGCCAAATTCTCGTGGTCATAACTTGGTCATATTATCTCTGTTTGGCACGTACAACACCCTATTGGAAAGGTCTCTCCAAGTACTATAGGTTTTGACATAGGCCCTTGCCTATGGCTATGGCCTGTAGTGGACCTCAAAAAAATGTTGTTTAAGGGGTCAAAACTACTCCGAAAGTTCGGGACTTGAAAAACTCCTAAAAATAGTAAATGTTGAAATAAACAAGGAAACAAATGAAACCGATTGGAGGTCTAGGTGCAATAGGTGGGTGGCCACAAATATCCATCTGGATCACTTGTATTTATACATGCTGGTAGTATGTATTCTTCCTCAACCGTGCTTAAAGCAAAAGACTTCTAACTTTTCTCATCCAAGATATCATGGTAGAACACAAACTAAAACAACACCCTGATGTGTTCTTCCTATCAATAGTATTTATGAACCAGTCAACATTAGTGCAATCATGAGGTCTCACATCTCCGAAAGTATATCTTAGACTAAGGTTGATCGTCCCATGCAAATATCTCAACACATGTTTCTCAATGATCTGATGTGCATGAAGAGGCCCGGTCATGAATTGAATCAAAGTGTTAACTGCAAAGCATGTGTCCAGACAGGTTTTCACAAGGAACATCAATGCCCCAATCAATTTTCAATACTTAATGGATTCACTAGATCATGTCTTGCAACTTCTCCACATAGCTTCTTAAAGTTCATGTCCATCGATGTGGTCATGGATTTACATTCAACCATACTAAATCTCTCTAGCATCTTCACAATATATTTTCCTTGTGAAAGGAAAATATCACCATGCCTTTTCCACAGCTCGAGTCCAAGGAAGTAATGCATCAGTCCAAGGTCCTTCATCTCAACTTGGAGGCTCTCCCTCTTACATTCAAGAATCATAGGTTCACCACCTGTCAAGAATAAGTCATCAACAGATAAAACCAAAATGAGGGGCATGCCTTGGAAAACCTTGAAGTAGAGGTTCGAGTTAGTGTTGCTTCTCATGAATCCCAGCTTCATCAGGTATCTATCAATACGGACTTGCTTTAATCCATAAATATCCTTGTTTAACCTACATACATGAGTCTTCTTGTCTTGAACTTCAAATCCCTATTTTTGCTCAACATATACTTCTTCTTGTAGGATGCCATGTAGAAATGTAGTCTTCACATCCATCTAGTGAAGAGTCCGACCCTGAATAGCAGTAAGGGCAAGAATAGATTGTATAGTGGTATAACATGCAACCGATGTAAATATATCATCATAATCATCTCCCTCTTTATGGGAGAAGCATATAGCCGTGAACCTCACCTTATATTTATCGATACTTCCATCAGATCCATGTTTGAGCTTGTACAACCACTTGGAAGTCACAACAGACTTCCCTTTGAGTCTTGGAACAAATTCCCACATAATGTTCTTCATAATAGACTCATATTCTTAGGCCATAACATATTTTGAAACCTACTCTTTCACTTATTCTTCAAAGGAGTGTGGTTCATCTTGTATTATGGAACTCACATTCATAGCATAACCGTGGTATCTACATGGCTTCTTACACTCTCTAAAGGTTCCTCTAGCAATGGAACATCTCTCAGCATCCTGTAATGTATAATGAAGCCATAATGATCTCTTCTTGGCAGGAGCATCACTTGGAAGAGGATCCAAGGGGTCTAAGGGTTCCATAGGGTCATCATCAACATCAGGCTTAGGTACAGACATAAAAGTACCTTCTAGTGGGTCCATATCATCATCCTTGTTTTCAACAAGAGAAGGGGGAATATCCCTAACTTTTCCAAGTGTAACATCTTCATCAAAGGTCACATCCTTCCTAAACTCAGTCCTTTTCCCAAACACATATATCCTATAAGCTTTAGAATTTTCACAATATACAACAAACATACCTTTCTTTCTAGTGGCTTCCAGCTATCTCCTCTTGTCCTTTGGCACATGAAAGTATATGGGGCATCAAAAGATCCTAAAATTTCCAACATCTGGCTTCATAGTCATGGAAACTTTTTCGGAGGTCTTGTCACCCAAGGCTTGATGAAAAGTCATTTTTTGTACATAGATTGTAGTGTTTGTAGCTTCTCCCCGTAGAAACTTTGGCAAATTTTGATAATGCACCATGGCTCGAGCCTTCCACGATGGCCTTATTATTTCTTTCAACCACACCATTTTGTTGAGGATTGTAGGGGAAGATGATATACTTATTGATCTGAACTTTCTTGCACAACTCAATGAACTCATTCAAAGTGAATTCACCACCATTATCATACCTCAAGAATTTGATCCTTTTTCCTGTTTGATTCTCTATCAGTGCCTTAAATTCCTTGAACATATCAGAAACCTCTTCCTGATGTTTCAAATATAATGTCCATGTTTTCCATGAGAATTCATCCACAAAGGTTATGTAGTACAAGTAACCACCAAGATATTTTACTAGCATGGGACCACATAGATCATAATGAATGAGTTGAAGAATATCATTGGACTTGGTCTGACTAGAAGAGAAGGGCTCCTTATTCTTCTTTCCACTTGTGCATCCTAGACAAACTCCATCATGATTAGATTAAACTTTAGGCATTCTATAAACCATCCTTCTTACTTTAGGCAGGGCTTCATAATGTAGATGAGAAAACCTTCAATCCCACGACTCTGATGATTGCCATTATAATTTATCCCTTCAATTATAGATCCCAAAGTAAAAGAATCTCTCATGCGATATTCCATAGGCCAAGTCAGAACCTTTCCTCTTATGCACACAACTCTCATTCCTTTGTCTTCCAAAGCAGATATAGATACCAAGTTCTTCTTTAGTCTTGGAACATACATCACATCATGAAGAAGAACAATTTCCCTGTAGTCTAAATGAAATTTGATAGAATCAAAGCCCTTCGGAGGATAAGTGGAATTTTCCCAAGGATGATCTTTAGATTAGTATCCCTCTCAACCAGATATGAGAGGAATTCCTTGTTCCTAGAGAAATTTCTAGAAGCCCCACTATATACCAACCAACTATCACATGAATCTGGAGGAAAAGAACTCGAAAGAGAAGAAATAAGAATATATTTAGATTGAGTAATAGTTGCAGTATTTCCATACCTTGAGTTTATTGATCTCTTTTGAGGATGATAGATTTCTTCACGATCATCAGGATCATCTCTTCTCCTTCTGTCATCTCTTCTTCCTCTATCATTAAACCTTTTTTTGTTGTAGCCATGATTGTAGTTAGAACTTGGAGCATGTTTTATTTTATGGATTGTCTCGAGCATAATGACCATGCTTGTGATAATTGTAGGATTCTAAATTACTCAACCTTCTATTGGATTCTTGTGATTTAGGGGAAGGATTTATTGATTTAGATGGCCTCAATCTCCCTTTCTTATTTTGAGAACAACAAGCAGAGGGCTGTCCTTCTCCATGCTTGTGAATTATCCATCTGAAAATCATCCTTGTTTATTCTTGAGTGCACTTTTCAACCAACTCATTGAATGTTGGGTACCTTTCATTTTTTTTATTGTTGTGATGAATTATTGGGCATGGCCTAACTTGGTCCAAGTTTTGGGTAAAATACCCAGCAAAAGGAGTGGACCGCATGGGGCTGGTGAAGATATAGTCATCGCGCAGACTTTTAGGGATTTGGGGATGGACAAAGGCCTTATTTTGTAACGGGTATGATGTATTAGTCCTTGTTTTATGGATCCATGGTATGTGGACCATGCTTTTTGTAAATATGAAAGTATTTAAGGATGTGTAATACCTTAGCAAAAGACAATCATGTAATGTAATATCACAAGAGAATTGAATCTTTGAATTCATGTCTGTAGTTTTTAGTTTTGAGGAAGGCTCTGTGTCTGAGTGCGCAAAGGCCTGGAAGAGTCTATAGCTAAGTGTACAGACCACCTACAACTTGGTGTGTGGGTCGAAGATGTATATGTACTGAAGATTTATATTAATAAAGAAGAAGTTTTGACAAAGAAATGTATATATTTCTATGTTCAGTCTTTGTTGTTGTTAGTATTGTTATGTATGTTTTTCACTGAATTAGCGAAGAACTGTAAAAAATATTGTTATTTGTTTGAGTTTATGGGTTTAATTAAATTCTATTAAATTGACCGTCGGTGTGAAGTTATTATGCACGCAAAGTTATACTAACAATATAGAGTAGAAGTAAACAAACGACGCCATTGTGCAGATATCCCTTTGGTTGCAGAAGTTTGGTTCTATAGCCTCCCATAATTTCTTTGGGTGAGACTATGATCTACTTGTAGGTCGTTGTCAAAAGGGCTAGTAGTTGAGTGTTTTGGTTGTCTACAACAAACTTTGAACCTGGGTTAAGCCCCATCAGACCAATAAATGGTTTCGTTGTCGGGACTAGGATCTGCTTAAAGGGATATGATTTGGCATCCATCGAAGAAAGAACTCCAGGAGTGGGTCGAACAGAAAGAAAGAGAATTTGCAGAAAAAGAGAACAAAAACCTGCGTTTATCAATTGAAGCTTGGTTTCAGGGATATATCTTTGAATATCAATATAAGATTTTCTTTGGTTCGTTCCACATAGAATTGATTGAGTGGATATCTAAGCTAGCTGAGCATAAGAATTGTTTCAAAGGTGATGAACCTAAGGAGTGGAACCCTGATTTGATACAGCGGCTCAAGAGAATCGATAATAGTATCTCAAGGGTTGTTTATTTATAGATCGATAGAATTTTGGGAGGATTTATCACTGAGTTCACGATCGACCAAATCATCTCCTATAGCGAAGTTGAATGAATATTCTTCAAAGGACCACGAGGTAAGTTCTTAAATTCTCTGAAGCTATGGATTAAGATTTTATTGTGTGAAAAGGGGATTCTATGAATGCAGACAGATTATTGTTTGGGAAAAGAAGAAATAAGTCAGAACCAAGAGCAACACGAAGTGGAAAATGATATAGAATAGATTCGAAGAATTTTATTGAGACTGACTATAGCCCTCTGTTAGGATATGAGAATGAAGAATAAAGAAGTAACCCTGCAACCCCACAATATTCCCCCACCCATCCTGACGTGCTAAAATTGGAAACCAGGGAAACATTTCATGTGGGTCATCTTATTCATGGCTGATAATATTTTTATTATATTCCTCTTTTCGAGAGGTGTAGGATTGATATAAAGATCATCCGATTTCGATAAGTATTCATGGAGATATGAATTTATTTTGATTATGGAATTATTATCAAGCCGACCTACAACTCATGTAGGCTCAGAAGCCCAACAGTCGCATCTATTCAAACACCAACGTTGTGTATAAATATAAGAGGAATTTTCCTCATTTGCACTCACTCTTCTCATCACATCTCTCTCTCTCTACTACGCAAAAATGAGTCTCTTCTCTACTGCGGAGAAATGGGTCTCTCTCTCACACATGTGAAGCCGGAAGCTGTTGAACCTGAAGCTATAACTGCAGATCCAAAGATTGACCTACGTGGCCTAGAATATCTCCTCATCTAAACTATTTTGTGGGTTCATCTGAACCTCCTTTGGAAGCCGCAACTTTTGGTGGTGGAATGAAGTCAATCTGATGAATGGTTTGCAAGATATCGACTGCCTTAGTTTGAAGCCGGAAACTGCTGAAACTGAAGCTGCAACTGCAGAAGTAAAGATTGACCTACGTGGCCTAGAAGATCTCCTCATCTAAACTGCATTGTAGGTTCATCTAAACCTCCTCTTAAAGCTGCAACTTTTGGTGGTGGAATGAAGTCAATTCGACGAACGGTTTGCAAGATATTGACTGCCCTAGTTTGAAGCCGGAAATTGCTGAAAATGAAGTTGCAACTGCAGAAGTAAAGATTGACCTGCGTGGCCTAGAAGATATCCTCATCTGAACTGCGTTGTAGGTTCATCTGAACCTCCTCTGAAAGCCACAAATTTTGGTGGTGGAATGAAGTCAATCCGACGGTCGGTTTGTGAGATATCATCTGCCCTAGTTTGATAAAGAAGCCGCTAATGCTGATGCTGCTGATCTAGGGTTTGCTACTGTTGATATGAATTAGATTTATTGTACTATTTCTCTCTGCTGAATTATTGAAGATAAAAGAAGATTTGATCAAAGGGTTTCCCCACACATTGTGGGGTTTGTCCCTGGCTAGCCGCCATATCTTGTGTCTCTTGTCTTGGCTTGTTTTCTGTCGATCATTTAATGTTCTATCTGCACTTTACTTTATGTACATGTGATTGCTAATCTGTGGAATATAATAAGAAAAAGAAGTAAATTGTTATAAGCATAGAACATACCATAACTTAACATGGTATCAGAGTTGAGGTGAAGACAAAGCCTAAGCAAGAGCAAGAGCAATCATCGAAGAGAAGATTGGCAAGGCTATCCTAAAAGAACTATGGGGTCCTCAACACTCTTTCCTGCCGAAGACAAGCTCCATGAGAAGGATGACTATCACGCATGGAAGATGTCTATCGATCTAACCCTAGAAGATCCAGGAGTGCTGGACCATGTAAGAGGCAATATTGTTGAGCCTCCATCAAATGCATCCGCTGCTGCATGGAACAAATGGAAAACCAAAGAAGTCAAAATAGAAGATCATCCGGGACTTTATCGACTAGCACTTGGTGGCCTACATCTCTGAACTGGACACCTCCAAGGAAATCTACAGTAGGCTGGGAAATGGCACTCATGACTCTTGGAGGATTACCATCTGAATGGTACGTGTTCAGGACTACTCTTCTGAACTATAATGTAATTCCTGGTTTTGAGGAATTAATGGCTAGATGCATTCAAGAAGAAACAAGGGAAGAAGAGCAAGAAATTCCCATGCCTAAAGGTCCTCCTGCTGCCTTTTCTTCTCATGCTAAGAAAAGAAATAATTCCGAGACTAAATCAAAAGGAAAGGCTAGACCTAAGGGTGGAAGAAAAGGACGATGTTACATCTGTGGTAAAGTAGGTCACTATGCAAGGGAGTGCCTTGATAGAAAGGACTCACACTGGGACGATGATCAAAATCCCTCTGATGGAAAATCAAAGGAATGAAAAATTCAACAGAAAAGGTAAGAGGAGAGCTGGGGATCGAGGAAGACGACAACCATTCAAGAAGGCTAGAAATTCCAAGATGTATTAAATGCACCTGAGCTCGAAAAGAACCTAGTGTCCATCTCGGCAATGGAAGACAAAGGCTACAAGGTAACCTTATGCAATGGCAAGGTATGTATATGGAAAAATAATGTTAAAGATGCCTCTAATCTTGGGTTTAGTGTTGATTCATTATATCAGGTCGATGGAAGTCCGCTAGGTGTCATGTCTTGTGACACAACTCTTCAGTCCGAACTTTGGCATCGGAGGTTTGCCCACCTTCATTACAAAGCTCTACCCGATGTAAGACAGATGGTAACAGGGATGCCCGAATTCCAAGTAGAGAAAGAAGGTGTATGTCCGGGATGTGCTGAAGGAAATCTCAAAAGGGGACCATTCCCCTCAAGCCAAAGCAAGACCTCCGAAATATTACAGTTGGTTCACTTAGGCATATCTGAGGCTGGCATTAAGAGGGAGGCTACTACACCACATACTCCTGAGCAGAATGGTGTGGTGGGAAGGAAGAACCGCACGATTGTGGAAGCTGTCCAGGCCATGATACATGATCAAAGACTTCAGAAGTTTCTATGGGTTGAAACTACAAACATTGTCATATATGTACAAAATTGATGCCCTTGTCAAGCATTGGGTTCCAAGACTCCTGAATAAAAGTTTACCAGTAAGAAACCTGATGTTTCTCATTTTAGAATTTTTGGAAGCCCTATATATTTTCATGTGCCGAAAGAGAAAATAAATAAATTGGGTGCATCTGGAAAGAAGGGAATTTTCGTGGGCCATGGTGAAAATACTAAAGGCTATAGAATCTATGTACTCGGTCAATGGGAAGTCGTAATTAGTCATGATGTGACCTTTGACGAAGATATGGCTCTCAGCAAGGTGAACAATCTTTCGACTTTGAGGAGCTCTCAAGAAGCTGACACCAGGGAACCAAAAGAAAAGGATGATGAATCAATGCCTGATGTAGAAGAAACCATGGATCTGATTGATCCTCCTCCACATGAGCCTTCCTCTTCTAGGAAGAGGCCTTCATGGCTTAGGGGGCTACTTGATGATGCTGAAGGACATGCTGCACCCCGAGGAACCTTTTGTGAAAGTAAGAAACCTAATAGGTATCAGGGATACCTGACCATCATGAGCACGATCATACAAAATAAGCCTTCATCATTCTCAGACGCTGTCAAGCATCAAGTATGGAAGAATGCCATGACCGAAGAATATGAGTCTATCATGAAGAATGATGTCTGGGAAGTAGTTCCCAAACCCCAGGGCAAGAAAGTTTGTTGAACGTCTAATCCTCAATGGGTTAGTGTGGAAGCTGAATAGACAAAGTAGTCGAAGAGACCTTGCGATGTGAAACCCAACTGTCAAACAATGTACTATAAATGTATATCTCTTGTTAATAAAAATTGTACTCTCATGATTTATCATTCATATTTTTCTTGCTCCCATGTGTGTTTGACATGGTATCAGAGCAGGCGTATTCCTGCCCTGCATAATTAATTTGAGCCATTTGTTTTATGGCCTTTTTGTGCAGTTTATTTCTGCCATGAAATTCATGAATATTTCCTCATGAATATTTCTTCAGCTCAATTTTAGCTGCAACCTGATTATACTGCTGCTGGTGTCTGCTCTCCATATAGAAGCGCCTCCATACCCCTGACAATGCCTGCGCTGCTCCTCCATATAATTAGCTGCTCCTAACACCGCATGTGCTCTGTCCTGACCTCTGCCTCTGCCTTATTCCCCTCTGTCCTGAAATAACCTACCTCTGCCAGTGCTACACATCTATCCATACTGTCAATTTTTATAGCACTGCCATTTCCTGTTTTAGCGCTGAGGCTGACATGGAATCAAAGTAAAGCAGAGATACACCACCATCGATGAAGGTCCAACTCCTGGTATGCGGTATTGAATCATATTAACACTTGGAATCATGTGTTGAATGCGTTTTGAATATTAACGCTGTGTTATTGAATGCGTTATTGAATGGTTGTTGAAATTCTGTGCGCTGTGCGTTAGAATGGTATGCATTGAAACTTACTTTGGTATATGCGTTGTTCAAATGTCATGTTGAATGCGTTTGAATTGTTGTGTGGTATCAACATTTTAAACACAGCGTTTGAATATGTTGAATGTGGTATGTATAGAATGGTATTAACGTTGCGTTTCCTACCATGGTAACTGTTGAATGTGGTATGGAAGTAGTATCAACATTTGAATGCGAATGGTACCATATGAATGCGAATGGTAACGCTGTCCCATTTTAACGCTGTCACATTTTAACACAGCGTTTGAATTATTGTGTAGTATCAACAGTTTATTGAATGGTATCTCTGCGTGGTAGACAAATGCGAAAAAGGGGTCATGAATGCGTATTAACGCTATTTTATTGAATGGTATCAACATTTTATTGAATGGTATTAACGTCGTGGGTTTATACATATGCCCGTCCAAAATCTGTACGTTGAACTGAGCTGGTATATGTGGATATCAGAGTTTGTATATGCATTGAACTGACTTTGGTATTCTTTTGATTTGGCTGAGAAGAGCTTTGGTATACAACGCTTTGGTATACAGCGCTTGCATTCACTTTGTATATGCGTTGAACTGACTTGGTATATGGTATTGAACTGAGTTTGTAGAATGGTCCAGCGCATAGTCACAAGTTATGTGGAGTCCAACAAAGTGTTGAATTTTTGAAGGGCTGTGTTTTGTATTGGTAAATTTAACTGCTCTCTGCATTGGTGTATCATATTCCATGTGTTTCATGGTGGGTAACAGTTCCAGCGTATGACGTTGTTGATTTGAGAGTTAAATTGAGTGTTGTGTTGGTCCTTCGTTGACTTTATATGTGCGTTGAGCTCTTGTTTAAAAGGAAAAAAAAAAAGATTTGATATCGAATAGAATGTGGGGTCATAGCTGTGTGATTAAGAACAACAATATATAAGCGCGCCTCAGACCTGTTCTTGAAGTCAAATCGATTGAATCCATTTTTGTCTGACATTCACAATAATCTATACGGAGGTGATCAGTTTAATAATTCGATTTCTGTATACAGTGAATTGACATTTGGAATTGCAGAGGAGGAACATAAGTTAACAAGCTGGCAAAGTCATTGAATTGAAGGCTTGGAAGAAATACACTCTGGCAAAGTCGAATTACAGCGTTAAAGAAATACCGGAAAGGCATTTGAAGACCTGATGGTATATAATCGAATGGAATTCGAGTGGACAATGTTGGACAAAGAAATTGATTGAAGGTTCTTTGTGTAACTGTTCTGCGTAAGGATATTGGAACAGTTTGCCAAGTCTACATGCAGTGTAAAGGCGGAATGAGAAAACGATGTGGAAATTGGGTATAAGAGAAAGCGCGGTTGAATTCATGACTGGTATGTATGAAGAGACACAGAGTGTTGTTTATAAATAAATTAAATAGTGATATCGATTTATGTTTAATACAATAAGTCGTTGGTTCTATGTGGAAACGAGAATGGAGAAGTCTGGTGAGGAAAAGTTGAATGAAGAAGTCGAGCCTTACTGGATTATGGTTCGATTCTGATATGAAACCATTTATTTACCCATATTATTTTACATATGTTGTTTTGGTATAATTAAAGGTGCAGTTCATAGTTGATCAAGTCACATTGCAAGCAGATGAACTTCATTTGGTCGATGTGGTGGTAATAATGCTGTTATTGGTTGATCCTGTGAAAAGTATGAATTGTGCGCATATGCCTGAATGGGGTGAGTATTCTCTAATCTCCTGGAGGTTTTCCTGAAACTGTGCATAGTTGGAAGGCTCTTGAAGGGTCATGGTCAAATGCTATGGTATATATGACCAGCACTATACAGTTTGCTAAGTATTTGGACATGTAAGGAGGTCTATCACTGCTGTTTCAGCACGCTAGAGATTCATTCCAATGCCCATGACATGGTGTTATAATTATTGAAGTTTTGATAGCCATCATTTCTGATTTGAAAGTGAAGGAGTACTTGAAGGATCCAAGCAAGTTTGCAGTTGCTGCTGCCCCAATTGTGGCATTGTATTTAAAACCCATTATAATTTCTGTCTACATATATATGTATTGATTCCCTGATTCATTTGCTGCACATTTATACAAGATATTGCTGTGTACTATTACTTTTCTGCATTAAGTAATAATTGTGATCAGTTTTTAAGGTGTAAATCTGACATTGAAGAAAAATGGCCAGAATCAGTGAAGTATTAGAGTTCATGAAAACTCTTATACAATCTACTGTTGATGACACATTACAAATCAACATAGGATCTCTCTCAGAAATTCAAACATGTCTACAAAATGCACAGGAAAAGAATGATTTTTTGCAGCTTGAATCTCAGCTACAACAAGAAGAATTACAGTACTGGAGTCATCATTCTGAACCTGTTTCTGTTCAGAAGATTGAAACAGACTCCCATAAACAATAAGACAATAATGTTACAGTTCATTCAGATAAAGCAGTAGTTGTACATGCAGATGCAGAAACTCAGTCTGTACTTCCCAAGCCCATCATCAGACCTTGGGAATAGCTTGTCCACAACAAGCACAGAACTGGTCTTGGATATGACAAGGACTTGTCCTTTCATATTCCAGACTACTCAAAGCCCATTCAGTTTCAGAGTGCTGGATTCATTCATGATAGTTCAGCTTCTCCTCATGACAGTTCACCTCCAGCTGTTCCAGATTCTGCCCCTCTTCCACAGCAACAACAACAACAACAACAACAACATATTGTGAAATGCCAACACTGTGACCGAGTTGGCCATTTGAAAGATCACTGTTTTGATCTTCATCCATGTAAGCACTATCATAAAACCAACCATTCTTCACATAGATGCTTCAGAAACAAACGTACTGCAAGAACAAAGATTCATCTTGGATGGATCGCTTCTTGGCAATGGGCATCAACAGCCAAGAAGATATTCCAAACACATGTCAGAACTTGTTCCAGAGTATTGAACAGTCTTGCAGTTGAGTTTTCTCCATTTTCTCACCTTGTATCTGACAGGGGGGAAATGATGGTCATCTACAAGCTTCAAAGTCACATCAAGCGAACTTGAGCCACAACTTGCCACACGAGTTTCAGAGTTGTAGCCAGAGACAAATATTCCCATGAGCATGCCTTCAGTTGGCAGTCTGGGATACTTCCTCTAGCAGAATACTTCAGCTTCTTGCCAGCTTTGGAAGAATTCCAGGAACAAAATTGAGAACACTTCCTCTAGTAGAAGACTCCAGCTTCTTGCCAGTTTTGGAAGAGTTCCAGGAATTGCATTAAGCATTCCAGAGTTGTTGGTCATCCTTAAACCATCATAGGCTGAGACTTCCCTTTTTAGGTTGAAGTTTTCCCTTTTATGCGAGGTGAGACCTCCCTTTCCTGGTTGAAGGTTTCCCTCTTCAAAACAATAGGAGCACTTCCTCTAGCAGAAGACTTCAGCTTCTTGCCATTTTTGGAAGAGTTCCGGGAACTGCACTAAGCGTTCCAGTGTTGGTGGTCATCCTTAAACCACCGCCCTTTATACCAACATTTCAGAGAGCACATTCAGCCTAGTGCTGCCATGCATTTTTTGCACATTTTGTATTACAGCTCTCTTCTTGGACTCATACATAACCCTTCGGATTAAGGGGGGAATGTTGGACATCTAATCCTCAATGGGTTAGTGCGGAAGCTGAATAGACAAAGTAGTCCAAGAGACCTTGGGATGTGAAACCCAACGGTCAAACAATGTACTATAAATGTATATCTCTTGTTAATAAAAATTGTACTCTCATGATTTATCATTCATATTGTTCTTGCTCCCATGTGTGTTTGACAAAGATGTTACTTCCAAATGGATTTACAAGATAAAGCATGCAGCAGATGGAAGTATGGAAAATTATAAGGCTCGTTTTGTTGCTCGTGGTTTCTCCCAGAAGGAAGGTATAGATTGTGATGTGATATTTGCACCTGTCGCCAGATATACGATCATCGGCTCGATCATAGCCCTTACCACTTCACAAGGATGGAACCTACATTAGATGGATGTCAAGATTGCGTTCTTACACAGGTCGATAAAAGAAGAGGTCTACATGGAGCAACCCGAAGGATTTGAAATTTATGATCGAAAATCTCATGTATGCAGGTTGAAGAAAGCTCTCTATGGGCTGAAGCAAGCACCCCGAGCATGGTATGAGAGGATCGACAGCTACTTGATGAAGCTGGGATTCACTAGGAGCGAAGCTGATCCTAACCTTTACTTTAAGGTTGAAGATGACAAGCCTCTCATGCTGGTGTTGTATGTGGATGACCTCTTTCTAATAGGTGCAGACCCTCTCATTCACAAATTTAAGAGGGAGTTGGCTTCTAAATTTGAAATGAAGGACCAAGGACTTGAAGTATGGCAGAAGCCAAGGGAAATTTTCCTATCTCAAGGAAAATATGTGGTAAAGATATTGGAAAGATTTGGTATGATGGACTGCAAGCCTGTGACTAGCTCGAGGATCTTAACTTTTATAAGTTATATGGTAGTGATGTCGGACCAGATTTGAGAAATGCCTCTGGGTTTCAATAACTCATTCGCGTTGATGTTCTTGGTGAACCTCTGTCTAAAAATATGTTTTGCAGTTAGCACTGTGAGCTCATATTTGGTTGAGCCTCACTACATTGATGCCAAGAATCTTCTAAGATATCTTCATGGCACAATTACTAATGGATTGAGATACACTACCAGAAATATGAAACTGCATGATTATTCGAATGTTGATTAGGCAAGTAGTGTGGAGGATCACTGGAGCACTTTTTTGGATTCTGCTTCGATATAATGGATGATCAAGAAGCAAAAGTCAGTTGCCATAAGCACCACCGAGACCATATACATATCTACAAGTATGATCTCGTATGAAGCTGCTTGGTTGGGGAAGCTCTTCAATGAGCTATTTGAACACATACCACTGTGATTCTCTGTAACAACTAGAGGTGGGATTTGATTATTGAGGAATCCCATATTCATCGTTTGCTTCAGCAGATAGACATCATCTGGGATATGGTAAGACGATGAGCAAGGAGGCTCCATCACATTAAGATGATGTATAGGTTGATACATCTTGTTAAAGCCCCGAGGAAAGATCTAATCTGTGATTTTCCTAAACGACTTGGAGTCATCAAGAAACCCTTGTACAAGGGTCCTGCATGTTGCATACATTGAGCTCTGGGAGCTCTAAGGGCTTGCGGTTCTTACTAGAGCAACATACGAGCACAGGGTGACTCACCCTCCCCTGGTGGTGTGCACTGGAACAAGATGACTCGCTCTCTTGTGGGACAAGATGATTCACTCTCTTGTGGAATAGGATGATTCGCTCTCCTGTGTAGTAGGATTGATGTGTTCTCCTGTGAGGCTTGGATTGATGTGTTCTCCATGGCGATTGTAGCAGGATTGATGTGTTCTCCTGTGAGGCCTAGATTGATGTGTTCTCCATGGCGATTGTAGTAGGATTGATGCGTTCTCCCGTGAGGATAGGATTGATTAGTTCTCCTATTGAGGCATCCTACCCATGCAGTCTGGGACTCATGGGAAGTACCTCTCATCTAGTCAATGAGCAGGGAAATGAAATTAGGGACCGTAGTAGTACCGATGGACGCATAGTTGTATCTACCGTACTCCCTATGCTAGGATGACCTCCATTGATCTGGGATCAATGATACTGGTTTGGGACCAGTGGTAGGAGTTGTACCATACTATGACACTAACTTCAAGTCAGTTGACACTAGTCTGGGACCAGTGGTACATACTCTGAGACTGACTTCATGTCAGTGCAGTACTAGTCTGGGACCAGTGAGAGTGGTACATACTATGACGCTGACTTCGAGTTGGTTGAGATTGTTCTGGGACCAGTGGTACACTCTCTGAGACTGCGATACTAGTCTGGGACCAGTGGTAGGAGTTGTACTTACTATGAAGCTGACTTCGGGTCGGCTGAGACTGGTCTGGGACCAGTGGTACACACTCTGAGACTGACTTTGAGTCAATGGAGTTGTACTCACTATGACACTGACTTCGAGTTGGTTGAGACTGGTCTGGGACTAGTGGTACATACTCTGAGACTGACTTTGAGTCAGTATGATACATCCTCGATCATTTCTTCTTCTTCATAATTCAGACAAAAGTAGAGCAGAACAGAACAATGCAAGAGCAGAGCAGAACAGAGCAAAACAATATCGATCAGTACAGGGAAGAACAAGACAAAGCAGAATAGGAAGAATAGAGCAGAGTAGGGCAAGGGTCAGGCTGTACAGGGCAGTGTATTTGATGGATGAATAGTAACGACCGATAGACAGATTGCAGATGAAGTTCTCCTTGGTTGAGAGGGAGTGTTAAAATTGGAAACCAGGGAAAAACTTTATGTGGGTCATCTTATTCATGGCTAATAATATTTTTATTAGATTCCTCTCATCGAGAGGTGTAGGATTGATATAAAGATCATCCGATTCCGATAAGTATTCATGGAGATATGAATTTATTTTGATTATGGAATTATTATCAAGCCGACCTACAACTCATGTAGGCTAAGAAGCCCAACAATCACATCTATTCAAACACCAACGTTGTGTATAAATATAAGAGGACTTTTCCTCATTTTTACTCACTCTTCTCATCGCATCTCTCTCTCTCTACTGCACAGAAATGAGTCTCTTCTCTACTGCGCAGAAATGGGTCCCTCTCTCACACATGTGAAGTCAGAAGCTGTTGAACCTGAAGCTGCAACTGCAGATCTAAATATTGACCTACGTGGCCTAGAAGATCTCCTCATCTGAACTATGTTGTAGGTTCATCTGAACCTCCTCTGGAAGCCGCAACTTTTGGTGGTGGAATGAAGTCAATCCGATGAATGGTTTGCAAGATATCGACTGCCCTAGTTTGAAGTTGGAAACTGCTGAAACTGAAGCTGCAACTGCAGAAGTAAAGATTGACCTACGTGGCCTAGAATATCTCCTCATCTAAACTATGTTGTAGGTTCATCTGAACTTCCTCTGAAAGCCGCAACTTTTGGTGGTGGAATGAATTCAATCCGACGAACAGTTTGCAAGATATCGACTGCCCTAGTTTGAAGCCGGAAACTGCTGAAACTGAAGCTGCAACTGCAGAAGTAAAGATTGACCTGCGTGGCCTAGAATATCTCCTCATCTGAACTGTGTTGTAGGTTCATCTGAACCTCCTCTGAAATCCGCAACTTTTGGTGGTGGAATGAAGTCAATCCGACGGTCGGTTTGTGAGATATCGTCTGCCCTAGTTTGATAAAGAAGCCGCTAATGCTTATGCTGTTGATCTAGGGTTTGCTATTGTTGATATGAATTAGATTTATTGTACTATTTCTCTCTGTTGAATTATTGAAGATAAAAGAAGATTTGATCAAAGGGTTTCCCCACACATTGTGGGGTTTGTCCCTGGTTAGCCGCCACATCTTGTGTCTCTTGTCTTGGCTTGTTTTCTGTCGATCATTTAATGTTCTATCTGCACTTTACTTTATGTACATGTGATTGCTAATTTGTGGAATATAATAAGAAAAAGAAGTAAACTGTTATAAGCATAGAACATACCATAACTTAACATGAAGGCGCATGGAAGTCAGGAGCCGAGGAGAATCAATGTGTCTTTGGGATTCCTAATCCATGCACCCCCCCACATCCCCATCCCCCGCCCCATACTTCCCCTGCACCTCCACCTCCACCTCCCCCTCCACCTATCCCCCCAAGAAGAAGAGTGGTTGATGACATTAAGCTACCTGTCTTTAGAGGACTAGGAACAAAGGACCCTGACTAGTTTTGGTTCATAGCTGATGCATTATAAACATCAAGAGAGATTAATAACGATGATGTAAATAAAGAAGGTGCAGCTTGTCACTTCATTGAGGGAGAGGGCACTGACATGGTATATGAAATACTCCACGAGTAAGCTAAATGTTATGTTTGATGAAATTAAGAAAGCCTTGGTAGCAAAGGTCAAGAAGCCAAAATCATAATCGTAGTGTATCATGGAGCTAAAAGAGATCAAGCAAGCACCGAATGAATATGTGTGGGAGTTGGATCAACATTTCAAGGTTTTAATGGGTCAAGTGAGCTTTGAGATACCCCCACAACAACATAAGGAATGGTTCATATATGCGCTACTTCCACATATTAGGTTACCATTGATGCATGAGTATATCAGATACAAAATTAGCTAGCTACGTTGACCTTGGAATTGCAAGATATGAAGAAAGGTAAAGAAGTTAGAACATAACGATTAGAAGTGTGGTGTACGAAATGAAAAGCAGAAGGTCATTATAAGGATCAATGCCCTATGTTTAGAGATTATATTGCAAGTGGAGCATGCCTAATCTAGTAAATCCAGGTCTATGGTGCGATATTTGTAGGACACGAGGTCATAATCGCTCTGAAGACTGCTACCTATTACATAAATATATACAAACCTCAAAGAAATTGTTTTGTAACTTCTGTAGATCAGTAGGCCATGATGAGAAAAATTTCCGAAGTTATGACTTAATGATGGAGCAAACTGCTGATAGTTATAGACTGCAAGCCAAAGGACACTAACATGAAGAGAAAGGCCAACACATTGGTCAAGGAGGATTTCAAGGATGAGGAGGAGGAGGAGCTGGTTGAGGACGAGGCTAGATTATTTGTGTTACAACTATGGATAGGCAAGACACTTCGCGAGAGACTGTCAAAACCTTGTGACAACCTACGATTATAGTAATTCTTTTGACCATGTCATAGAATAATGTCCCATCCTTATTGCGAAGATGCAGGAGAAAAGAAACCAACATCCTGCAAAAAATTTCCAAATGATGACTATTGAGCAAAGAGAAGATCAACTGCACATTGATAGTGTAACAAGAAGCGGAACCGTGACTGGGAATGATATGGCTGATGGGAAAAATGAAGTTGAAGCTACATGGATAAGGAAGACTACTGAAAAAGCTCTTGCATTTGAAATCTTGAAGGAAAAGCAAGCGTTCATGGAGGCAAGGTGAAGCTTTATGGATGATTGGGCCTCAACCTTTACTGCGCAGCTGACTCAGAAGGATAACCACGAGATACTCCCGGTTGTGATGGAGGAGGTGGATCCGAATGTCTTGAAGTCTTTTCTATAAAACTACATGAAGTTGTTGAGGAATAAGAAGATTGTGGAAGGATTACAGGAACTAATAGGCTTATGTACTTCTAAGGAGGTACCACAGAGTAAGATGCATGCAGTGAATAATCTACGTAGACACAAGAAGGGAACGGGAAAATAAATGAGGCTTACAACACAGATTGGAGAGTATGACATGGATAAGGTTATCTTATATTTGGGATCTAATGCTAATTTATTTCCAAGGGAGACTTGGGAATCGATGGGTAAACCAAAGCTGCAATGGTCTACTATTCAGCTGAAGATGGAAAATCAACAAAAAATCTTACCCCTAGGAAGTTTGTCTAATGTCACAATGGACATCGACGGAGTGCGCACTACCACTGAATTCAAAGTGATTGAGATAGTAGATGATAGTAATCCTTACCCCACATTTCTTGGATTTGATTGGGCATTTTTTATCTTGGCTATAACTAATTTGAAGAAAAGGAAAATGATATTCAAAAGCAATAATATGAGGTTTATTGTTCCATTAGATCCATCAAAATGGGCGAGGTATATAGAGCCTATCAAAGAGGAATATAGTGCAAATGGCGTTGATAATATCTATCAAATCACAATGAAGGAAGAAGAATGGATCAATACCACTATAGATGGAAAGATGACTTGGGAGCAAGATAGTTCCTGTACCTCGGATTCAAAAGAGGATTTGGAGAACTAGCAGAATAGTTTGCATGAAGTTTCTACAAGGCGATGTGCATGGATCAATAAATTAGTGCATTGCATGACAACTGAGGTATGTGACTTACCTCTGTATGATGGTTTGGGTGATGTGAATACCTTCTTTAGAGATTATGAAAGACGGGTACCAGAATGTCATAAACTGTTAGCTCTAGATTAAGCGCTGAGGGCTACACCTACTAGATGGTGGGGTACACATAAGAAGAACATATGAGATTGGCATAAATGTAGGAGGTTGACGTGGGTAAGATTTGGACAAGTAGAAACAGAGCTCACAGAGAAGTGTGATGGCCAAAATGATCCTAGAGACCACATATAACTCTGTATGGAAGCTTGTGGAGAAATTCCTAAGAAGAATGGGTGCATGGCTTCATCCATACCTTGGAAAAAATCCCACAAAACTAGTATTTGGAAACTAAACTTCGACATGGCACTACTAGTTGGATTGAGATGGTGGATGGATTTGCGATGACACTTAGATTTGAATATGACTATCCAAATATAGATTCAACTCCGAATATAGTTAAAAAGAATATTTTTGAAAATGAAGTTTCAGTTATCTGGCAACCTAATTGGGCTGCACAAATCTGGAATGTGATAGAATTCTATAATCTCACTGTAGAAGAGGATGAAGATCCTCGCAACATTGATATCAAAGAGTCAGAGGGACACCACAAAGTAAATGGACCTAAGATAGAGATGCCTAATATAATGAAGCCATTGAAGATGAGGAAGGTGAATATAGGGTCAGAAGCTGAACTGAAGCATGTGACCATAGGAGACTACTGGGACGAAGATACTACCAGCAACATAACATATTTGTTGCATGAATATGAAGAGTTGTTTCCCACTAAATTTTTAGACATGAAAGGCATCATAGGGGATTTGGGAGTTATGAGGATTCCTATGGAGCCTGATGCAAAGCCTGTTAAGCAGAGGCCTTATAGAATGAACCCAAAGTATAAGGAAAGGCTAAAAGAAGAATTGGACAAGATGTTAACAGTGGGGATAATTGAACTTGCTGAAGAGCCTGAATGGGTAAGTCCCATGGTAGTTCAAGAGAATAAGGTGAAAGGGAAATTAGAATTTGTGTGGACTTGAGGAAGTTGAATGATGCATGCCTGCATGACCCTTTCTCTACACCATTTATAGACAAAGTGTTGGTTAATGTAGGAGGACAAGAGGCTTACTCTTTCATAAATGGCTTCTTAGGGTGTCATCAAATTAGAATTGCAGCAGAAGATAGACATGAGACAACATTTGCCACATAATCAGGCTCCTATTAGTATAAAATGATTCCTTTTGGGTTGAAGAATGCACTTGATATTTTCTCTAGAGTTGTAATTGCAACTTTTAAGGAGTACATACACAAATTTCTATAAGTTTACTTCGACGATTGGACAATATTTGGGCTATTAAAGAAGCATGTGGTGAGCTTAAGATTGATGCTAGATAGATGTAGGCAGTATCATTGAAGCTAAATAAGTGCATATTTTGTGTGTCATTTGAAATATTTTTGGGACATGTAGTTTGTAAACAAGGATTGATGGTGGATCCGAAAAAGATGGCAATTATTGTGAACCTGTCAGCACCAAAAAGTAGTAAGACAACTGCATACTACGCTAGGACACACTACTTACTAGAGGAAGTTTATAACAGGATATGCATAGATAACTGTGTTGATGGAGAAGTTGCTAAAGAAGGATGTGACCTTCCAGTGGGATGAAGAATGCCAGAAGAGCTTGGATGTGCTGAAAGAAAATATGGTAACTGCGTCAATTCTAGTTTTCCCAGATTGGAAGAAAGAGTTTCATGTGCATGTTGATGCATCTTCCATAGCTCTGAGAGTAGTACTAGTGCAACCGAGAGCAGGGGATATTGATCATCCCATAGAATTTGTAAGTAGCAAGTTGTCTAAGGCAGAAAAGAATTACAACATGACAAAAAGGGAGGGTGTTGTGAAGGTAAATCCCCTTTGCAGACAGAGGTGATCGCTCTATCCCAATGAGTGGGTCTAGCAACAAACCAAGCAAACTAACATACACTTTCCTAGTTTATGTTTAACAAATGCAGAGAGAAGGGGAACCTACCTTTTTTCTGATACTAATCGCTCCATTCTTTGGAGATGACTTTGATTCTTTCACTACAGGCCTTGCTCCTTACTTTTTTTTCACTTCTGAGTACCTGCAAGGAAGATCAAAGAACTATGCAAAATAAAAGAGCATATATTGCATACATCAAACATAAAATACTTAATAGATCAAGGAGTATTAAGCTAAATCATAAATATTTACACAATTATGGAAAGTGAGCATCAGATTTATATATTAACTAGCTAAAAAGGGAAGCATACAACCTAAGCCTTAATGTTGGAGACCTCCTTTCGGTCGATGTCCAAGTCCAAGAAAAGACTCGTCACGCACTCCTTCTCCAAGCTAGAATGGGTAGCATGTAAGAATAATCTCATCATAGGGATGCAACAATCAATGACCAACCCTTTGGGGATGGAAGGGAGTGAATTTATAGGAAGGGAGAGGGAGTTAGGGATCCACAAAAGAGGGAGGAAGGTCCACATCTCAAGGGGGAAGCCCATAATGATAAGATCAAGAGGTCTAAATGGGAGAGCTTGACCATATCAACAACAACCAATATCCATCTCATTGTTATCAAAAGTTCTAGTGCATGAAGCTTCTCCTCCAATTTGGAAAAACCCACTAGAAGAGGTTCAACGCGGGTTTTCCTATCAAAACCCACATTGGCAGTGCTAGTGTATAATTGTGCAAACTGCCATCAGCATGAGCAGACAGTGGAGCAAAGCACATTGATGCTAAAAGTTAGGTTTTCAGATAACCTTCTTCTTGATGAATTCAGGGCAGTTTTCCCATGATTCTTTAGGTAGATTTTGGTCTATATATCATGATGGATATGCTGCACAGTAGTCAATGTTTTGGAACTTCGGGATATGGAACATGAAGTGAATAGGAGGTATGACAAAATATTGTGTAACAGATGCCCCCTAAAGCATGAACCAAAAACAGGGAGTGATGGCTGAAATGCTTCATAAGTCAGTGCAAGGAAGAGAACAACATCGTCACGAGACCTGGAAATCAAGCATATACATATACATATAAATATCTGACATCTCTGATAATTATGCCTAATAATACATGAACAAGCATCTCATAATGCATGAATCCGCGGTACGGATGCCACCATATAAATAGAAGGGATCATGTGCAAAGATCCTCGGTATGGTCGCAACCATCCATCTAGAGGAAACATGTGTACAATATTGAACAACTCATAACTCCATGCAACCTGGACTTTATCAGACAAGATCCAGGGTCTTGCGCTCCTTTTCGACCTGATCAATGTACGAATTCTAATATGTGAATAGATGTGTCGAAGTCAAACATGATATAAAACTACCTGATTACTAGTCAATGATGTAAACGTTAACATGCAGGAGAGAAACCACCAATAATGACAATGGCTCTCTAGGTACAATCAACACAAACCACAACTGTGAATAGTGAAGCTGAAGTCGAACACTCATGGAATCATCCAATCGAAGATCAATGATGAAAACATATCATTGAAAAGACTTGCCCCAACACTCTCATAAGGAATGTCAGTATTTCCCACATATGGTAGACTGCCATTCGAAGAGCCAGAAGAGAAAAAGGCTAACTGATCAACTGTGACTATTTCCCCTCATGAGGAAAATGGAGCACACAAAACAAAGAAGAAACCACACAAAGCATAACATGAGTCCAACTTCATCCAAGTAGAAGGTTATAATTCAAATTTGCATCAATGACATCTACTTCTAAGTCAACGGTTTTCCCTTCCAACATTATGTGCAAATTCATGAGAATACCGTAAGGACGAGATCCTCTGCCATCAAAGGCTTCTAAGGTGTTAGGAGACTGGTTGAGAGGCGGAGAGCCTATAGCTTTCCAAAATGACACAGACATGATGGAGGTGGAAGCATTCTCATCAATCACAGTTCGATGAATCATCTTCCCTTTAATAATGACTTGGATTAAGAAAGCAAGTTGATGCAGAAGATGTGGAACATGATTTTATAGGGTAGATCACACATTCAGATTGTAAGATGATTTCCGAAGGAAACCCTTGGGAGGTGGCTAGATAATGAAGTCATTACTAGGTATATGAATATGAAGAGGATCAGAATTAGGTGGAGAAGAAGTAGAAGGCATATCAATAGCTTCTTTCTCCACATCTTGTTTGGGAGGAGTCGGATAATCTTTTGATCACGTGGCGACATAAATAGGTATTATTCCACTCTTATAAATTTTAGAACCCAAAGATGTAGAAGATTGCAGTTGTTTTACCAATTTGGTCTGCTGGGATGGAAAAGGTTCCTTTAGTACAATTGGTGTCGCTTGAGTGCCTTTTAACAAGCGACTAACTTCCGCATGATGGGGAAAATCCTTGGTATAGTGATCTTCCTCACAAATGAGGCAAGGATATTTGGGCTTATGTTTAGATGCATCATCGCAGATGATTTTGGAGGATTCTGTTTTGGGGTATCATATTTGGCTTTTCCTTTACCCTTGTTTTTACCTTTTGAGGCTTTTTCTGTCGTGGTAGACTAAACGGAATTAACCTTAGAGGTTTTACCAGTATTTGGAGGGGGATTCGAAGGAGGATTGGATGTAGTTTTCAAACCAGATTTCTACTTCAAAGAAGCTTTACTGGAAGTTTGAGTTACTGATCCAATAATTCCATCGACAGGTGGTATGTCTGGAGGTTTAGAAGATGTTGGGTCCATATATGGTCTCAAAGCATCTGGCAAAAGAAGAGCCTACTGGGCTGAGTGACATGATATCACCAAAATAATCAACCTAATTAGGGTGAGGAATGATCCAAGGATCGTAAGAAGTGGGGATCATGTTGACAAAAGTGACGTTTGGAAGTGGGAGGGAAAAAGCTCCCATAAGAGTAGAGTCTTTGAAAATACCTTCCCTAGCACTCTCATAAGGAATGTCAGTATTTCTCACATATGGTACATTTCCATTCGAAGAGCTAGAAGAGAATTTTGTTGTGAAGGTAAATCCCCTCTTCAAATAGAGGTGATTCCTCTAGCCGAATGAGTGGGTCTAGAAACAAACCAAGCAAACTAACATACATTTTCCTAGTTTATGTTTAACAAATGTAGAGAGAAGCAGAAGCCTACCTCACTCTGATGTTAATCGCTTAATTATTTGGAGAGGAATTTGATTCTTTCGCTCTAGGCCTCGCTCCTTACTTGTTTTTCACTTCCGAGTACCTGCAAGGAAGATCAAAGAGCTACGAAAAATACAATAGAATATATGGCATACATCAAACATAAACTATTTAATAGATCAAGAGTATTAAGCTAAAAGCATAAACATTTACACAATTATGGAAAGTGAACATCATATGTATATATTAATGAGCTAAAAAGGGAAGCATACAACCTATGCCTTGATGTTGGAGACCTCCTTTTGGTGGATGTCCAAGTCCAAGAAAAGACTCTTCAAGCACTCCTTCTCCAAGCTAGAAGGGGTAGCATGTGAGCATAATCTTAGCGTAAGGATGCAACAATCAATGACCAACCATTTGGGGATGGAAGGGAGTGAATTTATAGGAAGGGAGAGGGAGTTAGGGATCCACAAAAGAGGGAGGAAGGTTCACATCTCAAGGGGAAAGCCCATTATGATAAGATCAAGAGGTCTAAATGGGAGAGCTCGACCATATCAGCAAAAGCCAATATACAGCTTGATGTTCTTGAAGGTTTTAGTGCACAAAGCTTCTCCTCTAGTTTGGAAAAACTTGCCATAAGAGGTTCAGCATAGGTTTTCTTGTCAAAACCTGCGCTAGTAGGGCTAGTGTATAACTACTCAACTTGCCATGAACACAGGCAGATAGTGGAGAAAAGCGCGTTGATGCTAAAATTTAGGCTTTTAGATAACCTTCTTTTAGATGAAATTGTTGACAATAGCAACAAGAAATGCTAAAAATAGCACTGCTATAAATAGCATTTCGGGATACATTCCAATTTTAGTTAGTCCCTAAACTAAAATTGAGAATTCAAATTCGAATTTGATCTTAGCAGTTGTTTGCAAAATAATTAATTAATTCATCTTGAGTTAATTAGTTGTATGAAATCAAACATGAAGTCTATGTGAAGACATGAAACAGTTTCTCCATTGATTGAGGAAGTTATCCCTTGATTAAAGGAGACCAGGATGAGTTGTACTTTGAGTTGTAATTAGTTAGCTCAGTTAACTGAGTTAAGTCCAGTTAGATTCGTTCAAATAGTTTGTTGAACTAATTGTGAGTTCAGTTAGTTAATGCATGCATGAATGTAATTGCTGCACTTCAGATAACTGAATATTATCTCATAAATAACTCATGGATGTTAGTTCAGTTAGAGACCCAGTTGAGATTAGATGATGGGACAATGTACTATCAGTTGCAGGAATATTCTATTGAGGATATCTCTTGCATGCAGAAGGAATTCATTCCTTGGAGATTGCACAGTTACTTTTGAGTTTGATGAGTGTGTGATGAGGCCAATTCACACAGGTGGCAACATTGGACCCCAAGAGAAACTATGCAAGGAAATAGGAGGCTTGGAGGGCTGAGGGAAGGCATATCTTGTGTCTATTCAGTCTGTGAGCTATATTGAGGGATTGTACTGAGAGCATGATAGCTTGTGAGCTAATGCTTTGTGTAATCCGAACATATTTTCCACTTGTATGATAATAAAGAGATTAGGGTTTTTAGTTGAGGCTTTCCCCAGAGTATTCTTCTATGTTCATGATTGATTACTTTCTCATTCTCAGTCATATGTGTTCTATTTGATCTTGCTCAAAATCAATTAAGCTTCCACAAGTTTGTTGTAGAAGTAGATCTTGTATTTTGCTTTATTATATTGCATAATTTGTTGATCTACAGTTGGAATTTCTACATGGTATCAGATTCAGGTTGATCTATAGAGAAATTTATACATGGTATAAGAGCAAAGGTGATTAAAGCAAAGAACAATATACAATGAAGGGAGAAGTTTGAAGTTTGAAGTTCCTGATTATAGAATTTGAATTCTGATCACATCTCAAATTTCACCAATGGCGTTCAATGGTTTAAGACTCAAGGATGCCCTTGATGGCAACTCGAATTATATAGCCTGGAAGGATCACATGGACAATGGTCTAAAGGACTTCATTGATCAAGAAGTCCCCAAGCCAGCGGTAGCTAATGCTACAGAATTGGCGGAATGGAAGAAAGGTGTGGCTAGAGCGAGGAGAATCCTCCTCGAGGGAGTTTGAGACCACATTATCTCAAGCCTCCATGGGAAGGAGACACCGTTTTCAAAGTGGAAAACCTTGAAATATCTATATCAGAACAACAATGATCAGAGGAAGCTAGCGCTGAAATACAAGCTTCGGAAAATCAAGTGTGAAAAGGGCGACATGATCTCTACATATCTAAACAAGCTGACCACCTGCAGGGATGAGCTTGGAAGTGTAGGGATCATGACAACCGATGATGAGATGGTGAGTCTTGCTCTCCTCAATCTTCCTAAGAGCTGTCATTGCTACCAAGACTCGGTTAATGGAAGAGAGAAACTGCCAGATTGGGAACGACTGTGGTTGGATCTGATGCAGGAGGAGATAAGAAGAAGCACCAGAGATGGATCTTCATCAAAGCAAGATGATGAAGAAAATATAGCCTTAGAAAGTAAGGCAAGGAAAGGGAAAGGGAAGGTGTCCCATCCCAAATCCAGTTCTTCCCATGGTGGGAATAAGTTTGAAAAATCGAAAGTGTGATGCTTTCATTGTCATGAGGCGGGCCATTATGCTATGAATTGTCCACAGAAGAAATCCAAGAAGGGATCCTTGAAGGGATCAGATGGTGAGGCACTAGCCTCACAGTTCGAATTGGATTTCTCTCTCATCGCATGCATGGTTTCATCCATGGTGGGATGTGTTTGGTACTTGGACAGTGGAGCCTCTTTCCACATGTCCGACAACAAGAATATTTTCAGTACCATGGAGGAGAAGGATCTCTAGATGCGGATCGAGATGGGCAACGATGGAAAGTACCATGTTTCAGGTGAAGGTACGATTGTGTTTCAAAGGGAGCATTGAGCTCCTCTCACCTTGACTGATGTAAATTCTGTACCAGGTATGAAGAAGAAACTTGTGTCTATCGCTATGCTAGAAGAGAAAGGCTATGATGTAGTCTTTAGTAAAGGAAAGGTATTCCTGAGACATATCGGTACTGGATAGGCCAAGAGGATTTGGATTCGAGTAAAGAATCTCTACAAGTTGGAGGTAGACGACTATGCTGCATTGAGTTCCAAAGCAGAGGTGGTGCAAAGCCAAGATGTTGGCGAGCTATGGCATAGAAGATTGGGCCACTTACACCATGGGGCCTTGAAGATCATGCAGTAGATTTCTATCGGACTTCCCAAGGGGAAATTGGAGTAGACAAATACATGCAAAGGTTGTATCTTAGGTAAGTATGTGAAATATTCCTTCCAGGATCGAGACAGTAGAGCTAGAGCAATCCTGGAGCAAGTTCACACAGATGTTTGTGGACCATTCTCTACAACCTCCACTGCTAAACAAAGGTACTATGTTATTTTTATTGATGATTTTTCTTGTAGATGTTGGATCTACTTTATGCAAAAGAAGGATCAGACCTTCTTGAGGTTTTGTGAGTTTAAAGCCTTGGAAGAGAAAGAATCTAGAAAGAAAATGAGGTCCTTGTGTGGCGACAATGGTGGAGAGTATGTCTCCCAACAGTCTAATGAATTCTGCACTGCAGAAGAAATTAAAGGGGAGTTGACGGCACCCCATAACCCACAGCAAAATGTGGAGGCTGAAAGGAACAATAGATCAATTATGGGAGCAGCTCCAGCGATGTTGCATGACCAAAGGATACCACTTCATTTGTGGGATGAAGCATGCAATACAACAGTATACTTGTAGAACAGAAGCCCGCACCGTATACTGGGAATGAAGACACCTGTGGAGGCCCTTTTCGGGAAGCGACCAGATGTGAGTCACTTTAGGATATTTGGATCATCGGTTTATTGCCATGTGATCAAAGATGCCTGGAAGAAGCTAGATCTAACAGCTGAGTTGGGGATACTTGTGGGGTACACTGATACACCCCACAACTATTAGGTGTTCCTGCCTACCAGTTAGAGGACAGTGGTATGCAGAGATTTGAAGTTCGACGAGTAGAAAGCCATGTGAGTATCACTTGAGAGGGAGCTCAAGTTGCATGCAGAGGAGGAAATTTCAGTTCCTAAGGAGGAGGAGCCTCAGATTGATGCAGAAAAACTGCATGCAGAGGATCTGGGAGTGGAGACATCCACTCAAGTTGAGTCTTCCAAAGATGGGCAGAAATTCTCAAGGGAAGCTGACAGGTTGATGTTGATGTGCGAGAGAATTTGGTACAACCATCTTCTCAGCACAGACAGAGGAGGTCACCTGAGCGCTACACTGGTTACATGGCCCTGGTTGGGGAGTGTGTAGAGACTAAACCTTCTTCATTCAAGGAAGAAGTGTAGCAACTAGTCTGGGATGATGCTATGGTAGATCGATGTTGGCACTATCAGCTCAGATGGGTTGGAAGATCCATAAAATGGATGTGAAGACAATGTTCCTCAATGGGAAAATTGAGGAAAAGGTGTACATTGAGCAACCAGAAGGTTTTGAGACCTTCGATCTTGTGTCTCATGTGTGCCGACTCAAGAGGGCTTTGTATGGGCTAAAGCAAGTAACTCGTGCTTGGTACACCAGGATCGACAATTATTTCACCGGATTGGGCTTCACAAAGAGTGAAGCACATGTGAACCTTTACCACACCATGGTAGAAGGTAAGCCATTGATCATTGTTCTTTATGTGGATGACCTGATTTTGATAGGTGATGATTAGTTGATTAAGTCTTGCAAGGAGGACCTTGCAAGAGAGTTCGAGATGAAAAACATGGGTCTTATGCACTACTTTATAGGCATGGAAGTGTGGTAGAAATATGGGGAAGTATTTGTGTCTCAAGGAAAGTATGCCAATGAGATACTCAAGTGGTTCCACATGGAGAAGTGCAAGCCCATGCAGACTCCTCTAGCTGGTAACTGGAGGGAGGAGGACGCTACTTCAGGTGAGGTAGTAGCTGCTACTATTTATCGGCAGCTTGTGGGTTCACTAATGTATCTAGTGAACACGTGAACAGACTTATTCTTTGCGGTGAAGCAATTGAGTCAAGCTATGGTTCAGCCTACCAAGTTGTTTTGGAAGGCAACGAAACAGATGAGGGTCAAACAAATGAAAGCAAGGCTAAGACGGGCTCTAAAAGGAAAAAAATAGGAGTATAGGCTTAGGTTGCTTGCTGAAGCTTCCCTGGCTCATCAAGATGCTTGATGATGGTGCTACTCACCAATTTTGGTCAAGTTTGGAGGAGATTTTGTTTTTTGCAAATTTTGGAAATTGCACACACAGAAAATCTGGCTCAATGCACAACACCACTCGTGCTGCGCTTTTCCTAGGGGCACCGAATGGATAAATGGCTTACATTTTTGGATTCAGAGTGATGAGTACATGCACCCTATTGATTTGCTAAGTTATGGGGGTAGAACTGGTCCACCAAAAAGTCAAAAAACACCCTAAAAATGACCTTTCTGCCACTTTTTGGACACACAGAAGTAGTCTTGGGAGAATCAACTTTTGAGGGGCAAAATGAGCTTCAAATGAAGAAATTCTAGGTGTTTTAGAAAGTAAAATTGAAGACATTTATAATGAGCTATCATGAGCTCAATTTGGATGTCAGGAAGGCCTCCAAAAGAGACCTGAAAGTGGCACTTCACGTAGGGCAAATTTTGCACAGGATGGCTATTTTTCTATGTTTTGACTATGTTCATCGATTTTCTCTCATGGAGGATGTTTTACTGATGTAAATGATTACTTGGCTTGTAAATATGATGGATAATTAGTAGTAGAGGGTAGAATCATTAGATTAAAAGTCAATTTGAGCTTAAATGAATCAGTTTTTTCACTTTTAGAGGCAAATCGTTAAGATGCCTATATCCCAGTTTCTTGTTCAGAGTTGGTTAGATTAGCTCCTCATCTTAGGAATTTTACCCCTGAGGATGGGAGGAGGTTGAAAAAATGCCTATATATTTTTCTTCTTTCTCATTGTAAAGGGTTGGACTTAGCTAGATGCTTAGGCCTTGATTGTACATCATTTTGTAGCAGTTTAGTAGAAGATTAATAAAAATTGCAGCTATTTATTTGGGATCCATGTGGTATGGAGTTTAGTTCAGTTTCTTCTCTTGTGATCATATGTTAATATGTTTTGTGTACTTCATTACTCATTTCATTGCTTCTAAGTGAATGTTTTCAAGTTGATGGGCATAATTCATTACATCACGCTCTGCTTTGGGGAAATATTCACCATTATATGTTTTCTACAGTCTAGGAAGGATCCATGGTAATCACATGCTCTTCCTAGTTTCTCACTAGTCTTAAAGCACCTCACCCATCAAGCCCTAGAGTGCTAAACCTTATGCCTACCTTTCCCCATTCAACACCCTGCAATTTTGACCTGATTCCCTAGCCCTAACTGTCCAGCTCCTCCTAATCCAGCAAAACCCCTTCAAAATCAAATCAAACCTTTTGCTACTATACCTATCCTAATATCCTTTTCCCAATCCAGTCATCTTGGCTGAGATCCTTATGGAGAGAGCCCTCTCCCGGCCTAGTAGGGCTAGCTACTTGGCTAAGTGTGGTTTGTGGTTATCCTAGCATTGCCTTCCTTCAGCCTAAGGTTCAATCTAGGTGATAACACTATCTACAGTTCTTTACTGCTTATACATTGTCCGAATTTTTTCCATAGTCCTGGATCACACTTATTTACTCTACTGCATCCTTTTGTTTTGTGTTGATGATGTGGAATTCGTTATGGCCCTCCTTTGACTAATCACTTCTTGTCAACTTCAGCTCATTATCTGAGAAGATGATCTAGAAACTCCCTTCCAGTACCTTAGAGCTTGCATGCCTCAATGGAAATTTCTTTGCATTCGACGACAGGTTTACATCATTGACCTTCGATCAGATGATTCCATAGGTGTTCGACTTCAGCTTCACTATTCACAGTCATGGATTGTGTTGATTATACTTTGATAGCCATTGTCATTATTGGTGGTTTCTCTCATGCATGTTAACGATTTACATCATTGAGTGGTAATCAGGTGGTTTTCTATCATGTTTGACTTCGAAACATCTATTCACATGTTAGAATTCGTACATTGATCGGGTTGAAATGGAGCGCACGACCCAAGATTTTGTTTGATAAATTCCAGGTTGTGTGGAGTTATGAGTTGTTCAAGATTGTACACATGTTTCCTCTGGATGGATGGCTATGACTAACTGAGGATCTTTACACATTATCCATTTTATTTGGATGGTTGCATCCATACTGCAGATTCATGCATTATTAGATGCATCTTCATGTATTATTAGGCATAATTATCAGAGATGTCAGATATGTATATGTATATGTATATGCTTGATTTGCAGGTCTCCTGAAGGTGTTTTTCTCGTCCTTGAACTGACTTGTAAAGAATCTCAACCATCACTCCTTGTTCTGCCTTCATGCTTTAGGGGGCATCTGTTACACAATATTTTTTCATACCTCCTGTTCCATATCCCGAAGTGCCAAAACATTTACTACTGTGAAGCATATCCATCATGATATACAAACCAAAATCTCCCTAAAGAATCAAGACAAAGATTCCCTGAATTTTGTAGACATTCCCACCGTAGATCAACAGATTATGCAATATACTAAAGCAAAATACAAGATCTACTTCTACAACAAACTTGCAGAAGCTTAATTGATTTTGAGCAAGATCAAATAGAAAACATATAACTGAGAATGAGAAAGAAATCACACATGAACACAAAAGAATACTCTAGGGAAAGCCTTAGCTAAAAACCCCGATCTCTGTATTATCATACAAGTGGAAAATATGTCTAGATTACACAAAGCATTAGCTCACAAGCTATCTTGCTCTCAGTACAATCCCTCAATACAACTCACAGATTGAATAGACACAAGATATGCCTTCCCTCAGCCCTCCAAGCCTCCTATTTCCTTGCGCAATTTCTCTTGGGGTCCAATGCTGCCACCTGTGTGAATTGGCCTCATCACACACTCATCAAACTCAAAAGTAACTACGCAATCTCCAAGAAATGAATTCTTTTTGCATGCAAGAGATATCCTCAATAGAATATTCCTGTAACTGATAGTACACTGTCCCATCATCTGATCTCAACTGGGTCTCTGACTGAATTGACATGCATGAGTTATTTATGTCAATTCAGTCAGAGACCTAGTTGAGATCAGATGATGGGACAATGTACTATCAGTTGCAGGAATATTATATTGAGGATATCTCTTGCATGCAGAAGGAATTCATTCCTTGGAGATTGCACAGTTACTTTTGAGTTTGATGAGTGTCTAATGAGGCCAATTCACACAGGTGGCAGCATTGGACCCCAAGAGAAACTGCGCAAGGAAATAGGACGCTTGGAGGGCTGAGGGAGGGCATATCTTGTGTCTATTCAGTTTGTGAGTTGTATTGAGGGAGTGTACCGAGAGCAGGATAGCTTGTGCGCTAATGCTTTGTGTAAACTGGACATATTTTCCACTTGTATGATAATACATAGATTGGGGTTTTTAGCTGAGGCTTTCCCTAGAGTATTCTTCTGTGTTCATGTGTGATTGCTTTCTCATTCTCAGTTATATGTTTTCTATTTGATCTTGCTCAAAATCGATTAAGCTTCCGCAAGTTTGTTGTAGAAGTAGATCTTGTATTTTGCTTTAGTATATTGCATAATCTATTGATCTACATTGGGAATGTATATAGAATTCAGGGAAGTTTTCCCCTGATTCATTAGGGAGATTTTGGTTTGTATATCATGATGGATATGCTTCACAGTAGTAAATTTTTTGGCACTTCGGGATATGGAACAGGAGGTATGAAAAAAAATTGTGTAACAGATGCCCCTAAAGCATGAAGGCAGAACAAGGAGTGATGGTTGAGATGCTTTACAAGTCAGTGCAAGGATGAGAAAAACACCTTCAATAGACTTGCAAATCAAGCATATACATATACATATACATATCTGACATCTCTAATAATTATACCTAATAATACATGACGATGCATCTAATAATTCATGAATCCGCAGTATGGATGCAACCATCCAAATAAAATGGATAGTGTGCAAAGATCCTTGGTATAGTCATAGCCATCTATCTAGAGGAAACATGTGTACAATCTTGAACAACTCATAACTCCACGCAACATGTAATTTATCAGAAAAAATCCAGGGTCTTGCGCTCCATTTCGACCCGATCAATGTATGAATTCTAACATGTCAAAGATGTGTCGAAGTCAAACATGATAGAAAACCACCTGATTACCACTCAATGATGTAAATCGTTAACGTGCATGAGAGAAACCACCAATAATGACAATGGCTCTCAAGGTATAATCAACACAATCCATGACTGTGAATAGTGAAGCTGAAGTCAAACACCTGCGGAATCATCCGATCGAATGTCAATGGTGTAAACATGTCGTCGAATGCAAATAAATTTCCATTGAGGCATGCAAGCTCTAAGGTACTGGAAGGGAGTTTCTAGATCATCTTCCCTGATAATGAGTTGAAGTCGACAGGAAGTGATTGGTCAAAGGAGGGCCATAATGAATCCCACATCATTGACACAAAACAAAAGGATGCAGTAGAGTAAATAAGTATGATCCAGGACTGTGGAAAAAGGTCAAACAATGTATAAGCAGTAAAGAACTGTAGATAGTGTTATCACCTGGATTGAACCTCAGGCTGAAGGAAGGCAATGCTAGGGTAACCAAAAACCACACTTAGCCAAGTAGCTAGCCCTACTAGGCCAGGAGAGGGCTCTCTCCATAAGGATCTCTACCAAGATTACTGGATCAGGAAAAGGATATTAGGCTAGGTATAGTAGCACAAGGTTTGATTTGATTTTGAAGGGGTTTTTCTAGATCAGGAGGAGATGGACAGTTAGGGCTAGGGAATTAGGTCAAAATTGCAGGGTGTTGAATGGGGCAAGGCAGGCATAAGGTTTAACACTCTAGGGCTTGATGGGTGAGGTATTTTAATACTAGTGAGAAACTAGGAAAGCATGTGATTACCATGGATCCTTCCTAGATTGTAGAAAACATATAATGGTGAATATTTCCCCAAAGCAGAGCAGTGATGTAATGAATTCAGCCTATCAACTTGAAAACATTCACTTAGAAGCAATGAAATGAGTAATGAAGTACACAAAACATATTAACATATGATCACAAGAGAAGAAACTAAACTAAACTCCATAGCACATCGATCCCAAAGAAATAGCTGCAATTTTTATTAATCTCCTGCTAAACTGCTACAAAATGATGTATAATCAAGGTCTAAGCATCTAGCTGAGTCCAACCCTTTATAATGAGAAAGAAGAAGAAGATATAGGCATTGTTTCAACCTCCTCCCATCCTCAGGGGTCGAATCCCTAAGATGAGGAGCTAATCTAACCAACTCTGAAAAAGAAACTGGAATATTGGCATCTTAACAATTTGCCTCTAAAAGTGAAAAAACTGATTCATTTAATCTCAAATTGACTTTTAATCTAATGAATCTACCCTATAATACTAATTATCCATCATATTTACAAGCCAAGTAATCATTTACATCAGTAAAACATCCTCCATGAGACAAAATCCATGAACACAGTGAAAACATAGAAAAATAACCATCTTGTGCAAAAATTTCCCCAAGCATAACGCCACTTTCAGGGCTCTTGTGGAGGCCTTCCTGACATCCAAATTGATCTCATGATAGCTCATTGTAAAGGTATTCAATTCTACTTTCTAGAACACCTAGAATTTCTTCATTTGAAGCTCATTTAGCCCCTCAAAAGCTGATTCTCCCAATACTTCTTCTGTGTGTCCAAAACGTGGCAGAAAGGTCATTTTTAGGGTGTTTTTTAACTTTTTGGTGGACCAGTTCTACCCCCAAAATTAGAAAATCCATAGGGTGCATGTACTCATCGATCTAGATCCAAGAATGCAAACCATTTATCCATTTGGTGCCCCTAGGAAAAGCGCAGCGCGAGTGGCGCTGCGCATTGAGCCAGATTTTCTGTGTGTGCAATTTCCAAAATTTGCAAAAAACAAAATCTCCTCCAAACTTGACCAAAATTGGTGAGTAGCACCATCATCAAGCATCTTAATGAGACAAGGAAGATTCAGTAAGAAACCTAAGCCTATCCTCCTCTTTTTTTCCTTTTAAAGCCCGCCTTAGCCTTGCTTTCATCTGTTTGACCCTCATGTTGCAAATTTTGTTCCGAGTCCTGTAGTGGTGGACCATGTGCCTGATGATCTGGTTGTCCCTATTGGCCTTTTGTAACATCTTATCTAAGTGAAATTGACTCTTTCAAGCCAAATCTCTCTATCACCCTCAATTTCTTTCTCAATTGGAGTCAAAGTGACTGGTGCCTCTTCCTCTTGCATTGCTAACTTACCCTTGTCACCTTGTCTTTTTATCTTGAGAAGTTCCAGCTCCATGAGGACTTGCGTGTCACTCAACTACTTGTTCTCTTGTTCCAGATATGTGATGACATACTTGGCTCTCTCCAAATTTCCCATCAATGCTTGGACTTGAGCCTCCTTTTCTTGTATGATGATGTCTTTTATTGTTGCTTCATCCTGAGCCTCTAAGTCAATTGTTTGAGTATAGTGCTGCTCCAACTCATCGTGATCTGTCAAATCAAAATCTATCTTTTCCTCCTCATCATCAAAACTATACTCCAACATCTTTTCTTTTCCATTGTGCAGCTACTACACCTATACCTGTTGTGTTGATGAAGAAGGCAAAGCCCCTTCCACATCCCGTGGAGCTAGCATTTGACTATGAGTTGATGAAGAAGGCAAGGTCCCTTCCACATCCTGTGGAACAAACACTTGCCTATCAGCTGCAAAAAATCTCCTTGTGCCCCTCTGATATGTCATGTAGGTCCCTGGAACCTCAGTAGCTCTAGTCTCTTTGGCCTTCTCATCTATTTTCACCTGAGCACTGCTAGAAGGTCCCCCTGATTCTTGAGACACTGGTGGAGGAATTTGAGGACCCTGAAGATGTCATGAGCAATAAATGTCTCCCAAGAGATGTTGAGGAGGCTAAGATGATAAAGTACAATCATCTTGATCAGGGAATAATGATAGAGACTTCTCATCTGCTAAGGGTATGTCTTTTTATGCACAAAATTGGCCATCTTCTCAATATTCCTGAACAAGAAATAAGGGAGGTTTAACATCCTCAGCCTGGTAAAATGTATGAGAAGCCTGATGTGATAGGTGTACAACCTGAAAAATATGCTCTCACAAGTGAAATATTTCATGATTATTTTCATCATGGGGGCATACTTGTGTTCAAGGAATCTGAAAGGAAAAATTCTTTTCGCCTCATTTTTGTACCTGGGTTTAATATAAGGCTCATAATAGTGTTCATCCAGGTCCTATGCCTTGTACCACTTTTCCCCTACATTTGGAATCCTGGTTGTATCTGCAATAATGGAAGGTGAAACTATAAATGTCACCCTAGCAAGAGTCACCTTGTTGTCTTGAAGATGGGTTACAAAAAGCCTGGTGAGCTTAGGATGGTGTTGAACTCTCTCTACCTGCTCACAGAACTCATAGCACCCAAGATGTCTAAAAAAGTGATAGCCAACTGAGAGGCCTGAAAATCTCTGAGGTTTAATGGCTCTTCCCTGATAATTCTTTCTCCCTTGTGTGGTTTTCTCTGATGTCAAGGTTTATCTGTTGAATGTCACTACTGGTGTTTTCCTTCTCCTCATAGTCTCTGTCTTCTCTGTCCATGTTTGCACGTTTTGAGGCTGTGCACTCCTAGAAAGGGGATGAAGGGAGTGAGTGAGAGTGATTTAGGAGTGGGGGAATGGGAAATGACCTTGTGGGGGTATTATGAATCATGGTGTGGGGATTAGGGTTTCTAGGATTTAATTGAGGGAGAAACTAGGGTTTGACATTTTTCATGGTAAATTCCTTCAAACACTTCAAGTGCAACTTCAATGATGAGGTATAGTGAGGGCACTTACTTGTTTGAGAGATGAGAGGGTGCCTTGGGAACTTTTTATGAAGTTTGATGCCTTTATGGTCTTTTCTACTCAATGCACAGTTCCATGCTACAGACACGCAATGCCATCTCTCAACGTGCAGCGCAGTGTAATTTTGCACTGCTGAAACCTCCCAATGCGCATCACCCAGCTCAGACGTGCAACACTACCTCTTGAACGCATAGTGCCACTTAAATCCAACATTTGAATACCTTCCCTATGTCCAAATTGAGCATGGGATCTCTCGTTGGAATATTGTCGAGTCTAATTTCTAGAACATCTTGAATTTTTCAATTTGGAGCTCATTTTCCCTATCAAAAGCTCAATCTCCCAAGACTAGTCAAAATGTGCAGAATGAGGCTGCCAAAATGCAGAGTGATGTTTCAGTCAAATTTTGAAGGTCTTCCTCAACTCCAAATTGAGCTCATGATAGCTCATTGGAAATATCTCTATGTCTAGTTATCATTTGACTCATCAAGAAAGTCATTTGGTCACTCCAGCTAGGAGAAAGCTTGATTTTCCCAAGGTCACTCTAGAAGTGCATCAACTCTCCTGAGGCAAATGATGTTTTGGACATTTCTCCCAAACCATGAGACCTGTGTAAAAAATGAAGGATTTTTTTATTCTTGGGTCTATGATGGACAAAAAACTCTCTCACTTTTGTCAAATTCATCTTTTCTTGCTCAGAAACATCATTTGAATAAAAACTATCCCGATATGTGGAACATGGGATTTGTAGAAATGAAGGCAAATGAAGGGGATGAGGGGCTTCTAAATTCTTTAGAAAATTTTGGGAAGTAGGGAGGGATGTTAGGAAGTAAGGAAAAGTGCAATTTCAAGGATTTAGTGAGGGGAAGGGGTCCAAAAGGGCAAAATGCAGGCCTAACCTAGAAAAGTGTCAAATTGTAGCAATATGATAGGGTTTGTGGGAAATATAAAATTTTGTAGAATTTTTCTACACATCAGCTAGCTCTGATACCATGTAGAATTTTTCGTACAAATCAGCTAGCTTTGATACCATGTAGAACTTTTTCTACAAATCAACTAGCTCTGATACCATGTAGAAATTTCCCACCTGTAGATCAACCTGGTAATGCAATGTACAAAAGCAAAATATTTGATCTATTTATACAAACAATTTAGCGGAAGCTTAATCGAACATGAGCAACATCAATAAGAACACATATAACTAATATGGAGAAATCAAACACACATAACACATAATATATAACCAGGGGAAAGAACAAACCTAAAACCCCATCTCTGTATTATCATACAAGTGGAAATATGTCCGGATTACACAAAGCCTTAGCTCGGAAGCTATCTAGCTCTTAGTACAATCCCTCTGCTGCTCATAGACAGTTAAAATATTCTCACAAACCTTCTCCTCTTCCCTCCAAGCCTCCTATTTCTATGCACAGTTTTTCCTGGGTCCTTTAGCTGCAACCTGTGTGATTCTCACCTCACACACAATCCAACTGATGAGCTTCCTTTATAGGAAAAATATTCATCCAACTGATAGTACACTATCCCACATCTGATCTCAACTGGGTATCTGACAGAACTGACATGCATCAATTATCCATGAGTGAATACACAGTTATCTTAAAATAATAGTTGTCACATGCATGCAAGCATTAACAAACTATATCTCATTAATTTAACTTTTTAAATTAATCTAATTGAACTTGACTAAGTTAAACTAATTCAACTGATCCTCTCAATATAGAATTGAAACTTATCTCCTTTAATCAAGGGATAAATTCCTAAATCAAGGGAGAAAATAATTGCATGATCTCACAAAGACCTCTGGTCTGATTCTCCTCAACTAATTAACTCATAGAGAATTAATTAATTAATTTGAAAACCACTGGTAAGACCAAATTCAAATTTTACTTCATATAGATAGACTAGGGACTGCTATAAATAGGAAGGGACCCAAAAATGCTATTTTTAGAAGATTCTATTTTTAGTAGTTTCACCTCTCACCCAAGGTGGCCAAAAGGCTCATTGGCCAAACTACTATTTTTAGACATGTTATTTTTAGCACTTTCTAAATTTAGCATTTCTTGTTGCACATTTTTGAACACTCTTTCTCAAAAAGAAAGGCTTCCTCTTGAACCCAATCCTGTAACTCTGGAATGTTCTGCATGCAACATATCTACCCGGTCTGATTGTTCCTGAAACTCTCGGAACAAAAACACTCCCAAATGACCTCTCTGTTGGGCTAGAAACATACTTTGATGTTGACGCTCTACCTACTGCTGACAAGTGCTCCCTCTCTAACCTCTGTGCTACTACAACATATCCATGCATCTCGCACCGTTGCACCCTTCTCTATGCTACCCTGCACTGTGCAACACACTTGTGCCTCTCGCATTGTTGTAGCCTGCATGCTCTACATTGTCCTGGGATTCCCTGCACTGTAGCTCTCTCTACCGCTCCATCCACATCTGTCTCTACCCAATCAGTTAGTTCCTACTACTCCACATCAGGGCTCCCGTAGCAACGTCTCATCCAAGAGGTTGGGTACCTCAAGGATCCTGCCCCTCCTCCTTGGGACAATCTCTCTATATCGCCCCACCTCCTACTTGGAGGTATGGTTGCATGTGATCCCTCTGCCCACCTGGCTCGAAGTTTCCCCTACTGGAGGTCTCTACATGAGTAGATGTCTCTACTCGATATCCTCTCAGCTTCCCCTATTGTGGCTACTCCACAACCTCCTGAAGTTGCTGCACGAATCGTGGCTCCTCCACAATTGTCTGAGACCTTTTCTGGCGTTGCATGTTGAGAGGTAATATTCTCTCCCTCTCAACCACCAAGTCTCTAACCTTTGCCTTGCTCCTCAAGGATTTGTATGCATATTGTACCTCAAGTGCACACAGGTTCTTGGCTAGCACACCAATCTATTTCCACTTTCCTGCCGTCATGAAATTTTCTAGAAAAAGAGTGATTTTAAATCAACGATATCTCCCTCATCCGAACTCCGATTCAGCTGATTTATTTATTATTTATTTATTTTTATTTTTTTATATTTTATTTTTATTTTGGGTATTTTTCCGTAAGGAATCCAAATTTGCTATTTGTTTCTGAAAATTTTGTACAAAAATTTTCAGATCTTCTCTGCAAACTCTCAGCCCAAAACTCAAAACTTTGAAATCTCCTCTTAGTATACTATTCTCTCCTTGATCACCTGTGCTTCGATACCATGTAGAATTTTGTAGAATTTTTTCTACAAATCAGCTAGCTTTGACACCATGTAGAACTTTTTCTACAAATCAGCTAGCTCTGATACCATGTAGAAATTTTCCACCTGTAGATCAACTTGGTAATGCAATGTACTAAAGCAAAACACTTGATCTACTTCTACAAACAATTTAGCAGAAGCTTAATTGAACATGAGCAACATCAATAAGAACACATATAACTAATATGGAGAAATCAAACACACATAACACAGAAGATATAACCAGGGGAAAGCACCAGCCTAAAACCCCATCTCTGTATTATCATACAAGTGGAAATATGTCTGGATTACACAAAGCCTTAGCTTGGAAGCTATCCAGCTCTCAGTACAATCCCTCTGCTGCTCATAGACAGTCAAAGGATTCTCACAAACCTTCTCCTCTGCCCTCCAAGCCTCCTATTTCTATGCACAGTTTTTCCTAGGTCCTCCAACTGCAACCTGTGTGATTGTCACCTCACACACAACACTGACCTCTGAAATAACTGCACAAACCTGAAGGAGATAAATCCTCATCATGGATGAGCTTCCTTTATAGGAAAAATATTCATCCAACTGATAGTACATTGTCCCACATCTAATCTCAACTGGGTCTCTGACAAAACTGACATGCATTGGTTATCCATGAGTGAATACACAGTTATCTGAAAATAATAGTTGTCACATGCATGCAAGAATTAACAAAATATAGCTCATTAATTTAACAACTTGTTAAATTAATCTAACTGAACTTGACTAAGTTAAACTAAGTCAACTAATCCTCTCAATATAGAACTGAACCTTATCTCCTTAATCAAGGGATAAATTCCTAAATCAAGGGAGAAAATAATTGCATGATCTCACAAAGACCTCTGGTCTGGTTCTCCTCAACTAATTAACTCTTAGAGAATTAGTTAATTAATTTTCAAACCACTGGTAAGACCAAATTCGAATTTTACTTCATATAGATAGACCAAGGACTGCTATAAATAGGAAGGGACCCAGAAATGCTATTTTTAGCAGTTTCACCTCTCACCCAAGGTGGCCAAAATGATCATTGGCCAAACTACTATTTTTAGAAATGCTATTTTTAGAAGATATATTTTTATCACTTTCTAAATTTAGCATTTCTTGTAGCACATTTTTCAACAGGAAAATGATGAATTTGAGGGATATAAGTGATGGGAAGTGTTTAAGAAGGTATATTAAGGGTAGGGGAAGGTGTATGAGAATTAGGTTACAAGTTTTGTTGATGATTTGACCATCCAAGAAAAATATCCTTCAAAACCCTAGGAGAGGGAAATGAGCCTTACCTAAGCACAACTGAAGCACAAACAAGGTGTAAAATGACCCATTGGAACGTGAAATAATGATGACAACTCTTTGAATGATGGTACACTCATCCGAATGATGACATGAACCAATACTTGGAAAACTTTGGAAGGAGTGAAAACAATCCTAGACCTAATACCTAGTGACCATATTTTACTTGAAGAGTCACTGAAATGACAAAAAATTGACTTTGACACACGAAGACCACTTTATAAGAGCATATTTGATCAATGGTGGAAGGTTGCAAAGGCTGACACTAACAGATAGGACTTCTCTTGAACATATCGACGACACGACTCCGGAGTTTGGCAGCATTTGAATCAACATAGGATCAGAGGTCATGATGACAAAATGGTATAATTAGATGAGAATAAAAATGGATTTCCCAAGCCCTGGAAGGAAATTGACCAAGTGAGGATGTCCCAAACCCAACACGAGCAACAAATGAGTGTCATGTTCAAGAGTGACATGCTTCCTTTACAAAATTACAAGAGATGATTGCTTTCACCTTTTTTCCCCCACCATTTCTAGCAAGTACCCCATATATTGTTATTGCAAACTTGAAGGGGATAGCATATGCCTGCCATATAAGTTCATCCTTCAGATGAATCCATCCTAGTAAGTTTTACGAGTCCTATGAAGGAGAAACTTGGTCGCGTCATGGTGACAAATCCCATGTCATTTATGTTTTATGTGTTCGACGAAGGTGAAACTCGACATCTTTATCATGTTTAGAGAGTTTGAAAAAGAAGTGAAAAAGAAAACTCCAAAGGTCCCTTTTCGTAAATCATATCTTGAACCCAAAAAGGTAGAAAACAATATCCAAGAGAACCTCTTATCCATGTTCGACTAAGGTATTCCTTTTTCGTACAATAGTCTATTTTAGTCTGGAAAATGGTTAAACTTATACTGAGCAGACGTCATTTCATTTACTTTAACGAGTTTGAAATGACAAGTTCTTGAGAATCTTTTCATTTTTCGAGAGTCAGAAAAGAGCTTAAAGATAACTCCGAGGGGTCAGTTTTTCGTTTATTTTTGATGAGTATGAAAAAGTGATAAATAAAATTCGTTGAATCAGTCAAGATAAATCACCGTCACCAAGAATATATGACTTGTCGCTGCACAAGGAAACACACATTACCGATTTCAAGGAAAAATATTTAAAAATGAGTGAAATATGCCCTAATTTGGTAAAAATATTATTTAAAACTTATAAATAGGGAAAAAAGTAAGTCATTTTTACCATTTTACCAATTTGCAATTGTGAGAGCATTTTTACCTCATTTTACCTTGATTTTCAGGCAAGGAGCACGATCAATCCAGGACACCATTCGCCGAGCCGTTTGTTGTAGGTAAGAGATATGTCCCTTCCCTTCATTTTGGTAGTCATTTCATGCATTTTCATCCATAGGGTAGGCTGCAAGGAGGACTTGCAAAAATTTCACATCATGGGTGACCAGCGTGGGTTTCACCCATCGGACTCGCGCTACTCACCCTGTGGTCAATTAGGCCCTCGCGTTGGTAGTGCGAGAAAATTCATAAATAGACGCGTTGGCACTGAGGTAAAAAATTTAAAGTGAAATCCTCCATGTAAAATAGTTTATCTTGGATTTTGTCTCCATGGAAGCTCATGAAATGTTGTTTTATTGATTTTCCACAGGATAATCAGTCCAAAATGGTGATTGAATGGAAATAAAGGGGACATGAAGTTGAAGACCATCAGGCTATGCAGGATCAAGATTGTATTGATGCCTTACGAGCATGTGGATTGCTCAAATTCTTCATGATTCCTGGGATCAGATCACAACCTGAGTTATTGTAGCATCTGATCAATTGGTGGGACGTGGATTACCAACTATTCATGTTCAGGGATCAAGAGATTGAAACAGAGGCCGTCGACATTTATTTCACTACGGGGTTGTCTAGAAAGGGACAACTGGTGCAATTGTCTGGATCACACAATAGAGGAGAGAGCATGAATATGCTCATTGTGAGGCATTGTACAGGGACCAAGGAGACCCAAAGTGGCAAAATTGACATAAAGACCATTACCAACCTCCCACAATGAACAATATTGCACACCATGGCTCAAGTAGTTGGGCCACAAGAATTGCACGAGGCAACAAAGTCTCATTTCCAGTATGCAATCAAGTGTGTGAATCCCACTATTTTCAATTGTTGTGAGGGTTTGTTGGTGTGCATGAAGTGCCAACTTACCAAGTGCAAGTCAGGGAATCTAAAACAGTTTGGTTTCTAATCTATTTTGGTGATGTTCATACTGGAACATGTGCCATTGTTCTATTATCAGTGGTTGGAAGTGGATCCACTAGTGCCCAGAGATCCACGATTACTGAGATGGGGAGAGTTAATGCCTCAACATGGAGGCGGCCAACATATGTCATTCCCTCCAGTATTTTTTGGATGGCTGCAACAACATATAATAATGGTCAATGATTGGGCGTATGCAGGCACATATTTGATGAGCCACAAATTTGGTAACATTTTGGGCTCATTTGGTCTAATTACCCTTGTTCAATCCTTCATTTTTCATAACTTATGCATTATTTTTTAGTATGTTTATGTCATTTGTACGAATAAGGGTAGTCACTATTCCTAGGTGGCTAACACGTGCTCATTTCAGGATTTTTTGACACATGTTGGAGAAAAACCGAGCAGACATGGGCTAGGAGACAGCCAAGCTTGGGTTGAGGATTCGTAGGGGGTTGTCTATGGCATTAAATAGCCTCCCTCGGGATCTTCACCCCCAACTCCGAGCTCCAAAGGCCACCAAAACCGGATCTAGAAGGCAGCCAAACAGATTTCTTGGAAGGAGTTGTTCACTCACAGTTTGGGCAGCCAAGTCCCATAGATTTAGGAGGCCAGCTAGGGCCTCGTGGTGTATAAATGTTAAGGCCTCAGCCTTCGAAAAGGACTTTTGAAAAAATCTTGCATATTCTGTACTACAGTGCTGCTAGCTCTGTTTTGTTCTTTTGTAGCCATTGTTGGCATAACTCTTGACTTATGATTATTTTTTGATAATGGGAAGCAGTCAGATTTGATATCAGCTCTGAGTTTTCTATAGGAGCCATAGCTCTCAGGGTTGGGCCCAACCTGAGAGCCTAGGGCCTCCTTCTTTGTATTGTTATCTTTCCTTTAAGCACTGTGATTTTCCTTTTATGCATTTGAAACGTGGTTTTGTTGAGCAAGATTTAGTTGTGTTGGTTAAATAGGTCATTGTTGAGGAATAGAATTGCTTCAGATGTGTAGAATAGATTGATAGGATAATAATTGATAAAGCTCCAGAAAAAGGGTTGCCTGCACTCTCAGTTTCACCTCTCCCTTATTGGATCAGGGGCTGGAATTGTAGAAACAATGCTGCCCAACAAAAACACTAGTTTGCTTGACCATGCAATCTTTGGTGTAATGTCTTCAGTTGTAGAAGTTATTCATGCATTCAGACCTTTGTGGATGTTTCTTTGATTAAGTGTTGTACATGGTTCTCTTTGGAAATAAAGCTGCTGTTCATTTGTTTCGTTGATAGTTAGGATAGATTAGCTAAGATTTTGATTGTGTGCAGGATTTGGTTGGTTTGGTCAAGTACACACCGTGCAGGGCATATCCATCTCTCTCTCATTCCACCTAAGCTTCATCCAGGGCAGCTGCTCCATCCCCTAGTTAGCTTCCTCGTCTCACAACTACTCTTCTGCGCACGTAACCCTACCTTCTTGCTCTTCCATTGCCTTAGCCTTCCTTAAGTCAAGTCAGCTTTCCACATCCTCTCATCACTTCATCCATCAGTCACTGGGTCATTTCAAACCCCTACCCTACCTCTCTATCCATTCATGCATCCTCTTTCACTCACCCATCCTCCAAAATCCAATTTTAGAACATCCTGTAGAAATTCCTGAACATCCTGTAGAAATCCCTGAAACATCCTGTAGAACCCCTGCAGACTTCCTGTAGAAGCTCACAAGTGAGGTTGCTGGATAGCCAAACTTTGTGAAACTCTCTGGAAGGGTGTTAGGGACTCCTTAGACCTTCTCTGAGCCTTCCCAACCTTTTCCAAGCATTCCCCTTCCTTGATCCACCCCTGCACAGTAAAAAGCCAGTTAAAACACATGCATGATAATTTTGATAACTTATTTGAAAACACAAAAAGATGTTTCCTTCAGATAGAGATAGCCTAGGCATGTGCATTTTACCTTCATAGAAGTAATGGCATCTCTTCTAATAGTTTGCATTCTCTCCTCTGCATTAGTAGGACTAGCTGGTAGAATTAGGGTTTGCTAGGGTTTATGTTACTTTTTGGCTTTCAGTTTCTTTCTGCAAGTAGATCAGCTTCCTCTGAGTTAGCTTCCATCCATCAGTTAAAAAGCTTCTTCTAAGAGCTCATAGAAGTTGGCTTGAGCCCTAGCGGACTTGTGCTAGCTGACCAAGTGACAGCTGCGGCAAGAGCTAGTACTTGTGCATACAACACCGTCGCTTCCAAGTTTGTTACGAACTACCGGGTTGATAAAATTAAAGAAGGGAGTTCCAGGAGTTGCAGCATTATTGCTGCAATACTGGGGCCCACCATCTTTTTGGCGCCGTTGCCGGGGAAGCATCAAAGTATTGGTGATTGTTGCTTTTCTTCTATTTTCCTACACTCGCCTTCTGCTAGATAGTTTATTTCATTTCCATCCTGCAATTTCATTTCTGCAAAAGTAAAATAGATATTTCCTGCTTTCATAAATTAGCATTTCAATTCTGCAAGCATAGATTAGCATTTCATTCCTGCAATTTCATTTGAGCAAAATAGATTAGCCATTTCCTGCTTTCATTTCAATTCCGCATTTTCATTTCAGCAAGATAGCTAGTTGCAGTTCAATCTATTTCAGTTTTGCAGGTACAAGCAGAAAAATCAAAAAGCAATCAAAAGCCTTTCCATTTCATGCCTCGTAGGAACAGAGATAAAACCGGCAAATTCTTACCTAACACCCCCACCACTTCACTGAGTCACCCTTCTCTCTTCTTTGGTGACAGTGATCCAGAAGAACCTATAGGCGAGCCTCCTGAGATATACGAAGATCCTATACCAGAAGAAGAGTTAGAAACCACTCCACCTGAAGCCATGGCTGAGAATGGAAGAGAAGATGAGAGAATAGAAGGTGCCTTTCCCATCGAGAGACCAATGGAGACATGAAAATGAAAAACAAAAGCCCCTCCACTTTACCTCACTTCCATGGATTGACTACTGAAGACCCTGATACCTTCCTGTTTGAGTTTGCTGTCCTTTGTCGAACCTATGACTATACAGAAGATGAGAAAAAACTAAAACTCTTTCCCTCTACCCTCAAGGATGCAGCATTACGCTGGTTCATGTGCTTACCTGGAAACAGTATCACCACTTGGGCTCAGATGCAGCAAGCTTTCAATACCAAATATCGGGACTACTGTAGGTCCAAGGAAGCCAAGGGAGAGATATTTCGGATGACCATGGGAAATGATGAGTCTTTAGAAGATTATGAGGAAAGGTTCCAACTTAGCTATAAACGGGCCAGATGCACACTCGACCCTGAATCTCTCAAGTTGGTCCTGCTCCGAGGAGTCCCTGAAGACCTTTTTGATACCCTTCACATGTTAGCTGGAGGAGATATTTACCAACTACCTTATGAGGATATAAAGATAGTGTTTAGAAACCACTCTAGGGCAGCCTGGAAAAGAGGTAGGGGAAACCCCCTTTCAGCTAGTGCTACTTTCTCCAAGCATGAGTTTGTTAATCAACTGGAGGACCTCAAAGGTGAGTGAGACAGACCATTGCCATGCAACTTGATACATTCTGAATCTAGCAAAAGAAAGAGGAAGCTGAGAGGGCTTTGGCCATCTTCTGTCCTAGGTGTACAAGGAAGCACCCTAAGAACGAGTGTCCATTACACTCGGTAGAGGTATGTTTCGTTTGTGAGGAGGATCACCCCACAAACCAATGCCCAACCTTACCTGGGTTCAAGGCCATGTACCAAGGAACTGAGGCACCCACTGAACCTCTCTACTTCCTCAACCAAAGGAGGCCGCATGGACCTAGACCTTACCAGCAGGGGATGCACGACACATCTAAAGCTTATTATAGCCCCAACTAATCTGCTCCTATGCCTTCTTGGGGTCCCCCTGCTCATCCTTCCTAGTCTGTGCCTCCTCCATGGTCTTACCCACCTCAATACCATACTCAGCCCACTACTCATTCATTTCACTCCCATGTCCAGCCACAGCCTCAGTGGAATGCACCTCAACTGGGGTGGAGGCCCCAGTACAACACTCCTCCCGCCATTTTGCCTCCACCACCAGTTCAACCACAACCATTACCTCCTGCTCCTCCAAGACAACCCCAAATGCCTGCTCAACCGAACCCAAACCCTAACAACCGATAGACCCAGCAGGTATATACCAGGGAAACAACATGCCCTACCTATGCTGTGGAGATCCAGGAGATCAACCTGCGATCCGGGAAGACTCTTCCGGATCGCCAACCTCCTCCCCCAGAGGACGAGGAAGATAAACAGGAAAGTGAACCCAAGGCCACTCCACCCTTTCCTGAAAGACTAACAGTCACCACACAACCCGACCCAGAGGAGAATGAGCTTCTGGGAGAACTCAAACAGTTGTGTGTGAGAATACCACTTCTCCAAGCCATCAAAGATGTACCGATATACAAAAAATTGGTTAAGGAAAAGTGTTTCAAGCACCCAGGCAGGCGAAAAAGAGATGCCTCAACCATCAATGTCATAGGAAAACTGTCCGATCTTATGTTGGGGCAAGTAATCTGTCCAAAGTATTTGGATCCTGGGAGTCCTGTAGTTGATGTCCACATCAATGGCACCATCATACCCCACACTTTGATTGATTTAGGGGCTGCCATTAACGTGATGACTAGGGATACCATGCTCAAACTCAACCTTCAAGGTTCCTTAAGGAAGACGTCGATGGTCCTGCAGTTGGCAGATCGCTCCACCGTGACTCCCGAAGGGATTGTGGAGGATGTCTTGGTCTCTGTTGACTCTTGGGAGTATCCTGCGAACTTCTTGGTTCTTCAACCAAAGGCAAAGCTTACTGGATACCCCCTTATTTTGGGAAGACCTTGGTTAGCCACTGCGGATGCTTACATAAGCTGCCGAGCAGGAAACATGACCATAAAAAATGGTCCTATGTCCAAGCAGCTAGTCCTATACCCTCCTGCCCAACCTCTATTAGAGCATGAATTACCACTTTGGTTGGAAGAAGGAGAAGAGGATGAGGTGTACTCTGCACCCTTGTGCACCTTAGAAACCACCAAGGGAGGTCCTCAAACCGAGGATGATTTGATTGAGACCTTGATTCAGAATCCGCCTCCCAGTGCATTGTCCTTAGAGAAATTGGTGGAAGATACTCAAGCCAGCACCTTAGTGGACCTTTGTGTGACCGATCCACTCTCTCCCAGAGTAAAAAATGTGGAGTTTGGCCCCGAGAGAACGTTAAAGATCAACTCCTCCCTATCTCCTTCCTAGGAAAAGGAGCTGTATAGTCTGTTGGCCAGTCATCTAGATGCTTTCGCTTGGAACTATAAGGAGATGAAAGGAGTCCATCCTTCGGTCTATACCCATCACATCTACATCAAAGAAGATTGTAAACCGGTCAGGAAACCTCAGAGGAGAATGAATCCAGCCCTTAAGGACATTTTCAAAGAAGAGTTGCAAAAACTGTTGGATGCAGGATTCATCTACCCCATCTCGGATAGCGAGTGGGTGTCCCCTCTGGTGTTGGTACCCAAGAAAAATGGAAAGTGGAGAATCTGTGTGCACTACCGAGAACTAAACAAAGCCACCAAGAAAGACCACTTTCCTCTGCCTTTCATAGATCAAGTGTTGGATGGACTGGCGGGGAAGAAGTCTTTCTCTTTCCTAGATGGGTTCAGTGGGTATAACCAGATCCAAATCAGCTCGGAAGACCAAGATAAGACCACCTTCACTTGTCCTTGGGGTACCTTTTCTTACCGATTCCTTCCCTTTTGTCTATGCAACGCTCCTGCCACTTTCCAAAGAGCAGTATTGAGCATCTTTTCTGAGCTGGTCCATGATTCGGTGGAAATCTATATGGATGACTTCACCCCTTATGGGTCCAACTTCCAGGAAGCATTGTCCAATCTGGGAAAAGTTCTAACCAAGTGCATTGAGATGAACCTGTCCCTTAGTCCTGAAAAATGTGAATTCTTGATGACTGAAGGGACCATGCTAGGACATACCATTTCTCGCCAAGGATTGCAGGTGGATCCTAATAAAATTGCTCTCATCAAAAAGGTTCCACCTCCTCAGAAGGTAAGAGATGTTCAGAGTTTCTTAGTCTTAGCAGGATATTATAGAAGATTTATTAAAGACTTCAGTAAGCTAGCCTCACCACTGTTTGGCCTCCTAGCAAAGGATGTTGAGTTCAAATGGATGGACGACTGTCAAAGGGCTCTGAATGAATTAAAGGATAAGTTGGTGTCCACCCCGATATTGAGAGGTCCAAACTGGGCCCTACCTTTCCACATCCACACTGATGCCTCGAACAAAGCCATAGGGACAGCCTTAGGACAGGTTGAACAAAAACTCCCATATGCCATATACTTTGTCAGCAAAAACTTATCCAAGGTAGAACTGAATTACACTGTAACTGAGAAAGAGTTCTTGGCCGTGGTCCATGCCCTGAACAAGTTCCGCCACTACATCACTGGCTATCAAAAATTTGTACATACTGATCATGCTGCAATTAGATATTTATTTAATAAACCAGATGTGAATGCTCGTATTATTATATGGTTACTTCTGTTGCAGCAGTTTGATTTGACTATCGTTGACAAACCAGGTAAAGAAAATGTTGTTGCTGACTTTTTGTCTATACTGGATTTACCTGCAGGTAAAGATGGAATAGTGGACGACCAGATGCCAGATGAACATCTGTTTGCTATCTTAGTACTCTCTCCATGGTTTGCTGATATCGCAAACTACCTGGTCTCAACACAGTTCCCTCCGCATCTATCTTCAAAAGAGAAAAGTAGAATTGTAAGGAAGAGTACCTTATTCACTTGGATTGGGGGCAACCTGTTCAAACTTGGCCCTGATCAGATCTTAAGGCGTTGCGTCAGGGAGGAGGAAGACTTTGACATCCTCCTAACCTGTCATGATGGGCCTTGCGGAGGACATTTTGCAGCCAAGAGGACTGCCTTCAAAGTTCTACAGGCAGGCTACTATTGGCCCACGTTTCATCAAGATGTCAAGAGATATATCAACCAATGTGACCGATGCCAAAGGATGGGGAAGCTGACCCCAAGGGACGAAATGCCTCTCCAACCTCAAGTGACTCTTGAACCATTTGAGAAGTCGGGTATGGATTTTGTGGGTCCTATCAATCCTCCTTCAAGGCAAAGGTCTTACATCATTGTGTGCATAGACTATCTGACAAAGTGGGCGGAAACCAAGGCAATCAAAGCAGCGACAGAAGAGAAGGTGGCTGAGTTTTTAAGAGAAAACATCTTCTACAAATTTGGCTACCCAAGAGAGCTAGTCACCGATCAAGGAAGCCAGTTCACCTCCAACTTAATTGAAGACTTTCTTGCTCATCACAAGATCAAGCATAGGACTTCCACCCCCTATCATCCTCAAGCAAATGGGCAGGTGGAAGTCACCAATAGAGCATTAGAAGGGATTTTGACTAAGGTGGTGAGCAGCAGCAGAAAGGATTGGGCAGATCGCCTGGTTGAGGCCACTTGGGCTTACAACACCACTTGGAAGACCACAACCAACTTCACACCTTATGAACTAGTCTATGGGAAGAGAGCTTTTCTGTCAATTGAGTTCGAGTACAACACATTGAGGATGGCAGCTCAGCTGGACCTAGATCTCAGCCATGCCCAACAAGAAAGGTTATTGCAGCTAATGGGCTAAATGAACACCGAATGTAGGCCCTTCTCCACTCAGAAGTGGTTCAACTTCAGAGGAAGATATGGCATGACCAACACCTCAATGACGAGCAATTCCAACCGGGAGATTGGGCACTGTTGTATGATTCCAAACATAAGGATTTCAAGGGGAAGCTGAGGACAAGATGGCTAGGACCATATGCAATGGAGAAGTGTAATGATAATGGGTCTGTTCTTATTCGGACCATTGATGAGGAAGCCATCCCCATGCTCGTCAATGGGCATCGACTAAAGATCTACAGGAAACCTCTTTCAAGGTAAGAGTTCATCAAAACTGTGGAAAATTAGTGCTGGTCATAGAGAAGGGTTCTACCTCTGTTTTGGGCATACCCTGAGCATCATAAAAAAAAAAAAAAAAAAAAAAAAAAAATCATAATAAAAAGATCCTTGGGTGAAAACCTTTCTGAGGCTCCCAAGGCAGATGGCAGGGGTGAAAAACTCATTGAGGCGCCCCTGCCGTCTCTCTAAAAAATTGGAATAAAAAAGACCCTTGGGTGAAAACCTCTCTGAGGCACCCAAGGAAAATAGTAGGGGTGAAAACCTCCTTGAGGCGCCCCTGCTGTCTCCTAAAAAAAAAGGAAAAGGAAAAAAGGAAAAAGAAGGAGGCAGAAACAGAAAAACAGGCTCAATCTTTGGAAATTAATGCAGGTTGCAGGTAATCCATGCAAAAAAGGAGGCCTCTAAACTCAAGAACAAGGGTCCCTACCATGCTACCAGACAACCTCACCAGCATTCCCTCCATAAACACTCATCTCTTCCAAGGTTTGGGCACAATCTGGTCATAGTTTAGCCTTCTACAGGAAGCTACAAGACTTTCTACAGGAAGTTCTGTATTTCTACAGGAAACTTCCTGTAAAATCCTTGGACGGGCCAGGACCAACTATGTAGAAGAATTTGAAGCTCGAAGCCCAATAAGGAGGCATGCAACCAATGTTTTTCTCCATCACCCACTGTTGTCGCCTCCTTCTACCACCATTGCTGCCATACGATTGAAATACCTGCACAGTCATACCAGAACGTTGGACTCTCAGAAGAAATAATTTTCAAATGGAAAATAAAGCATGCAGAGGCCCAATGCGCTACCTGTCAAGGCGATCCGAGGACCCTGCACTTGTGAACATGAATCCACCATTTTGGCATGCACCCTAGGAGGAGAAACGGCTACAAGACGTCCTACACGAATCTTGTAGCAGTTGATTCGGCTAGAGCACACACCATGAAGATACCTGCAACTCATGAAGCCGAAGCATGCACCATCCACAGCCAGGCAACCGATCTTGTAACCAGCAGCAGTCAACGAAAAGGAGCTCCCGTGCCTGTGCACGAAGCGGCAACAAGCAGATACTTCACCCCTCGTCCTGAAGCATGAGAAAAATCACGTCCACGGCCGCACAGATAAGTGCCTCACCCTATTTTCGTCAAATTACATGAACGATGCTCTAAAATGTGTGTAAATATGAAAATGAATGGATTGAACAAGTCGGGTAGCCATTCAACTGGCCACCACAACCAGCCCGACGGCCTTGTCCGATCTGAAAAGCTTTGGCTGTGTCGACGAGACAGGAAATGGACATGTGGGAAGCGTCCAGTCGGAGAGAAGCGGCGATCTAACAGGAGTGGCGGTGGTAGATATACAGGGAATGATTCGGCGGTCAAGCAGACATGTAGCGGAATGATAGCAGGTGACGTCGGCCAATGGGCCGACGGGGACAGCTCACCCCCGTGCCACGAATTCCGCAGAAATTCAAATCCACCGGCTAGATCACGTATGGCGCACTGCACTCATTTATTCTCAACCGCTTTGCAGCCGAGTACGCATCCTAAATTTTCTGAAGGCTGTTACTTCGAGTTCTTGGCCTGTTCCAACGTCCTGTTGCTGCACAGAAGGCCCAGAACCACTGAAGCTCTCCCCAGCACCCATGCACGACTTCTATAGGAAGCTGCGCTACAGGAAGCTCAACGTTACGGAGGAAATTGAACTGTTCACGTCGAAGGTGGAAATTCTGGAACGAGGTAAGCCTGAACATAGTCCTCCCATGCAATTGGTTCGAAAGGTGGTGAAGTCGACATATTAAAGGGGTAGGAAACCGTGAATTAAAGTCTGTGCATGAATTTGCAAGCGTCTTCTTATTGCTACATGAGAATTGTTGTCGTAGTGTGTATGCGGGATTTTCTCCAGGGTTTCATTCATAATTGAGCCACTGTCAAGGCTCACTCATAGATAGTCATGAATTTTATAAACTGTGTGCATAACAGAGGCATAGCTCTGCGCTCTGTTTAAGGAAATCCCAAAGACCAACTTTTGTATACGAGCAGGCAGGCTCACGCCAACACAGCAAGTGTTTACCATGCCGAGAGGGTTCATTAGAAAAGAGCCTACAGATTCAAAGAAGTTACAGGAAACCCCTGAGGTGATGGACCTGTTTTCTCGTGCACGATGGACGTCATTCTGTGACAAGCTTCAAGGTCACGATGACGAGTTTGCAGAATAATTCTAGTGATCCTTGCAACCAAAGTCAAAGACGTTGGCCGTTGTCAACTTCAGAGGATTGACCCTCAGACTCACCCCACAGTTCATTAGCAGAGTCACTGATCTACTGATGGGGGTACCTTGGGATAAGGAGGAGAGAAAACTGGGTCAAAAAGCTAAGAAGGAGTTCTTTTTGCCAGAGGAACAATTCTCAGAAGACAAGAATGGAGTTCGAAGAACCAGCCTACAGCCGTTCTGGAGTGAGGTCAGCCTCCAAATTATGAAGTATATCACGTGCGAGGGGCGATTTAGCATCGTGTATGGATATCATTTCCGGCTACTCACAGAACTTAGGCACCAAATGGACCTACCCTCAGAGAAAAAGTTGAGCATTCCTTACTTCCTCCTGTAGTCCATGACTGAGTGTGCCACCAAATTGAGAGAGGGAACGCCAGACCAGATAGCCCATCATGGGCTCATTAAGCTCCTCGTGGAAGATGCACTCCACACGTACACCGTCCCTCTCTCCTGGGAAACCTTTCGAAATTTGACTAAGGATGATGACATCCGAGTGTTGGCTGAGGAGCTCACCTCCTCCAGCAGCGAGGAGAAGGAACCCATTCAAACAGAGAAGAAAGGTAAAGGCCAAGAAACCATGGCCAAAACACCAAAGAAAGAACACAAGGGAAAACAAGAGAAAAACCAAGCTGCCAAAACAGAGGGTGACAAAACCACACTAACACCCAGGGAGAAACGACTACAGAGCAGGGTGGAAAGGACTGAAAAAGTCCATGTCAGTGAGGGCACCTCTAAGGCGGCCTCAGTAAAATTGAAAGAAAAAGCACCCTCAGCCAAGCAGGCTAAAACAGTGCCATCTGTTTCTACAGGAAAGTTAAAAACGGCTTCTACAGGAAGCCAGAAATCAGCCACTACAGGTCTTTCTACAGGAAGTCCTGAGAAAGGAAAACAGAAGGAGAAAATAGCCGAAATTCTTGCTAGGGAGGCAGCAGCTGTGCTGGCCACCCTAAGTACCTCTCCCAAGCCAAAGGAGAAACGAAAGAGGGAGACTCCTCTGTATTTCAAAGCGAGGAGAAGTGTAAGAATTAAAATCGGCAGGCCCAAACCTCCATACAAAGATCCAATTACCATTGAAGACACCCCTACCTCGCCAAAGGAGAAGTCCCCCTCCAAAGTATTAGTCACTTATTAGCGGGGAGCCCGAAGACAACTACCTGGAGGGAGAGAATGGAAAGGTCAGCATCAAAAACCCCTCTATAGGATGTTGAAGCAGTTCTACAGGAAACATTAGCCAGACTCAAGGAGACCGAAAGAATGGAGGGGGAGGCAGCTACATCACCACAAAGGGAAGAAGAGGTAGAACACATTATGGAGCCTAGCCCCCAGCCCAGCTTGAGCTCTTATTGTAACTTTTTGGAGGCTGGGAAAATTATTCCACAAAAATTCACAGTGCCGCTTTTCTTTGCGTTGGAGGAAGAAAGAGTGAGGACCCACACATGGATGAGGATAACTAAATCTAAAGCAGTAGCAGATATAGGCCCCTTGGAGGAACAACTCAAGGAGGCAAGAAGGGAATTAGCTATGGCAAAACACATGGGAAACTGCCAGCGAGTATTTCTACAGGAAGAGAATGAGAAGCTCAAACTGCAGCTACAGGAACAGAGGAAAGAAAGGGGCACAGCATCAGAGGACACTATAGCAGAACCTCAAGGCAAAGAAGGAATGCAAGCTGATCTTGAGGAACTAATCCAACAACTACAGGAAATGGAATTGCAAGCAAATATAGAGATACAAGCTCTCAAACAGCAGTTGCAAGAAAAAGAGGCACAACTGGCCTGCATGGCCAGTTGGGCTATGGATGCTCTACAATGTAGGCAGCTGGCCAAATCTTATGGTCTATACCTACGGGACCAGTGGCTGCAATTCCAAATTAATGCATTAGCACAGAGGGGTATCTCCCAGATCCAAAACCCCCAGCAGTTCACAGATTTATGCAACAACAGCTCCACAGAGGACAAGGCCAAGCTATCAGAGTTCTACCTCCATAATTTGGCCCTTCCTAACGTAACTTCATGGGACCCCAACACAGTCATGGGAGATATGCAGCTGATGGCATTTACCTCATGGTTAAACCACGAAGAAAAGAGAGCGACAGAGGTCAAAGATGTTATGAACCGAGAGTTACATGAACCACTGTTAATTAGAGCAGAGCCAGGGGACCCCACTGCATTGATATCCGCCCACCAACACCTAGCAACCAACCCTCAGGCTTTATTAAAATACATGGATCAGCAGGCTCAGGCTATAGCACATTTCGAGGATATGGAACGATTATTAGGGGACAATTGTGTTCATGCTTGCACCTGAAGGTGGAACACATTGTCCCACAGCCTCAAAATCAGGGAGTATCACACTCCAACTAGAATGAGGGAGGGCCTAGTACGGGTACCTCTCTACAAGAAGTCCATGCAGAACCTCCAGGCCAGCTGGATCGGCCTCAAGCTAAGCCCACCTTTTCTTTTGGGATTGGTAGAAGGAAGCACAGAAAAAGAAGAGCATAAGCAGTGGGAAGAGGTGGAAAAGAAGGCCGGGTTCCATGACAGTGAGGAGGATACTACTTCAGAAGCCTGGGATGTGAGAGTGGCAATTAAAGCAATGAAAGATGAGGAGCTGGACTAGTTTCTCAGGGATGAGCAATCATTTTAGCAGGGGGTGATGATGAGCCCCAAATTTGGTAACATTTTGGGCTCATTTTGCTTAATTACCCTTGTTCAATCCTTCATGTTTCATAACTTATGCATTATTTTTTAGTATGTTTATGTCATTTGTACGAATAAGGGTAGTCACTATTCCTAGGTGGCTAACACGTGCTCATTTCAGGATTTTTTGACACATGTTGGGGCAAAATCGAGCAGACATGGGCTAGGAGACAGCCAAGATTGGGTTGAGGATTCGTAGGGGGGTTGTCTATGGCATTAAATAGCCTCCCTCGGGATCTTCACCCCCAACTCCGAGCTCCAAAGGCCACCAAAACCGGATCTAGAAGGCAGCCAAATAGATTTCTTGGAAGGAGCTGTTCACTCACAGTTTGGGCAGCCAAGTCCCATAGATTTAGGAGGCCAGCTAGGGCCTCGTGGTGTATAAATGTTAAGGCCTTAGCCTTCGAAAAGGACTTTTGAAAAACTCTTGCATATTCTGTACTACAGTGCTGCTAGCTCTGTTTTGTTCTTTTGTAGCCATTGTTGGCATAACTCTTGACTTATGATTATTTTTTGATAATGGGAAGCAGTCAGATTTGATATCAGCTCTGAGTTTTCTATAGGAGCCATAGCTCTCAAGGTTGGGCCCAACCTGAGAGCCTAGGGCCTCCTTCTTTGTATTGTTATCTTTCCTTTAAGCACTGTGATTTTCCTTTTATGCATTTGAAACGTGGTTTTGTTGAGCAAGATTTAGTTGTGTTGGTTAAATAGGTCATTGTTGAGGAATAGAATTGCTTCAGATGTGTAGAATAGATTGATAGGATAATAATTGATAAAGCTCCAGAAAAAGGGTTGCCTGCACTCTTAGTGTCACCTCTCCCTTATTGGATCAGGGGCTGGAATTATAGAAACAGTGCTGCCCAACAAAAACACTAGTTTTCTTGATCATGCAATCTTTGGTGTAATGTCTTCAGTTGTAGAAGTTAGTCATGCGTTCAGACCTTTGTGGATGTTTCTTTGATTAAGTGTTGTACATGGTTCTCTTTGGAAATAAAGTTGTTGTTCATTTGTTTCGTTGATAGTTAGGATAGATTAGCTAAGATTTTGATTGTGTGCAGGATTTGGTTGATTCGGTCAAGTACACACCGTGCAAGGAATATCCATCTCTCTCTCATTCCACCTAAGCTTCGTCCAGGCCAGCTGCTCCATCCCCTAGTTAGCTTCCTCGTCTCACAACTACTCTTCTGTCCACGTAATCCTACCTTCTTGCTCTTCCATTGCCTTAGCCTTCCTTAAGTCAAGTCAGCTTTCCACATCCTCTCATCACTTCATCCATCAGTCACTGGGTCATTTTAGACCCCTACCCTACCTCTCTATCCATTCATGCATCCTCTTTCACTCACCCATCCTCCAAAATCCAATTTTAGAACATCCTGTAGAAATTCCTGAACATCCTGTAGAAATCCCTGAAACATCGTGTAGAACCCCTGCAGACTTCCTGTAGAAGCTCACAAGTGAGGTTGCTGGATAGCCAAACTTTGTGAAACTCTCTGGAAGGGTGTTAGGGACTCCTTAGACCTTCTCTGAGCTTTCCCAACCTTTTCCAAGCATCCCCCTTCCTTGATCCACCCTTGCACAGTAAAAAGCCAGTTAAAACACATGCATGATAATTCTAATAACTTATTTGAAAAAACAAAAAGATGTTTCCTTCAGATAGAGATAGCCTAGGCATGTGCATTTTACCTTCATAGAAGTAATGGCATCTCTTCTAATAGTTTGTATTCTCTCCTCTGCATTAGTAGGACTAGCTGGTAGAATTAGGGTTTGCTAGGGTTTATGTTACTTTTTGGCTTTCATTTTCTTTCTACAAGTAGATCAGCTTCCTCTGAGTTAGCTTCCATCAATCAGTTAAAAAGCTTCTTCTAAGAGCTCATAGAAGTTGGCTTGAGCCCTACCGGACTTGTGCCAGCTGACTAAGTGACAGCTGTGGCAAGAGCTAGTATTTGTGCATACAGCACCGTCGCTTCCAAGTTTGTTACGAACTACCAGGTTGATAAAATTAAAGAAGGGAGTTCCAGGAGTTGCAACATTATTGTTGGAATACTGGGGCCCACCAATATTTCCAAGGAGGTTCAGATATTCTACTTCCTCTTGGGGCATAGTGGACCCATTTAGGTAAAAACTATTTTTGAAGTTTTTATATTTTTTTTATATGTGTACTGAGATTTGACTTATGATGGTTTGCAGATGTAGGACCAGAGAGACCTCCAGGGGTTTCTCCAATATTCAGGCAATTGGCTTGCTAGATTGAGGAGTCTCCTTATGAGAAGGGAGAAGATCCTATTGTCAAGGTAGAGCGTAACCTGGAAGTTTTACCAGGGGGATTCCAGAGTATGCCTCGATCGATGAGGTGCCATTACTCTACTAGAGGAACACTATAGGGGTTTTCTCCAGACTACGTTAGATGTTGAGATGAGTCATTAGTGTTGTTTCGTTCTATCATGAGCACCATGTGGGCAAATAACCAACTCTAGTTTACTTTCTACAGTTTTGTAGGCTTATAAAGCCATCTTTTTTCAGAACACCAATTTTTTCATTTCGATGTAGCAAACTCTTTTGCAAACACTCGATATATATATATATATATATATATATATATATATATATATATATATATATATATATATATATATATATATATATATATATATATATCTATATATATATATATATATATACATATACATATACATGTTTTCTTGTTTACCATGTTTGATATGTGACACTTGATGATTTACAAGTTTCACAAATGTCTATCTAACACATAGTTAGCCAATGCATCTGTTAATGTGTTCACGCGTCTTGGAATGTGATGATAAGTAATAAAATCAAATTCTCGTTCCAATAGACGAACTCACAAATACATTCTCAAAATTTGAGGGTTTCTAACTGAATATGTCATTAAGTTGTAGTACAATGAGCTGTGAATAAAGTTTTACTATTAACTCTCTAATTCCAAGAGCAATAGCTTCTGACAAAAGCTTGATGACCACACTATATTCGGAAATGTTATTAGTTGTACAACCTAAACATATACCTTATAAATTCACTAACTCACCATTAGGGTCTTATATTGCCCATGCAATGAAAGATAGATTTTGTGTACTATGACAAGCACCATCAGCAAAAAAAATGTAACGATTGTATGACATTTGCAAACGTAGAGAATGAGGTAAGCAGAGGAAAACATTTGCAAAAGAAAACTAACAAACCAAAACCACACTGCACACTAATGAAAACACACTAACGTAGATAAGTATTTACACGGAAAATCACACATAATACTTCTTTAGGTAAAGCTCATTTTAGGGCTCAGCCAAAGAATTTCCTTCATAGTCTACTAACTCATAGGCACCTTTTTGTAAAACTCATTTGACAATGTAAGGCCCATGCCACATTGGTTCAAATTTCCCAGCTCCCAATTTGTCATTGGCTTGATCATAAAGCAAGACCAAGTCACCCTCAACAAAAATGTGGGGAGAAATAGTTCTATCGTATTGAGCTTTAACTCGTTTCTTCTGGGCTTCAATTACTAACACTGCAAAGTGGCGAGTTTCATCGAGCCTTTCGAGGTAAAGTAAAAATTCCTCTTCAAGTGTGGTATTAGGGAGTAATTTGAAAACTGGTTTCCATGAAGGAATTTCACACTCAATTGGAAGAGTTGCCTCTAGACCATACACCATCTGAAAGGGTGTGAATCCATTGGCGTTCTTAGTTGCAGTTTAGTAAGCCCAAAGAGTTGAAAATAGCATAAGATGCCAATTTGATTTATGCATCCTAATGATGCGTTGAAGCATAGTAACCAAGACTTTGTTGACTGCCTCAACTTGGCCATTGGCCTGGGCATAATAAGGAGTTGAGTTATCGTGACACAAACCCAACCAAGCAGTAAGCTCTACCATCATGTAATTTCGGAAATGAGATCCATGATCAATAATGATGGCTTGAGGGACACCAAATCGAGCTATGACATGGTTGAAAATAAATTGAGCAGCAGTTTTAGCGTCATCATCATGTGTGGGCATTGCCTCAGCCCATTTAGTGAAATAATCAACGACGATGATGATATAACCATGCCCCCTGGCCGAGCAAGGGTTACATGTAATGAAATCAATACCCCATTTAGAAAAGGGGCCGATGGTAACCACTGGGTGTAGGGGTGTAGGTGGGGCACACTGCTTGTGGTTGTAAATCTGGCAGGTGTGACATTTTTTGACTGCTAAAATGAAATCTTTAAATATTGAAGGCCATAAATAACCGACATGAACAATTTCATGAGTAGTAGCATAGCTTGACATGTGACCACCACAAGGCCGAGAGTGGTAGTCATTTAAGAATCTCTCAGCTTCTTCGAGTGTCATACATCTATGAAGGATGGAATCGACACCAAAATGGTACAAAGTATTGCCAATGATTCAATATGGTTGGGATTGATGTTGAATGCAATGACGTTCAGAATTGGACAACTTTTATCGAAAATTTTGGATTTGGAGATAGACAATAATATCCCCATACCATGGGTCAAGAGTGTTGATGAGAAAGAGAGTCTTGTTAGGAATGAACTCATCAAAATCCGTGGTTGCGGAAGGAAGGGCACAAATTAACTCAACAAAAAAGCAGCGATTTATTTTATTTGGTCGTAGCAAACTCCAAATCAAACTCCTAAAGGATAACAATCCATTTAGAATATTTCCCCTAGTAACTGACGAGTTAGGATATAGGCCATGGGGTTGCAATCGGAAATTACAGTAGTTTTCCGCAAGAGAATAAAGTATCAAAAACGTTGAACAACATGAACAATTGCTAAAGAAATTTTATCGACATGGGAATATTGAGTTTTAGTATTGATAAGATTGCATATTAAGTATTAGATCACGTGTTCATTTCCATCATCATCCTCTTGCACTAGTACCATGGAAATACTACCATTGGCTGCAGCCAAGTACAAGAAGTAATCACGGTGATAGTTGGGGGAATGCAACAAAGGAGCACTAATGAGGGTGTTCTCCAATGCATCGAAATAGTTTTGAGAATTTTCATCCCAAATAAATGGGATCCACTTTTTCAACAAACGAGTAAATCCCTTGGCAAGTTCAGCATAATTAGGTACAAAACGACGAAGGAAATTAGTTTTCCCTTACAAGCTCTGCAACTGATATAAGGAGGACGGAAGGGGTAAATTTACAATGGCCTCAACATTGAGGGGGTCAATCCAAATGCCTTCCTTAGATACCACAAACCCTAGGAGACAACCAGATTCAATGGAAAAGACACACTTATGTGGATTTAAATGAATATTTTAGTGTCTACAACGAAGAAAAATTGCTTGAAGGTGGTTAGGATGATCATGACGCTTAGCAGAATGGGCTAGTAAGTCGTCAAGATACGGTTGAACAATGTGTTTGATGTAATGAAAATCATAAGACATCGCTCATTGGAAGGCAGAGCCAGCATTTTTCAGACCACAAGGGAGTATCCTGAAGGAAAAGGTTCCCTATGGGAAATAAAAGAAATTTTATGCTAATCAGTGAGAAGAATGTTAATTTGGTTGTAGCCATAAAAATTGTCCATAAAAGAAAAAATATCACTTCCGGTGCTTTCATCAATGATTTGATTGATAAAAGGAGTTGGATAATTGTCTTTTGGACACGCCCAATTCATGTCACAGTAATCAACACAAACACGTATGGTCCCTTGTTTTTCAGTCGTAGGGACAATGTTCGAAACCCAATTTGTTAACGGAATGGGGTAAATGAAACCAACCTTTAGAATTTTTTCACCCTCTCCCTTTATAGCAATTGCCTTTCTAGGGTGCACTAGACGAAGTCGCTGATGAACAGGGTTTGCATTTGGGTAAGTAGGATTTTCGTGCACAACTATACACAGGTCTATGCCAGGCATTTCTTCATATGACCAGGAAAAGACATCTCGGAATTCCTTAAAAAGGGTAGTGTAAATATTGATCTCATCTCGAGAACAACAAACCTTGACATGGATGTTCTCAACAATTCCTGGTTTAATAGAAACGTCGATATGCATCATAGCAATAATGTTCCCCATGTTTCCCTCAAACAAAACTTCACGCACCAAAATGGGCATTTGAATTGGATGGGTGAGTGTACGGGAAACAAAGGTATCTAAACACGATGAAATATCTCTGAGACTCGGGAGAAATGAAGAATACTGATGAGAATCCTTTTAGGGAGTTTCCTCAAGAGACACAACCTCGGTGATACTCTCGTCAGTTGGAAATGTCTCGTTCAAAGGATCTGGAGAATCCAAATAACCAGGCCAAGGGGACTGTGAATACGCGTCTAGATGCATACTAAGAGTAGCATGACTTTCAGAAGTGATTTTGAAGCCAAAACAACAACTTGATAGGCTTGTTTTACTGGGCTGAGCAGCATGACATCGCCGAAAGAATCAACCTGATCGGGGTGAGGAACAATCCAAGGATCGTAAGAAGTGGATATCATGTTGACAGAAGCGATGTTTGGAGGTGGGAGGGAAAAAGTTCCCATAAGAATAGAGTATTTGAAAAGACCTGCCCAAACACTCTCATAAGTAATGTCAGTAGTTCCCACATATGGCACATTTCCATTCAAAGAGCCAGAAGAGAAAAAGGTTAACTGATCAACGATGACTATTTTCCCCTCATGAGGAAAACAAAGCACATAGAACAAAGAAGAAACCACACAAAGCATAACATGAGTCCAACTTCATCTAAGTAGAAGGTTATAATTCAAATTTTCATCAACGACTTCGACTTATAAGTCAATGGTTTTCCCTTCCAATGTTATGGGCAAGTTCGTGAGAATACCGTAAGGAGAAGATCCTCTGCCATCAAATGCGTCTAAGGTGTTAGGAGTTCGATTGAGAGGTTGAGAGCCTATAGCTTTCCAACATGACATGGACATGATGCAGGTGGAAGCACACTCATCAATCATATTCTGATGAATCATCTTCCCTTTAATAATGACTTGGATTAAGAAAGAAAGTCGATGGAGAAGATGTGGAACATGATTTTCCAGGTCAAAGGTAATCAGACTTGAGCCTGTAGGGTCAATTCCTCCTATAGCATATAGTAATGCTTTCCGCTATGATGGAAAACTCTGGAGAAATTCCAAGGTATACATCACTGAAGGTGCTTGAGCTAAATCTTTGACAATATTGTAATGCTAAGAAGCTCACGCATTCAGATTGTAAGATGATTTCTGAAGGACACCCTTGGGAGGTGGTCGGATAATGAAGTCATTACTAGGTCTCTGAATATGAAGAGGACCAGAACTGGGTGGAGTATAGGTAGAAGGTGTATCAATAAATTCTTTCTCCATAGCTTGTTTGGGAGGAGTCGGATAATATTTTGATCACATGGCGACAGAAATAGGTATTGTTCCACCCATATAAACCTGAGAACCCGAAGATGTAGAATATTGCGGTTGTTCTACCAATTGGGTCTATTAGGATCGAAAAGGTTCCTTTAGTACAGTTAGTGTCCCTTGAGTACCTTTTAACAAGCGACTAACTTCCGCACGATGGGGAAAATCCTCGGTATAATGATCTTCCTCACAAATGAGGCAAGGATATTTGGTCTTAAGTTTAGATGCATCATTAGTAGATGATTTTGGAGGATCATGTTTTGGGTATCAGATTTTTCTTTTCCTTTACCCTTCTTTTTACCTTTTGAGGCTTTGTCTATTGCGATAGACTAAGCAATATTAACCTTAGAGGTTTTACTAGGATTTGGAGAGGGATTCGAAGGAGGATTTGATGCAATAGTCGAACCTGATTTCTACTTCGAAGAAGCTTTACTAGAAGTTTGAGTCACAGATCCAATAATACCATTGATAGGTGGTACGTCTAGAGGTTTAGAAGATGTTGGGTTTGTAGATGGTCTCGGAGCATCTAGCAAGAGATCATATAACATGCCAAATTGGGAATATACAAAATCTAAATATTGGGCATGGGGAATAGCTTGATCTTTGGTCACACAACCACCCATAGCTATTTCCTTAGAAATTTTGTTGACGAATGATCTGGTAAACCATTCAGTTAAAAACTCATCAGGTATATCAAACTTGATAAGGCGACATCGATGTCTCCATTCATGGATATGATCAAAGATGTGGGTAGCAGTATTTTGTTTCAAAGATGTAAGTAGATGGGTACCAATTTCATATCAAATTGGTAACTGGAAGTAAGAAAGAAGGCCATTTCCAAAGAGTTGAAGTCTTGATAAGCACCTTGAGGTAACTCGATGTACCATTTCACGGCAGCACCTGTCAGGGTTCGCTGGAAAAGACGTAGATGAATAGATTCTTCAACCCAGGAATTGGATGAACACCATAAATGGTAAGTCGTAATGTGGGCTTGGGGGTCTTCTACAGAATTTCCTTCAAATTTTAGACAATTGCCAGGAATCTTAGTAGGAACCGGAGGCCAATACAGTGAATGGAGTATTGTATCATTAGTGAGTCTTAACACATTCGGTAGTTCCAATGTCTCTAGAAATGGAAATTTTGGATTGAAAGGCATGGGAGGCCTTTGATAAGGCCCAACTTGTGAATTCCATCCTTGTTGTTATGGGTTTTTCCCCCCAAGTAGTGGATTTTGACCATAAGGAGCTTGATATTGACCCCACTGAGAGGTATTCTGACCATACAAAGGTGGATTTTAACCAGGGTAAGGTTGATAATGTCCTGCCATGGGCCATTGAGAATTATAAGGTGGATAAACAATTTATGAAGCATATGGATTACAAGGTTGTTCTTGTAACTGTTGACCTTGGTGGTAAAATTGTTAACCCTACTGTTGTAGGGGTTGACCTTGTTGTTGTAAGGGTTGGCCTTGTTGATACAAGGGTTGGTTATGCTGCTGCAAGGGTTGTCCTTGTTGTTGCAATGGTTGTTGATAAATCCCTTGTTGTACATACGGCTACTGTTGTTGGAAAGTTCCTTCTGGAATTTGCTGAGTTCTAGGTTGGTACTAATAAGTGCCAACTTGAATTGACCATATGCCCCAAATGAGAGATTTGAACCAGGTTGCATTTGTCTGTTAAGTAAAAGGTGGATTTTGAGGCTGTTTTGATCTATACAGAGGGTATGGTTGCTGATAGGGTATCTGGGTTGAAAGAGGCTGTTGATATGGGATTTGGTCTGATCCAGATGGAATTGATGATCCCCCAGGATAAGGTGCACTGCCAACATTTTGATTAGCTTCGGTAGCATGAGTTTGAGATCCACTCACGTAAGTTCCACCTGAAATAAGAGGTACATAAGGAGGAGGTTGTTCCCCCCCCCCCCATGAAGTGGGATAGATGGTGGCACATATTGTCCACTTAATGGAGGATGTGAGGAACTTATAGGTACATTAATTTCACCAACCATAGTTTTCCGTTGTACAGGAGCTGAATAAATGGTAGTTGGTATAGGAATTTCAGAGGCCACATTTGAAACAAATGGACCAGAAGTAGGCATGGCACCTGAAGACCAAATGGGATTGTGATAAAGTGAAGACGCACTTGGAGTACATGAAACCAATTGAGCCAAAGAGGTATAACCAATTGTAAATAAAGGTTTACTGCTTTCAGGCGGCGGTGGAGGTGCTACACTTCCCACATATGGAAAGCCTTCAATTGGAAAGTCATATTCAAAATCATTGTTAACACTAGGAGAATGAGTGGCTGAGACTTCTAGAGGACCTTGAGTAGAGGTTGGAAACTCACCTTCTGATGCCATGGGTGGAAACAGTTGGTGAGGGGGAATTTGGGATGATCATGGAGATACTTCCAAAGGCACACTGGGATTATCGTATGGACTACAAGACCATTGAGGAGATATGACCAATGGATCAAAAAGTGGATTGATAGGGAATAAGACAAACCTATTTTGACTCTCAGGAGTTTCTCGATCAGATTCTTGAGATGATGAGTCTCGAGGTGGAGGACAAGAGGCAAGGGGGTTGAATACTCGGGATAATACCAAGTTCAAGACCTTGGTTTTCAAGTGACTGTGAAATCTCAGGATGAACTCCTTGTGAAAACCCTTCATTGTCCAATGATGAAGGGGAAATGTAAGGTGAACCTGGTGGTTCAGCCACGATGACCTTTTCTCAAAAAACAATAAGGGATGGTTGATTTGAGCCTATAATTAAAATTTACTATTAATTAAGAAATATGACGCCAAGGATAACTGAATAGGTAAGTCATGTTATCGTGGGCAGTTAAATTTAGAACTTAAAACAAGAAATAAATAAAAAAAGGGTGTATTAGGCAAGAGAGTTTACCAAGTATTTGTGAACTATTATATACACCTTAGTAGAAACCAAGGACTTAACATATGATGACTGATCTCCCTGAATGATGTGTTTAATGTACCACATTTACAAGGCAACTGACTCGGTTAACTGTGGCTAAAGGATAACAACCTAGTGGGGTCTCCTAATATATACTTGACGGTATAAGGAGCACAAGTTTGTATTAGCGTTGTCTAATGCATAACCTTTCGGTGAGAGCATTCCCATATACTTGCCATACTAGAGTGCCCACGATATACCTAAGAGTACTGGAGAACTTCTGATATACTTCCGTACTGGAATGGGATTTCACCCTCGGGGTACAATGCAAGCAATTAATGGTAGCTGCTAGGTTTATGTTAGGTCCTTATAATACTAGTGATTTCCCCATTACTATTGTCGTTGTATCCCTTATTGTTACTGTTGTGTCCCTATTGTCCCCATATTGTTATTATTGTGCCCCATAGAATCCCACTATTGTTATTTTTGTGACTTTATATTATTATTGTTAGGTCGGCTTTGGTTATATTGTGATCCCTTAAACTCCTATATATAGAAAGGAGGTTTTGTCATTTGAATCATCTAAGAATTTTTCATTTGTGTAATGTAAAGGAGGTTTCCCCCTCGAAGAGGCTTATTTCTAAGCCATTGATCTATCTTTTCTATCTTTGTGTAAGCTAGTTTCATAACATTTGGTATCAAAGCTTTGGGTTCTAGGGTTTCGCTGCTCCAAACAGGTCATCATGGAAGTTTTGCTATAACTTTTTCTCTACAAAGTTTCAAAAGCTAAAAAAAAAACCCATTTTACACGGAATCGGTTTGAACCTCGGGCCTAAATTTCAGATCTTGTCTCGTTATAATTTTGGAGATATAATCTGAGGAAGTTAGGGTTGTTGCAGACCCCAGAATTACATTCCAAACACATGACCTTGGGAAAATCATCATAACTTTCGCTCTGAGCATTAGATTGAATTTTCATAAGGAGTTACAGAAAGAGGACAGACTGCAGTTGTTTTGGTATCAGTTTTAGAATCTAAGGTTGAAACAGTGACCTGTGGCACGTCATACAAGTTCGCTCTACTGAACCAATATATACTCAGGCCATCGTGGGAGATTTGGCATAGCTCTTCATTGGAGAATCCAATCTTGATCAAACTTGCGGGGTTAGAAATATTACTCAGAGGGTTAACGTAGGAATAAAATTCAAACCTTGGAGATCCAAAATTACAGAGATACATCAGATTCAATATCGAGCTCCTACAAAATGAAAAAAGGTGTGTAGTTTTTTTAAAATTTTTGTATAAGCTTGGTTTGAAAAATTAGTTTGAAGGAATTCAAAGGGCATAGTGAAGCATTATTATCGGTAATGATGCCTCGAAGAAATAAAATGGAAACACCTAGTAAGCAACCTGAAATCTCTAGCATGATTCATGAAGAAGAGGAAGAAATGCAACATGATATATCAAAATTACAAGACCAAGTGCAACAAATTTCACTCGCACAAAAAGTAACAGAAGCTAAGATGGATGGTTTAAAGAAAGACGTAGAAGCTAAGATGTATGGCGTGGAAGCTAAGATTGATGGTTTAAAGAAAGGTGTAGAAGCTAAGATGAATGACGTGGAAGCTAAGATGGATGACGTGGAAGCTAAGATGGATGGCATGGAAGCTAAGATGGATGATTTAAAGAAAGGCATGGAAGATTTGAAGACAAATTTGACAAAGTTTCTACAAGAAATGCTTACTAATGGAAAAAGGGTAGTACAGGAAACTCATTATATGAACAAGATAAAAGTTAATCATGATTTCATAGACTCTAACGTTGGATAGAATAACCACCATGTTTCAAAGATTGATATGAGGAAGTTTGATGGCAAGGATCTCGGAACATGGATACCACAGACGGAGCCATTTTTCGATCTCCATAATGTGAAAAACACACAAAAGGTACACATTTCAACTTTATATTTGGAACCAAATTAGTTTGTATGGTATCGATGGCTTTTCTCTCGTAAACAAATTGTCACTTGGGCTAATTTTACGGATGAAATGATAGCACATTATGAGGATACAAAAAAAACACTTTTTTTAGCCAATTGATAAATCTCAAACGAAAGGGTTCAATGATGGAGCACATTGAGGACTTCCAAAAATTGAATATAAGGGTAAAATATATTCCAGAGGAGCATAGGATTGATGTGTTCATAGGGAATTTAAAAGATAACATCCAACATGAGGTTCGCCTTTGGGAACCAGATTTGTTGGAGAAGGTATTCGGGATGGCAAGAAAAATGGAAAGAAAAATTATGGCAACAGAAAGCCTACCACTCAAAATCATAAATATGGAAGTGTTACTGCCCCTAGCCATCCACAACCTACAAGGTTGACACCACAACAATTTGAAGAAAAAAGAGAAAAAGGGCCTTGTTACAGTTGTGATAACAAATACACTAAAGGTCATAAGTGTGCAGAGAAGAAATTATTTTAGATAGATTGTGAAGAGGAGGAAGCATAAATTTCTCAGGAAAATGCCATAATATTAAGCTATCCATGGGAGAATATGTATTGAATATCCCAATTCTTTACATTCCAATGGGTGGTGCTGATGTTGTACTAGGAGTCCAATGGCTACAATCCTTGGGTACAATAGCTTTTAATTTTCAAGAACTTTTCATGAAATTATCTTCAGAAGGAAATGAAGTTGAATTAAGGGGTATCGCAGGGAAACCAAGAAAGATAATCAGCTCTAACGAAATGACAAAGCTTCTAAAGAAAGAACAACGAGGCATAATTTCACAATTATGTTCACTAAAGGTTCCCACATTGAAATCATCCATTTCTATAGATCTCCAAAAAGTCTTGGAAAATCATTCCAAGGTATGTGAGACTCCCAAACGCCTCCCACATATTCACGATCATGATCATGCTATTAATTTGAATCCAAGAAGTGTTCCTCCAAACATCAGGCCTTACAGATATCTCTATGTCCAAAAGAGTAAAATTGAACATATGGTTGCAGAAATGTTAGAGGCTGGTATAATTCAACCTAGTCAAAGTTCTTTCTCTTCTCCAGTAGTATTGGTTCACAAGAAGGATGGATCATGGCGCATGTGTCCACATTATAGGGAGCTCAACAAGCTCACTATTAAAGATAAATCTCCCATTCCTGTCATTAATGAATTATTGATGAATTGCATAGATAAATTTACTTCACCAAGTTGGATCTTCGTTATGGATATCATCAAATCAGAATGAATACTGAAGACATTCCAAAAATAACATTTAGAACTCATGAGGTTCATTATGAATTTTTGGTCATGCCTTTTGGCCTTATTAATGCACCTTCTACATTTCAAGGTTTGATGAATTCCATTTTCAAACCCTTAGAAAATTTGTGTTAGTATTTTTTGATGATATACTAATCTACAACAAGTCTTAGAAGGATCATGTCCAACATGTTGACATGGTGCTCAAAATATTGGAGGAGAAACAATTATATGAAAAAATCTCTACATGTTTCTTTGGAGTACAAGAGGTGGAATATCTGGGTCATATTGTATCTCATGAAGATGTTAAGGTAGACCCTAGTAAAATTAAAACCATTAAGGAAGGGAAAATCCCCACATCCATAAAGCATCTACGAGGATTTCTCAGGTTGACAAAGTATTATCGTAAGTTTGTTAAGAATTATGGGAGAATAGCAGTGCCTCTAACAACATTATTGAAGAAAGATGCATTTTCATGGAATCCAGAAGCAACAAAGGCCTTTGAACATCTTAAAGATGCAATGTGCCAAGCACCAGCCTTAGCTACATCGGACTTCACAAAAACCTTTACTGTGGAATGTGATGCCTAAGGAAATGGAATTGGTGATGTTTTAATGCAAGAAGAAAGACCCATTGCTTTCGAAAGTCATCCAATCAAAGGAAAGTATTTACACAAAGCTATTTATGAGAAGGAAATGTTGGAAATACTACATGCACTTAAGACACTTCAAGGTAAAAACAGATCATGATAGTATTAAATACTTTTTAGAAAAAATATTGTCTTCAAAAGAGCAGCAAAAATGGGTCACAAAGATGTTGGGTTATGACTTTGAGATCATCTACAAAAAAGGGAAGCAAAATGTTATGGCAAATGCACTCTCAAGAAAGGATGAGGATGTGGAAGCATTTGTTTTCACCATTTCTATTATCCAACCAGATTGGATAAACAAAGCAAGGGATGAATGGAAGAATGACGAGGAAGTGTGGGCACTCATTCAAAAGATACAACAAGATCCCAGTACATCTGATACATTTAGCTGGAAAAATGATTCGTTATGGTACAAGGATCAGTTATACCTATGTAAGAATTCCCAACTCAAACAAAAGATTCTTTGGGAATTGCACACCTCTCCCTTAGAAGGGCACTTAGGATTTCTAAAAACCTACCATAGGGTTAAGAAGGTTTTTTTTTGGGATGGCCTTAAATTGGATATTCAAAATTTTGTGGCGGAATGTTTGGTTTTCCAACAAAATAAAGTTGAAACAATTTAGAACCTAGGACTATTACAACCTTTATCCATTCCAAGCCAATGTTGGGAGGAGGTTTCAATGGATTTTATCACAAGTTTACCCAAGTCTGAAGGAAAGGGTGTTATCATGGTGGTAGTTGACAAAATTACCAAGTATGCACAATTTTGTGCATTATCTCATCCATTTAAAGTGAATACAATTTCTACTGCATTTATGGAAACAATTCAAAAGCTACATGGAAACCCAAAGATTATTGTAAGCGACAGAGATCCCATTTTCACTGGAATTTTTTGGACAAAATGATTTTCTTGTCTTGGTACTTAGTTAGCTCATAGCTCATCTTATCATCCTCAATATGATGGGCAAACTGAGATAGTAAACAAATGTTTGGAATGATATCTTCATTGCTTTGTATTTGATAAACAGACATAGTGGTTCAAATGGTTGCCTCTGGCTGAATGGTGGTATAACACTTCCTTCCATACTGCAACAAAAATGACCCCATTTATGGAACTTTATGGATATCATCTACCATCCATCACATCATATTTAAGAGAAAATTCTAAGGTTCAGGCAATGGAAGGTCACATCAAGCATCAACAACAAGTTCTCCAACTCTTAAAGGATAACCTCACCTTGGCACAAAATAGAATGAAACAGCAGGCATATCAACATCGTATCGAAAGAAGTTTTGATGTAGGTGATTGGGTATTCCTACGGATACAACCATATAAACAAATGTCCCTCAAGCAAGCTAAGAAGGATAATAAATTATCACCAAAGTATTATGGTTTGTACAAGGTGTTGCAAAAGATAGGTACTATGGCATACAAATTGGAGATTCCTGCAGCTTCCCAAGTGGACCCAGTTTTCCATTTTCATGCTTAAAGAAGGTTATAGGTGACAAGATTCCAGTTCAAACAATATTTCCAAAACTTGATGAGTAAGGAAAAATTATATTGGAACCTGAAGTAGTCAAAGAAACAAGAACTCGACAACTACGAAATCGATCAATTTTAGAGTATCTCATCAAGTGGAAGAACTTACCCATTGAAGATTCCACATGGGAGGATGATAATTTTATACAGAAGCATCCAGAACTACTCAAGCGTTGAGGACAACACTTTTTTGAAGGAGAGGGGCATGTTAGGTCCATATAATACTAGTGATTCCCCCATTACTATTGTCATTGTATCCCTTATTGTTATTGTTGTGTCCCTATTGACCCATATTGTTATTATTATGTCCCTATTGTCCCCATATTGTTATTATTGTGCCCCATAGAATCCCACTATTGTTATTTTTGTGCCTTTATATTATTATTGTTAGTTCGGCTTTGGTTATATTGTGACCCCTTAGACTCCTACATATAGAAAGGAGGTTTTGTCATTTGAATCATCTAACAATTGTTCATTTGTGTAATGTAAAGGAGGTTGCCCCCTCAAAGAGGCTTATTTCTAAGGTGTTGATCTATCTTTTCTATCTTTTTGTGAGTTGGTTTCATAATTATTTATAGACATCAGAACACGTCTCTAGCCTAAAGCTCTAAATGTTTGCGTTAATTTCTAAATGCTCCTTAGGTTAATTCAGTAAATTTTAATGTTGTTCTTGAATTATGTTTCAATTTTGGGCTCAAACGATGTCACCTGAATCCTAGAATGAAACTATATGAGAAAAGAAAACTTTCATTTCAATGAATTCTATAGTAGCAAGGGAAGAGGGTTCAATCAATTAATGCATCAAATAATATGCCTCCATTAACTTTTCCAAATGCAAGAGTGAAAACTGAACTTCAATTTCACTAATTAACATGTAATATATTTAAAGCAAATATGACTTTTACTTTACTAAGATGCACTTTACCTAATTGATGTTCTCTTTGATTTTCAGATGCTCATATGCAACTAAGATTGAACTAAAACAAAAATGAAAATTTTGAGTCAAAATGTTCCTAATGCAAATGATGCATCAACCAAAGTAACACCAAATTCAAAATCACTCAATGAAAATGCCTTTCACTTTCTCTTTCGAATAGATAAACAAATACATTCATTTCAGTTTGTAAACCAAACAATGTAATCTATGCTTGATGAATGACAAAGATGAATTTAAAATGCAAGATGACCTAGTACAAATGAAAAGAAAATTTGCACAAGACAAACCGAAACCAATGCAAATCAATGTTTCAAATGATTTTACCAGATGATTAGACCTAAACAATCAATAAACCACAAACTCGATGACTCTCACAAGCAGCGAGTGACAATAAAATGAACTATAAACCCTAAAATCAATCCAATTTCACTTAAACACTTCAAAGTTCAAAGAAGTAAGAATTTTATAATAAAATGAGGTAATCAATTAAAAAATCAATAAATCCAGTAATGTAGGACAAAAAAAGACCTCAGGGGCTCAGACACACTGGATTTTGATAGAGAAACCCTAGGTTTTTTTTCCAATCTCAGATATCATCACGGATGTTATGGCCAAACTGGCACTGAATAGGGGATCAACGTGATTGTTGTAAGAGAAAGTGCGTTGATAGCGTGGCTGTCAGAGAAAAAAGTGCGTTGGGTGAGGAATAAGGAAAAAATTAAAAATAATTCCACGAACACTTCCATTTAAGCACTCTAAGATAGAAACCAGTGTTTGTGCAAACCTATACAGATGCACACTAATTGAGAACGCGATGGTCGGTCAAATTGATCAAGAGATTAGTTGAGAAAAGAGGATGAAAAGGTTATAGCTTCCCCAGTGGAGTCACCATTTTGTTGTGAAGTTAAATCCCCTTTGCAGACACTGGCGATCCCTCTAGCCCAATGAGTGGGTCTACCAACAAACCAAACAAACTAACATACACTTTCCTAGTTTATGTTTAACAATTGCAGAGAGGCAGAAACCTACCTTGCTCTGATGCTAGTCACTCGATCCTTTGAAGATGACTTGGATCCTTTCATTCCCGGACTCGCTTCTTACTTTTTCTTCACACCCGAGTACCTACAAGAAATATCAACGAGCTATGCAAGATACAAGAGCATATATGGCATACATCAAACATAAACTACTTAATACATCAAGGAGTATTAAACTAAAAGCATAAATATTTACACAATTATGGAAAGTGAACATCATATGTATATGTTAATAAGCTTAAAAGGGAAGCATACAACCTATGCCTTGATGTTGGAGACCTCCTTTTGATGGATGTCCAAGTCCAAGCAAAGACTCTTCAAGAACTCCTTCTTCGAGCTAGAATGGGTAGCATGTAAGCATAATCTCAGCATAGGGATGCATCAATCAATGACCAACCATTTGGGGATGGAAGGGATTGAATTTATAGGAAGTGAGAGGGAGTTAGGGATCCACAAAAGAGGGAGGAAGTTCCACATATCAGGGGGAAAGCCCACGATGATAATATTAAGAGGTCCAATTGGGAGAGCTTGACCATATCAACAACAACCAATATCCAACTTGTTGTTCTCAAAGGTTCTAGTGCACGAAGCTTCTCCACCAGTTTGGGAAAACTTGCCAGAAGTGGTTCAGCACAGGTTTTCCTATCAAAACCCACACTAGTAGTGCTAGTGTATAATTGTGCAACCTATCATCAACATGGGAAGAAAGCGGAGCAAAGCGTGTTGATGCTAAAATTTAGGTTTTTACATAACCTTCTTCTAGATGAATTCAAGGCAGTTTTCGCTTGATTCTTTAGGGAGATTTTGGTTTGTATATCATGATGGATATGCTACACAATAGTAAATGTTTTCGCACTTCGGGATATGGTACATGAAGTGAACAGGAGGTATGAAAAAATACTATATAACAGAGGGGTTAGCCATGGTGTATGCACTGCAGAAGTTCAGACATTACTTTTTGGGAGCACATTTTAAAATGTTCATAGATCATTATGCACTAAAGTACTTGGTGAATAAGCCTGTTTTAGGAGGGAAGATCTGTCAATGGTTGTTATTATTCCAAGAATATGACTTCGAAGTTATAGTGAAGCCAGGAAGATTGAATGTTGGGCCTGATCACCTATCCAGGATAGAGACAGGAGAAGAACCTATGAATATTGAAGATAATTTTCCCAATGCACCACTGTTTGAAGTTAAAGTTGTAGATGATCACTTCGCAGATATTATTTAGTTTTTTTCCCACAAGAATGGTGCCTGCGGAGTACACTACAAATCAAAAGAAGGAATTGGTGGTTTGAGCAGCTGATTTTTTGTTGATTGTGGGACACTTGTATAAAATGGGACCAGATGAAGTACTGTACATATATGTCCCTGAACATGAAAGATAGAGAATTCTAACAAAATCTCATGGAGGAGTCGCAGGTGGGAATTATGTAGGAAAATCCACTGCATAGAATATTTTGAGATCCAAGTTATGGTGGCCTATAGTGCATAAGGAGGAAAAAGACTTTTGTCAAGCATGTGATGTATGTCAAAGGAAAGGAAAGCTATCCAGAAGAGATGAAATTCCACAAGTGACAGAGGTGATTTTGCAGGCTTTTGATAAATGGGAAATTCACTTTGTCGGACCTATCAGTCCATTAGGGATGTCAGGCTAGGCAGTAACTCCATGGGGCAAAAAATAATTGACTGTATTATTCCATCAAGTAGGTCCTCATTATATACATGAGGGAGAGACTGTTCAGTTCGTCTCCCGATGACTGTTCATATTCCTATCTATCTATTTACAATAATTCACCCAATCACAAGGATTAGGTGTCAACATTCCCCCCCTCAATTTGAAGGGATGTTGGTGAGTCCAAGAATCATTCTGAATCATTCAAGCTTTTCCCTTCCAAGCGCTTTGGTGAAGATGTCTGCAATTTGCTCATTTGTGGAACAATGATGGAGATGGATTGTTTTGGCCTCAACATGATGTCGAATCAGATGATATTTAGTATTGATGTGCTTCGTTCGATCATGGAACTTTGGGTCCTTGGCCAACCTTATTGCAGATGTATTGTCGATCATGAGTGGAGTTGATTGTACTTGTTTTACCTGCAAATCTTCAAGAATTTTCCTGAGCCACACAATTTCTTTTGTTGCTTCAGCTGCTGCCATGTATTCTGCTTCTATTGTGGAATCTGCTGGAACTGATTGTTTGCGTGATCTCCAGGAGACAGCTCTTGATCCAAGACACATAACATATCCCAAAGTAGATACTCCAGTTTCTTTATCTCCATCGGAGTCTGAATCAGAGTATCCAATCAAGCTGAAGTCGTCCACCTGTGTATACTTGATTCCAAAGTCTTGAGTTCCCTTCAAGTACCTTAGAACTTTTTTTGCAGCAGAAAAATGTCCCTCACAAGGCTTTTGCATAAACCTGGAGAGGATTCCAACAACAAATGAAATGTCTGGTTTGGTAGTAGTTAGGTAGTTGAGACTTCCTACAAGTTGTCTATACTTTGTTGCATTCTCAAATTCATTTCCTTCAATAGATGTGAGCTTTAAGTTTTGTTCCATTGGAGTGGTAAGAGGATTGCACTCTGTCATGCCAAACCTGTTCAACAAATCTCCGATGTATTTATTTTGAGAAATAAATATGGACTTTGGACGTTGGGTTACTTCAATGCCAAGATAGTAATGAACATAGCCCAAATCAGTCATTTCAAAACTTTTCCCCAATTCCTTCTTTATGGATGCAATGTAGCTTTCATTGTTCCCTGTCATTAAAAGATCATCTACATATACCACAAGATATACAACTGTTTTTCCAACTTTCTTGACAAATAAAGTTGCATCATCAAGATCAAAATGATTGAAATTGAGTTTCAGAAGATGCTCAGTTAGTTTTTCATACCAGGCTCGCGGTGCTTGTTTGAGGCCATACAAGGACTTCACAATTTTTCATATTTTATGTTCATGTCCTTTCACAGCAAATCCTTCAGGTTGGGACATAAAAACATTCTCTTTTAGATCTCTATTCAAGAAAGTAGTTTTTACATCCATTTGATGGACTTTCCAACCGTTCTGAGCTACTAGTGCAAAGAGTGTCCGGATGGTGGCCCATTTTGCTGTGGGGGAAAAAGTCTCCTCATAATTGACCCCTTCCTTCTGTGCAAAACATTTTTCCACAAGCCTAGCTTTGTGCTTGTCAAGTGAGCCATCAGCTTTATACTTGTTCTTGTAGACCCACTTGCAGCGAATTGGTTTGGTTCCAAATGGAGGATCAACCAGCTTCCAAGTGTCGTTCTTTATGAGGGAATCATACTCCTTTTGCATCGCTTCTTTCCATTCATCATGAGAGGCAACTTATTTGAAGGAAGTTGGTTCAAAATCTGTAAACAAGTTCAATTCACAATCATAAGAAACATCCATATCAACAAGTGAATTAGAGTCATCTACATCACCTCCATTTTGTCGGTTTGAATTTGTGGTTCCTGTTTTTCCAATTTCATCAGGGTGAACACTTTCAAGTGTCTTTGTCAGCCACTTTGGGGGACCTTTCTGAGATGGTCCAGGCTACTCTGTTGATTGAGTTGGGATTGAATCAAGATTGAGTCTCCCAATTCTATCAATTACATCACTTAAAGCATCATCCGTTGTTGGAGTTTCATGCGGGGGAGAGTGTTCTTCAAAAGAAGATTCCACATGTTGATCTAGTATAGGAATCCCCCCTTCAAGATGTGGAATCTGATTATCAAATTCTTGAAATGATTTATTTTTGCGAATCTATCCAAGTGATCAAGTTGCCGCTCAACAACATTGTCAGTTTTGGATGATTCAAGAAAAATTACATCTCTAGATACAACAAACTTTTTATTTACTTCATCATAGAGGCGGTATGCTTTGGAGGTGTTTGAATACCCCAGGAAGATACACTTACAACTTCTAGCACCAAGTTCGTTTCTATGTACCTTTGGTATCAAAGCATAACAGGTGGAACCAAAGACCCTGAGATGTTTTACCGAAGGAACATGTCCATACCACAATTCATAAGGAGTCTTGTTTCTTATAGCATTAGATGGAAATCTATTCTTTATATATGCAGCACATAGAACAACATCAGCCCAAAACATTATCTTTACATTTTTGAAGAAAATCATGGATCGTACCATATTCAAGATTGTTCTATTCATTCTTTCAGCTACACCATTCTGTTGGGGATTATAAGGCACAGTTGTTTGATGTTTGATCCCATGTTGGCGAAGATAATTTTCAAATTCATTTGATGTGTATTCTTTTCCATTATCAGTGCGAATAGACCCAATATGAGATTGTGCATCATTTTCAATCCATTTATGAAAATTCTTGAATGTTTGAAAAGCATCAGATTTATTCTTCAATAAATAAACCCAACACATTCTGGTGTAGTCATCAATAAATGTCATGATATATTTATTTCCATTTGCAGAAGGAACAAGCATTGGAACACATAAATCTGAATGAATGAGTTCAAGTTTTCTATGTGCTCTTGAATGTGAATCATGAAAAGATAGTTTGCTATGCTTTCCTAGAATGCAAGCATCACATTGCTTAAGTTTCCTAGGAATTGTAGGCAAACCAGCAACACCATTTTTCTTCAACAAGCGGAGACTGTCATAGTTCAAATGTCAAAATCTAGCATGCCATAATAAACTTGATGGAAGTATACCTTCTTCATGATGACAATTGTATGAGAAATGTTGTGCATGAGCAGAGGTTCCTTGCAGCTTGAGAAGCCTTTCTTCTTCTATTCCCCTCATGACAAGTGAGTGGTCAAATGCTTTTCTTACCTCAAGCTTGCCATCAAACATATGAATGGAGTGACCTTGCTGGCAGATGTGGACCAGGGACAACAAGTTTCTCTTCAGTTGTGGGAGATATAGAACATGATGCAAAAGAAAGTTTGGAAGACCAGGCAGTTTAAGCCTGATTGTGCCAAGCCCTGATGGCTTGATTTTTGATTGATCTGCAAAGTATACTGCTCCATCAACATTGTCAGTGAAATCTTCAAAAAAATCTTTTCTATGAGTCATGTGACAGGTTGCTCCTGAATCAAGCAACCAATCATTTTTCCAAGCAGTAAGTGAAGCATTAAACAAATCTTCATTTACTCCAATGTTACATTGTGCCTCAACATAATGAGCGGATTCAGGTGCTTTACCTTTGTTTGTATCATCAGTTTTACCTTTCTGCTAGTTTCTTTTCTGCTCAATTTTGTCCCATGGTAGCTTGCATGTAGAGGCATCGTGTGATCCATTTCTTTTGCAGCGAATGCAGTGCAAATCTGCCTTTTCTCCTTGAGAATGTTTGCCCCCCCTGCCTCTTAAATATCTTCCTCTTCCTCTTCGTCCACCTCTTCCTCTTGTAGAATCTTGAGAAGGATTCTTTTATTTATGAGCAAGGCACACAGTCTCTTCAGAAGATTCAGGGGTTGTCTTCTTTCCAAAAGCTTTCTCTCTTTCAGCAAACTTTTTCACAAGAGAGTCAAAGGTTATATCTTTGAGATTTCCATTTGCTTGCAATGACTCAATATAATTGGAGTAAGTAGGATAAAGTGCTTTGAGAAAAGCAATAAGAGGAATATCCAAATCAACCTTAGTGGATTTTATATCATGCATTATAGACTTTACTTCAGATGCAAGAGCAAGAGGATCATTATTTTGCAGTTCAAGAGTGAAGAGTTTAATCATGAGTTGAATGACTTCAAGTGCAGAATGTGAGTCATAGAGTTCTTTCAGCTTTTGTAAGGCTTCAAAGGCAGTTGAATATGACGAAATATGGTGACTCACCTCTTCATTTACAGATGCTGCGAATAATGCATAAGCTTTGTTGTTCTTGTTTTCCCAAATGACGAGCTCTTTGTCTGAGGTAGGATGTACTGGGTCATTGTCTCCTTCTCCGACACACACTCCTTTCCACAACTCATTGAAGATGAGGGTGTTTTTTATCATCTGGGACCATTCAGGATAGTTCTCCTTGCCAGTGAGAACTATTCCTACCATGGATATGATTGAATGCATTTTGTAAAAAAAATACTTCTGCTGATAGAAAAATACTTCTGCCAATATACAGTAAAATTGTACTCAAAAGAGCATTCTCAAAAGATTTCAAATCTCTTCCTCATATACCAATATGTACATCAATACCTCACGCTACAACTTTATGCAACATATTTTCTCCAAACTTATTTTCTTCAAATCCCTCCAATGTTTGATATAAAAGCATCCAACATTTCATTCAAATATTACGTATTACATATCACTTCAACGTTTTAAATGTAATATACGCCCATTACATTTACATATTACATATCACTTCAATGCTTTAAATGTAATATACCCCCATTACATTTACATATTACATATCACTTCAACGCTTTAAATGTAATATACGCCCATTACATTTACATATTACATATCACTTCAACGCTTTAAATGTAATATACGCCCATTACATATTATATTTCACTTCAACGTTTTAAATGTAATATACGCCCATTACAAAATATTACATATTTCACTTCAACATTTTATATGTTCTAATGGTAATATTACATATTACATTACCATACAATGAAACACGCAGGCATGATGATTTCCCACAGGTGAGGAGCAGCGGTGCGTGGTCTCTTAAGATTGTGCAGTGGCAGGGCTTCTTCCATCGGGAGCTCGGCCTCTTTGGATGTTCTTATCTCGTTTAGCCACACAACAATGGCGTTCTAACGCAAGTCTCCAGGCAGAAGGATTATGGAAAGGGAATAGCGATCGTCGCAGGAATCGAAAAATACAGCGGTTCTTTACACAGGTAAAAAACAGAATGGTAGTTCGTCAAATGAGGAGACCCTCGAAATCTTTATTAACATCTCTCAGGCGATGCCAGAAGGATTATGCAATTGCAGCGTTTCTAGAGCCAACGTATACGCTTTCAAAATAGCGTGATAGCATTTCAAAACAGCCATAGTACAAGCGCTGGTTAAAACGCAAGACCTCTGTGCAGTTTTGAACAGTCAAGGAGACACACGACACATGGAAGTCTGTTGCAGCAGGGTCGAGGTGGACATAGCAGCGTATGAGCGTATGGGAGCCAAACGCAGCAGAGTAACGTAGCAGCAGTCAATGGTGTAGGTAGGCTCGACAGAAAATGTCAGGGAACTGACACCAACGAATATATGGGCAGCGTATTGTATGGAGCAGGGCGCAGGTAATGGAATATTGAGCAGAGCGCAGGTAATGGAATATGGAGCAGAGCGCAGGTAGTACAGGCACTCAGTCAGACAAGGGAGTTACAAGGCACAAGAGCTAAAAAAGGAGCTGGCTCTGATACCATGTCAGGCCAGGCAGTAACTCCATGGGGCAGAAAATAATTGACTGTATTATTCCATCAGGTAGGTCCTCATTATATACATGAGGGAGAGACTGTTCAGTTCGTCTCCTGATGATTGTTCTATTCCTATCTATCTATTTACAATAATTCACCCAATCACAAGGATTAGGTGTCAACAAGGGAAAAGGACTGGTGCAATATATATCATCACCATGACTGATTATTTGATAATGTGGGTCAAGGAGAAACGGATAAAGGATTACAATGCAGAAACTGCTGAAAAGTTTATTTTTGAGTATGTATTGTCTAGATTTCGTTGTCTGTAGATATTGATAGGTGACCAAGGGGCAAATTTTTTGAGTAGGATGATTGAAGCACTAACTGAGGAATTTCAAGTTTACCATCAGAAGAGCACTCCCTATCATCCTTAGGAAAATGGGATAGTGGAATCTTTCAATAAGATTATGGAGAATGCATTGACCAAGGTGTGCAACATAAACATGGATGAATGGGACTTGAGGATTCCAGCGATCTTATGGGCATATAGAACCACATGCAGGAAATTGACTGAGCAGACACCTTTCAGGTTAGTATAAGGACAAGAAGCAATTATGCCTATGGAATACATTGTGCCAAGTCTGAGAATTGCAGCTGTCATAGATATGGCAGACCCCAACATGATGAATGAAAGAATGTCACAGATACTAGCCTTAGAATAAGACAGATTCATAGTAGGATTCCATCAGCAGGTGAAGAAATAAAGGGAGAAACCCTAGAATTACAAGCACATCAAGAAGAAGATATTTTGTGAACGAAATCTTGTATTATTATATAACAGTAAGTTCAGGAAGTTCCTGGGAAAATTTAAGACACATTGGTTGGGGCCATACATCATCAAGAAAATTTTAGATGATGGTGTTGTTCGGCTCGCGAAGTTGAATGGTCAGATGATTCCAAGACGAGTAAATGGTAGTAGAATGAATATATACAAGGACAAATATGTCCGTGGAGCTTCACGCTAAAAAATGAAGGAAATGAAGTCTTAGTGTCACCTACAGTTGAAAGTGGGCACGAGACTATAAACTACTCTATAAGAAGGGACTTCGTCAAAGTAAGATTTTTGCACAATACTCAAGAGTGTGATAGAATCTGAAGGAGCTGTGATGAAGAAGAGGTGACTACACCAAAGGGGAATTCTGACAAAGTTAACTAGAAATATGACTGTCAGAAGGAAAGAGGGCACCGTTAAAAGGAAATTACTGTTGAGAGGCGTGGGACAAAAGAATTTATGAAGCACAACTAGCTGTATCTAGCCCATACCTACATTAAATGAGCCAAATATAAGCCAATCATGAGCCTGGGAATTCAAAATTGTTATAAAAACCACATCCCACGCCACATTTTACACTTTGCTGCCTAGAGAGATCAGAAATTGTGCCTAAGTGAAGAAGAGCTATTGCATGTCTGAGAGGAGCTGGGAAGAATTGGTGAGGATATTTACAAAGAAAGGGCTAGTTGGTATCATGGAGTCGGAGTCACAAGCAGGAAAGACCACAGGGGAGAATGTATCAATGTCCCTGACATGTTACGGTTGGCAAGAAAGGTGCTTGTATAGTTACAAGCACAACCGCAAGTTTAGGCAAAACCACAATCGCAACCACAGAAGATGAAGGATAAGATACCATCTGAGGTCTCTACAACAGAATTAAGAACATCACTGTAGAAGAAGACACATAAGGAAATGTGTGTGAAGAACATGGAAGATAAGGGTAAAATGCCTATGTAGAAAGGAAAGAAACTGATCCATCAAGAGGGACCTCAGTAGGTCCATGACAGTGAGGAAGAAGTTGAGTTTCAGCAGAAGGAGACTGAGGATATGGATATTCCCTCTGTTCTCCTAGCATAAATGCCACTAAGGAAGTCAGGCGCAAAGCTAGTTAAGGAACCAAAAGAAGGGAAATTTTCTACCGGCATGCCATTATTGCTAGAGGAGGTGCCTTTTGAAGGAGAAGTGTTGGGGAAGATCCCCCAACTAAAAATGGAAGACTGAGATTTCAATGACAGAAGAAAATACCTACAGTTTGAGCCCAGTAGGTACTTGAAGAAATTATACTACCTAGACAATGAAATTACAATATTGGAACTGAAAGAATGGGTTGCGGGAGTGCAGAGAGCAAGGATTTTGTACATGCTAAATGTGCCACACTTCAATCAAAGCCCATTTAGTACAATCTATGTGTGGAAGCTCCGCGCACTAGTACATGATGATTGTATTTTGTTAGGGACGAGGATCTCGATTGATGAGATACTCATCAAAAGAATAACAACACTTCCATATCAAGGAAAGGACCCCACAAATCAATTTGTGGGTAAAACCAAAGACAAGGAGATGACCTAGATGATGAAAGAAAGTTTGGATTAGTGAGGAAATCCCACAGATATGAGATAAACTCTATTAAGGATCTGGGTGTACACTTCACCGCACATATCTTAGTAGGGAAGATCATGAGGAAGTGCAGTGTGAATGAGGTGTCTGTAGTAGTAGTGTCATTAGCAGAACAATGCAGCGAAGGGGTCCAGTTCAACTGGGCTTCTTATCTATGTAAAAAGTTTTTGATGGATTGCAAGGAAGCAAAGGAAGAAGGTAAGACCTTCCACTATGCCTGGCTACTAATTCTAATTGCACTTATTGCATGGAAGGAACCAGAAGATTCTCAATTTCCAATTGTTGAGGTGGATGTGTGTGAAGCAATGAGGTATGCTTCACTATGGTTTACGAGGGAGCTAACACGTTCAACATAGAACAAGATCTTATGTGTAGTCATGGCGATGGATCTACATATGGTAGTGAATCAGTATCCCATATTGTCACCAAGCTTGTACAAATAATACTGTCATATTGCGGAGTTCAAGGCAGACTTTCACAAGGTGTATGTGAAAGCGAGGAAGGACCCAATGGAGACATGGAATCCATTTCCATACCTGGTAACAAAAGATGATCTCCTCACGATAGTGCAAGATTGGCCAGAGGAATGGATGACTCCACCCAGTGGAACGGTTGGAGCAGTTGGAACAGAGAAGGGTACTTCGTAGGGTGCGGGTACGAGTAGAAAATATGTCGATGAAGAGACAAAAGAAACAGGGCAAGGACAGGAACACGAAGAACACCTCAGCGATGCAGAGGTATCAGAAGATTCACCCTTTGTGGTGAAAATGTGGCCAAGAAAGAAGCAGAAGGTAGATAAGAGTAAGGGAGCAGTGCCACTCGTCCTCACTGATGGGGACATCGACAAGATAGCAGAAAAGATCCAGGAGATCAACACGGAAACTTAGGACAAGATTGATGATCATTGCAAAACAATCTTGGTTGAGGTATAGTAGGGCATGGTGGAGTTGAAGGTGTTGCTGCAGGCAGTGAGGAAATGAGAGTAGGTAACCTAGCCATTGCAACTAGAACAAAGACTAGAAACAACCTATGGAGTTAGACCATTACACATGCCAGTGGGGGCAATAAAGTTTTAAGCAGCAACAGATATAAAGCTAGCCAAATCATGGCACAATGTCTAGATGAATGTCATTGCACTACCCCTCTAGATGATGCATGAATTTCACCAAGGTATCACTGTAAAATTGCAGGAACGAGAGAAATGTTTGTCGTTGTTAAAAGAAAAGGTGGACTCAGAAAAATAAATGATGCAGAAGGAACTGAAGAAATTGGCCAAGGATAGGGAGGAAGCAAGGTAGCAATGAGAAAAACTAGAGAAGGCCCTTTCTAAGACTTGCAACATAGTTCCAGACATGAAGGTCCATGAGGATGAAGCACCAGTAGAAAAGGTCGTGAAGCTCACCCTCATGATCAAGGACTCAAATAATGTTATAGCTAAGTTGAAATTTGATTACGAAGTGAAGATATCAGAGCTACAAATAAGGTTGCAGCCAAGTACGCCACCATAGGTTCGAGAGCAAAGACAAAGGGACCTCAACGTAACATTGAAAGAAATATATGATATGATGGCAGATTGTGGAAAACTGCTCGACGATATGATGCATATTTGGACCTCACTGCAAGAGGATCCAAATGTCTTAAAGATTGAGGAGGAACTACAGGCCAAGAAGAAGTGGCACGATGAGATCCTGGAAGCTATGAAGACCTTATTAGTGTTGTAAAGGCTTGCCATCATTTCTAAAGGAAATAACCTCCAGATGAAAATAGATGATCTTCAAAGGAAAGCACAAATCTTGCAGGAGAGGACTCATCCATGGCATATTAACACTTTTTATGAAGGGCAATCGTGTATGTATTCAATTCTTACCTTATATAGTCATGTATTACTTTCTGTGGCCATAAAGGAATGACATAGATTCAGGGGAGTATCTTCTATGCTTCCAATGGTTCATAGTTAGCATTATGTTTCTAATGAGTTCATGGTTATTATTGCTATGATCAGTCTTCTTACATTTTTTCTTCAATGCAATGAAGATATATATGTTGTTTTCATGGTTGATGTTGGTTGATATTCAATATATTGTTGATCAATGCTTTTCTAATTAATGGATTTTAAATTCACATATGATGCTAATGAGTGTCTTGGAAAAATATCAATGTGATATTATATGCTATTGTTGATGGATGTCTTGAATTTTGATCATACAAAGAGGAGAGCACGTGTATAACTATGTATCATCATATTTTGGTGTATGTATCATGAAGAGATCCATTTTGTAAACGTTGTCAATTTCAGTCATGTATGGGCTATTTGGGATCAAAGTCATGTAATGCATGTAATCCCATTGCTTTGGGTGATTAATGTAAACTTGAGATCATAGAGTCATTGGTTATGTTAGTCATGCTTATGGTAAGGATGTGATTATGAGTAGCCACGTATTTGCTTCATTAAATTCTTGTACCTATCTTGCATATCACTAGAAGGTCCAGTATATGCTCAAGGGAAGCATGGTCAGTATGAGAGGTTATGTGTTGATTAGAGTCATATATTACAACAAAAATTCTTTTTTCACATCAATTGATCAAACTTATAATGTTGAGCATGTCAGAGGGAGTACTTCTCTTAGCTAGCTTCTGCCCTTTACCCTTGATGTCAAAGGGGGGGAGAGAAGGACTTGGTGTTTGCAGGAGGTTGACATCAAGTCAAAAGTGGGATATTGTTGGAATTATGGTTAATGTGTTGTCCTTGATTCAACCTCATGCTTTTGTCACACACTCTTGTCACATTATTTCACCTTATGATTGAAGGAAAAGATTATGTTCCTAGCTAGATCATGGATGGAGAATCTTCTTAATGATTGCGAAGGTATTGAAATAAACGTGATGGTTATAGAGGAGCTACAATGGCTTGTTGAAGTGTTGCAAGTAACATGAATGCTTGTGTAGGTGATGCGGAGGATGAGGAAGTGTATTGGAAACTTAGTCACAGGTTTCATTTGATATAGATTAAAGAATTTGAAGTTTGAAAAACCATATGCCACTACTGTGAAGGAAAGTTGCGTACATATATGGGTCTCATGAATGAGAATCATGTACATGACCTTGTGGATGGAAAATAATAAAAAAATGACCATTTCCCATGGTAATCTACCAAGGTTTTGTGTCACCAACATCTATTTGATCCCGTAAAAAATTATCGACAAAAAACCCAAAGGATTTTCCTATGGTATTGGAAACAAAAAGACATATAAAAGGAGAAGCAGATTAAGCAGTTGGTGTGTGCATTTGATAGATTTTTTTTTTTGATTTGATATGAAATAAGTGTGCACAAGGGCAGAAGGAGGAGTTTTAACTTTGAGAAATATGAACATGTTTAAGAGAACTAATGGATGTGCTTGTTGTAGGTGTAATTATGGGAAAATGTTTAGGTTGCTAACAAATGAAGGATCCATTGTTATAGTAGATCTATGATCTGAATATATGTGCAGATATATACGATTTTGACATAGTTTGTATATAGGACAGAGAGGGCAGAAACTTATGTTGCAATTTGTATTTTATCTATTAAGAATTATCTATGCAGAGAGTTGAGTTGCAAAGTGTGTTTTCAGCATTAATTGAGTTCCTTATGGCTTAAGGCTCATAAGCATGACATTGTAGAGATTCATGATGATATTTGTTGTTGCATATTCAGATTTGAAGTCACTTTGATATGTGGTTTTTTTTAGGGTTTGATGTGTTGAATGATTAGATATGTATGTGGTTTTTTTTCCTAAATAACACATACATACATAGATTTTCTTCATAACAGTTGTGTATACAGACACAAATTTGCTTTATTGTTGCTTGATCTAGGTTGTTGACAATTTTTGTTATTACTAAGTAATATATATGGTGATAGTAGATTTGATTTGAACAAACAAAATGGCTTTGGTTTGGTATACAATGATATGATATATGTATGTTGGTATTATGCATAGAAGACACGTATATACACGGGTTTCCTTAATGAAAGTTTTGTATGTATACTGATATGATTTTGGATAGGGGTTTTTGGTATTATTTTTATAGTGAATTGATATTAAGAGAGTTTTGTATTGTTTGTTTTTTATTTTCAAGGATGTTTGGTTGTGTAAATTCTTTTGGCTTTGTATGATGGTGTTTGGTTTGGCATTTGATGAGCAAATAATTTGACATGGTTGATGAGAAAAGGGTTTGAATCGGTTAGTATTGGTGAGATTTGGCTTAGTATATCAATGATCTTGTTGTAGAGGGTTAATTGGTATCTTGGCATTTAGTTATAATTTTTTTTTTATTAATGTTTGGTTTCATAGAGGCTTGTTGGTATTCAGTGATTGAACATAATAGCTGGTGTGGTTCTTGTTTGAAAATTGGACAAAACATGACCTACAGGTTTTTATGTGCGTTTGAGTCAGATGGATCTAGTGTAAAAGATTCTGAGACATGGTCCACATGGGTTTTGAGGGTCGAAGCCTTCAATGAGGGAGTAGGTGCTTACTTCTGATAGGAGTTGGTAAACTTGATCAGGGTGTAGTAGCCTCCTTCCAGTTGGAGCTATAGAATTTGTGGAGGTTGTAGCCTCCTACAGGTAGGTGTTAATTTTCCAGTGTTTTACGCTTAGCATAATCACTTACAAAAATTATTCTTTAATTAGTAATCACTTTTCCAATAAATTCAATCTTCCAATGACAGTAAGAAATTTGTAGATAGAATAGTAAATCTAATGCACAATAGAAGACAACCAAGAGCAAAAAAAATAGACAAAATATTTGGTAAAAGACCAAGGAAAAACCCCACAAAAGGGAAAACCCTTTCAAAATTATTCTTCTATTATATTGTCATTAAATGTTCAGCAAAGAGATACAATGTTCCAATTCATAAACAAAGATTCAAAGTCAAATATTTGACTTATCCAATAATCAACTAACTAGTATCCAAGAGATGAGTCTAAAAATCAATTTCGGTCAACAAGTCAAAGTCTAGAATTATAGTCCAAGTCAACAACAGAAGCAACAACCCTGATTAGTCAACAATCAATAATGAAAAAATCTCAAAATATTTGTTCAAGGCAACATCAAATTCGGCTTTCAAAAATTAGTCAACACAAGTCAAAATAGTAAAAGATCTACCCTCACAAATTCAGTCAAAGTCAACCTTTGGCTTGTGGAAACCCTAGCTACAGGTTTGCGATAAATGTTGGTCAAACAACCCAAAAAAGATCGATCAAATTTTATTTGGCCTTAACCTTGCAAAAAATATCCAAATTTAGTCAAACCAATTCAAAATGTGCCAATTCAACACTGGTCAAAGTTCCAAAATAGAAGAAGAATTCAACCAATCAAAAAATACTCTCTCTCCTTCACACATGTGAAAAAAACCTACAATTTTAGAGCTATATGAACCATAGAAGAGAAGACATGAATGTGATGATGATGCTCCAAAGTGATGTGACATGTGATCTATTTATATGTGTCTCACGTGGGTTGAATTAACTTTCCCAAGCCGACTTGTACTTTTGTGCACATGTGGATTCCTCCTTAGAAATTATATTTTTCCTTGACCAAAATAAATTCCTCCAAGGGCCGGTAGGGATATTTCATGATGAGGAAGGTTGTCGAATGGAGGGAATTTGTCCCTGAGCTACAAAATTAACACTCACTCTCAACTAGTGAGACATTTCCCACTATATCATGAATCTAATCTCAAAAATCTCATCATCATCGTCAGTGAACCAAGTCATATTTCATCTTTTCCCATCTCTACTCATACTTTGAACACTCTCAAATATAAACAAGAAGAATTATCATAGGGGAGCTCCAGCTACCACCCTATATCCAAGGATAATAGGCAAGATTTCAATTACTGTGAGACGTAGGGATCATAGTCTGTCCTATTATCTGTTGATCTTCCCAACTTGACCCTCAAGAGTCAATGGTACAACACCTGCATCCCATCACTTGAGTAGGATACCACTTATCATAAATGGTATGGTTAAAAATCTATCTCAAGTCTCGTCACCCTTTGATCAGATGGGTGGCAATCCCAACAAGTCCAACTTGTGGGTAGGATTCATATTTGGGTATACTTTGTTAAGTACTATAAGTGAAAATAGGTAGGATATGACTTACCATGTAAGGAAAGGATCAAAATATATCCTATTGTTTGAAAATAGCCAGGATACAACTTACCATGGAGGGTAAGGATCACAGACTATCCTATTGTCCAGAGTTCCCTCAACCCCAGGAGATCTCCAACTCAATTCTTCTCCCTATGAGCTTAAATGGGGGGAAGAGCATAACTCAGTTTCCTCGATCTGTTGGGACCCTTACTCAGGACAGTCACATCCATCAGTCCACGATTCTCTCTGAAGACCATGAACTTCCCTTATAACAAATCCTTGGTAATTATGTTAGATATCTACTCGTCAATCAAAATATGATGGAGTCTTATGGCTCCTCTCTAGACCATGTCTTGAATATAGTGATACCTAATCTCAATATGCTTGGACCTATCATGAAACATGAGATTCTATGCCAATTATATCCTACTCTTGTTTTTTCAATATATCATTGTCGTATCTAAAACCTGCTAAAAAATCTCTCTAAATAACTTCCTCAACCGTTACTGCCTTGTAGCTAGCCATGCTAGCAACAATATACTTTGCCTCAGTCATGCTAAGGAAAACAAAATTTTGTTTCCTTCTCATCAAAGATATCATTGCAGAACCCAAACTAAAGCAACAAGCTTATGTATTTTTACTGTTAATAGAATTTCTGAACCAATTAGCATCAGTGTACCCATGAAGTCTCACATCTTCGGAAGTATATCTCAGACCAATCTTAATCGTCCCATGCAAATATCGCAACACATGCTTGGAAACAAACTAGTGTGCATGAAGAGGATCATTCATGAATTGACTCTATTAACTTCAAAACATATGTCCTGACAGGTGTTCACAAGGAACAACAATGCCCGAATCAACTGTCGATACTTAGAAGGATTATCCAAGTCAGGTCCTGCAACATCTCCACGTAGCTTCTTCAAAGTTCATCTCCATTGATGTGGCCATGGACTTGCATTAGACCATTCCAAATATTTCCAATAGTTTCACAATATATTTTCCTTGTGAAAGGAAAATCTCGCTGGGCATTTTCCACACCTCTAAACCCAAGAAAAAGTGCATCAATCCGAGATCTTTCATTTCATATTCATAGGCCAACTCCCTCTTACATTTGAGCATCAAAGGATCACTATATGTCAAGAATAAATCATCAACATATTAAACCAAAATAAGGGTCATACCTTGGACCACTTTGAAGTAGAGGTTAGGGTCTACATTACTTCTCATGAATCCAATCTTCACTAGTTAGCTATCAATACGGGCATACCAGGCTTCGAGGGCTTGTTTTAATCCATAAAATCCCTTCTTCAGCCTGCAAATATGAGTCTTCCTATCATGGACTTCAAGTCCTTGTTGTTGCTTAATAAATAATTCTTCCTGTAGTATGTCATGAAGAAATGCAATCTTCACATCCATATGGTGAAGTGTCCATCCTTTACTAGCACTAAGGTAAACAATCGATCATATAGTAGTATAGAGAGTAACGGGTGCAAATATATCATCATAGTCTTGCCCCTCTTTTTGGGAGAAACCTAGAGTTGCAAGACTTGCCTTATATTTCTCAATGCTTCTATCAAATCCATGTTTGATCTTTTTCAACCATTTATAAGTCACAACAGACTTCCCTTTGGGTCTTAGAACAAATTACCACACATAATTTTTCATAATAGATTCATGTTCTTCAACAATAACATCTTTCCAAAATTTCTCTTTCACTGCTTCTTCAAAGGTGTGTGGTTCATCTTGTATGATGGAGCTCATAACTACAACATATACCTAGTATCGACATGGATTCTTACTTGCCCTAAAGGTTCCTCTAGCAACAGCATGTATTTCAACGTCCCGTAATGTATCATGAAGCCAAAGTGGTCTCTTCTTGGAAGGAGGATCATATGGAGGAGGATCCAAGGCATCCATAGGATCCATGGGATAATTATCAACATCTTTCTTAGGTTTGGGCACAAAAGGACCTTCTATTAGATCCATGCCATCATCTTTCTTTTCAATAGGAGGAGGAGGAGTATTATCCATTGCTTTTCCAATGGTAACATCTTCAGCGAAAGTCACATCCCTGCTAAACTTGATATTCCTAAAATCTTTCAAAGTTAACACAATATCCAACTAACGTACCTTTCTTTATAGTGGCTTCCAGCTTATTCCTCTTGTTCTTTGTCACATGAATGTACACAGATCATCCAAAGATTCTCAGATGTCCAACATCAGGATTCACACCCATGAACACTTCTTCGAGAGCATTATCACCCTGGGCTTGATGAGGAATCCTATTTTGAACATAGATTATTGTGTTAGTGGCTTCTCCCCAAAGAAATTTGACAACTTTTGATCATGTAACATGGATTAGGAAGCTTCCATGATGGTCCTATTCTTTCTTTGAGCCACACCATTTTTCTTGGGATTATAAGGTACAATAATCTCCTTCTTGATTCGAGCCTTCTTGCAAAAGTCAACAAACTCATTAGAAGTGTATTCTCTACCATTATCATACTTGAAGACCTTGAACCTTTTCCCTGTTTGATTCTCTATCGGTGCCTTGAAATCCTAGAACATATCAAATGCTTCATCCTTGTGCTTCAAGTAGAATATCCATGTCTTTCGAGAGAAGTCATCCATAAAGATTATGTAATATAGATAGCCACCAAGATATTTTACCAGCATGGGTACACATAAATTAGAATGTATGAATTGAAGAATATAACTGGTCCTACTTTTTCTACAAGGGAATGGTCCCCTTAACTTCTTTCCACTGACACATCCCAAACATACCCTATCATCCTTAGTTTTAACTTCAAGAATTCCATAAACCATCCTCCTTACTTTAGATAAGGCTTCATAGTGTAGATGATAAAACCTGCATTTCCATAGCTCACCTTGATGATTGCTATCATGTATCATTGCTCGTAAAAGTCTTCCATTAGCTCTATAGAGTCTTTAAATTCTAGATCCCAAGGTGAATGCATCCCTCATGCGATATTCCATAGGCCAGGTGGGGACCTTTCCTCTTATGATGGAAACTCTCATCCCTTTGTCTTTCAAGACAGATATATACACAATATTCTTCTTTAATACCAATACATCTATAAAATCATGAAGAAGTATAGTTTCCCCATAATCCAAATGAAATATGAAATAACCAAAACCATTAACAAGATAAGTAGATTCGTCCCCAAGAATAATCTTCAAATTAGTCTCCCTCTCTAATGAAGAAGCATTCCACTTCCAAGTTAAATCCAAGTTGACTAGACCTAGGGGTTGTTTCATTTACCAAGGGAGTTGGTTCCCTAATTCATGTAATTAAATGTAATCAGTTAATTATTGTATTTTCCTAAGTTTGTGAGGAGATTCTAGAAAATATGTATTTAGGAATGAAATTGTAATCATATCTATTCCTATGAATAGATATTGAGAATATTCAAAGAGTTAGAGACAAATGAGGGAAGTTAGATATCTTAGAGGATATATTGGATCTATAACTCCTAGATTAGAGGTTTAGGTGAAGATTCTTTGGATCTAATATGAATTAGTTCAAAATCCCTTTGCATGTAAAATAACAGTTAGAATAGAGGATAAGAGAGGTGTGTGGAGACTGAGTGTGTAAGCGAGAGGCTTGAAGCCAAAACCTAGATTAATGCCAAAATGGGCTAATTGATGTCAATTAGGCTACAGAGGGTTCTTTTGTAAATTACATCTATGTTTTGTTCAAAATTGATACTGATGCATGCATGTTTATAATTATGTGAGATATTAGATTACTATGGATAGCTATGGATTTCATTATTGATATGACCTAAATTCAATGCAAGTCATTGTGACCTAAGCTCATGAGAGATAGTGTTGATATTTGATCAACATAGGACCAACAATCCATTAACCAAAAGCAGGATGCATTAAAGGAGAGTGTAGAGGCTTTTGAAGAGGAGCAAAATTATAGATTCGACATTATAGAGCTGAGGCTATAGGAGAACGAAGACACAATGAAGAGAGGTGTAGGGCCTTAGTAAAGAAGAGACACCTTAATAATGCAGAAGAATAGATAAGAAGACAGATCTGGCAGAGCTCGACTAAGTATTGACATAATAAAGTGAAGAGAGGATGAAACTTAGTCATTTATAAGATTGACAGGAATTCATCAATAGACGGAGCTGGGAGACAAAATTTCCAAGATTGGATCGAAAGCTGAAAGCCTGTAAGTGTAGGAGAACTATATTAAATGAAAGAGTAGGGCATAGAAGGAAGCAGGCTCACGTGTCATGTGGACCCCACCTAGAATTTTTACCCCAGTGGTATAAATTTTGAATCCCTAGCATTATTTGAATCGGTAAGAAGGTTATGGAGAGATTGGGCTCCGGATGGTGACTTGTCATGTGGGATCCACCCAATGATATTACCCCGATAGTGCTAATTCACAAACATTTTGATCGTGTTGGATTTCTCAAGAGAGTTGACATCAAGGGAAACGATAAAAAGGAATATCTATTGTACATAATAGGAAAGAGGTCAAGCATTTAAGGATTATGTGATGGACATACACGACATCAAGCACGTAAATTTTTCTGTGGAAATGTGGACACTACCTGGAGGTAATTCCTCAAAAGAAAAAAGGGAGGCGTGGAAAGGAAAATACCGACATAAAAATGTTAAGCTTGTGCACTTGGTGATGACCTTTGGTAACTTGCAAAGGAAAAGGAATTTGGGGAAGATTGAAGGACTATGAGCTAGGGACTCAGGCCTGCATTTACAAAAGGTAATGGCTTAAAATTTAATTCTCTATTGTCTTTGTTGTATAGAGAGTGTAGGCCACAATTTTGGATCTAGTGGCTATGCAAAGATATAAATCTAGTAGAATTATAAAAAGGGGTTTGACCACCCTTGTGGCTCCACCCACTTAGTTTTAAATGAGATCTAAAAAGGGATTTATCTCCCTAAATTGAGTTTGAAGGAAGTGCTGTTATGGGAGAAGATCTGGGCACTGTGGGATTTTAAGTGGGCTCAAAATTTGGGCATGCATCAATTGGTATCATAGAAACAATACTCTTTGAACCTCAAAATAGAGAGGTTGAAAGGAGACTTGACATAGGCAGCATATAAGAAGCTTTAGAAGAAGGATCAAATTTGGAGGAATCTGAAAGAGAGTGTAGGATGACAAGATGTGTTGAGACTTGCAGAGGCTTTGGTAAGAAGAATTGGTTTATAATTTTGATGAGGTTGAGTGAATGGTTTTTTGTAGATAGATTCATTTATAGCAGAATGTAGATTGAATATTAGTTTCCAAGGATTAAAATGCAAAGATATGGTCCTAGCAAAGAAATCGATTGTAGAAGTAGTTGGAAAAAGTGAATGACAAGTAAGTTATTTTGTAATGCAAATTTGTTGAGACAGATAGCCAAAGAAGGAATATATGCAGTGACAAGAGTTACAACAAACAAATTTTGATAGAGATAGGAAGGAGTAAGAAGAGCTCTCAAAAGAATCTTGTGGAAGAAATATTGCAACAGTGGTGCTATAAAGAAACTTAAGATAGAGACTAAAGCAAAGGTAAAAATGGAAGAAAAGATAATGTGAAAACTTGCAACAACCTAGAGCAAGGAGTGCTTGTTTGGTTCCAGTGGAGAGGACCAAAAAGGTTCCAAAAAGATAAGATAAAAGGAGAAGAAGCTTGGTGAGGTATAGTGTGGAAATAAGAGGAGAAGCTTGCTACCGCAGAGACTGGTTGCATCTCATAGTGGGCATGGAGAAGCTCACATAAGAAAATTTATTGAAGGCAATGGAAAACAATCAAAGAGAAAGCCCAGAAGGAAGCCACAATAACAGGAAAAAGGGTACCATAAAAAAGTTTATAAAGCAGAAGGTGAGTGATGAAGAAAGAAAGAAAGAGTTGGCTGAGATGAAATCATAACTCAATGAACTGAAGAAACGACTACAAGATCAAGAAAATAAGTGGAAGAGGGGATTATTAACAAGGTTAAAGAAATTAATTTATGTGGGAAAAAGAGTAAAGTGGCATGTGAAAGAGTTGTATGCTGAGAATCTAGTGCAATAAATAGAGGAAAATGAAGTGCTCATAATTGCTAGTGTGAAGTTAGAGAATGCATTTGTGAACCTAAAAAAGGATCGATCCTTGGAGAGGAAGATGATGATGAAGTGATGCTAGAAGCATCTTCTGAGACTAGATTGTCTCATGATTTTGGTTTTAATTATTTTGGTAAGTGTATATTTGCAGGTGGAACAACAGAAATGATGAAAGTGTCATAGAGGAAAAAACATGCTAGTGTAAAATAGGAGATGGAAATGGAGCTTGGAAAGGAGCAGATTTAGGAAATTGTCACAGGAAGAAGCAACTATGAGGAATTTCATTATGAAACTCTTCAATGGTGTAGGACGAAACCCAGAGGCATGATTGGCTGGATTTGTTCCTTTTTTATAAGTATATTTTTAGTTATTTTTTAAGGATTTAGAAATATTTGGAGAGAAGGAAAGGAGAGACTGCATAATTTGCAGAATGAAGATGGTAAGGAAGAATTTGGCTAGAGTAACCTAGCTCAAGGAAATAGCTCAAAAAAATATATAAGGAGTCAGGAGTGAGGAGACACTTTGGAAAGAAGAAGAGCTCATGTGGAGAAAGTGACTTGTGCATTGGTCGAGGATGACCATAAAGAACAAGACATACTTGAGGCTGAATATGAAGTATATTTTTTGAACAAAGTTGGTTCCTTGATGAAGAAGAAGTCAAAGATACTGAGGAAAGGCTTATTGACAGCCTGATGGACTATTAAAATAGTTCAGACCATCTTGGAGATGAGACAATTGAGGCAACAAAGGAAGAACCAAATATTTTTGAATCTAACACTTAGTATGTGTTTGTAGGTTTGATAGATGAAGATTAGTAAGTTAATGATGTGCTTATATAGGTTGATGAAGAACTGAGGCTTATAAAGGAAATGGCTGAAATATAAGAGTTATGTACACATATATTTTTTGATGATGAATATGTTGTAGTAGATGGAATTGAAGTACAAAAAACCTCAATCTTTGTTATGAAGGAGGATGGAACAACATCATCTGAAGCAACATCTGAAGACATGCTTGAGGAAAGTATCATGCATGTAGAAGAAAGCACTAAAAACTGAAGTTGAACTTTTGGAGGAGTGGCTAATAAGAAATTGGAGAAATGGATGTTGCTTAGAGGATGAGGGTGCAATTCAAAATGATTTTGAATAGTATGAAGAACTGAATTCTTTCAAACAGAGGATAGAAACCCAACAAAGGCACATGTATATTGCAAGGACAAAAATGGAGGAGGAAGGATTTGTGTTCAAAAATAGTGAAGAAAGAGTCATCCAATGTGAGAAACAAATATATGAGCAACTGATTGGTAAGAGTTTTGTAACTCTTATAACAAAGAAGGATGTGCAAAAACCTAAGGAAAGGAATAGAAATAGTGGATATCAACCAAAGATAGAGGTTGAAAAATTTATTGATGAAGTGTGTGTATTGATGAGAAGACCATTCAAAAGAAGTAGGTGGAGCAAGCAGAAGAGAATAATTAACAAGGAGGAACCACTGACAGAGGAACTCTACATCAGCGGAGCAAGTGGACAACAACAACACAAGATTAATCTTGGATAACTAGAGGAAAGAAAAAAATCAACATCAACATAGCCAAGAGAGAGATCGGTTACGAACCAACATTTTTTATCTAAGAGGACTACATCATCATGCACGTGATCAAGAGACCATGAAAATTTTTCACCTTGGGAGTCTGATGTGGGAGAATTCCACTTCCAAGTTAAATCCAAGTTGACTATACCTAGGGGTTTTTTCATTTACCAAGGGATTTGGTTCCCTAATTCATGTAATTAAATGCAATTAATTCATTATCGTATTTTCCTAAGTTTGTGAGGATATTTTAGAAAATATGTATTTAGGAATGAAATTGTAATTAGATCTATTCCTATTAATATATCTTGAGAATATTCAGAGAGTTAGAGACAAATGAGGGAAGTTAGATCTCTTAAAGGATATAATGAATCTAGAATTCTTAGATTATAGTTTTAGGTGAGGATTCTTTGGATTTGAACTGAATTAGTTCAAAATCCCTTTGTATGTAAAATAATAGTTAGAATAGAGGAGAAGAGAGGTCTGTGTAGACTAATTGTGTAAGCAAGAGGCTTGAAGCTAAAGCCCTGGATTAATGCTATAATGGGCCAATTGATGTGAATCAAGCCAGAGAGGGGCCTTTTGTAAATTGTATCTATGTTCTACTCGAAATTGAGAATTATGCATGCGTGTTTATAATTATATGAGAGATCAAATTATTATGGATTTCATTGTTGAATAGATCTAAATTCAATGCAGGTCATTGTGGCCCAATCTCTAGAGAGGTAATGTTGATCATCGATCAAAATAGGATCAACAATCCATTAACCAAAAGATGGTCGTGAAGAGGATGCATTAAAGGAGAGTGTAGAGGGCCATGAGGAGGAGCGAAATTATAGAGTCAACATTACAGAGTCGAGGATATAGGAGAACAAAGACACAGTGAAGACAAGTGCATGGCTTTATTAAAGAAGAGGTGACTTAAGAACTCAAAACAATAAATTAGAAGTTATACTAGATGAATCCACACTGAGTATTGACAGAATAAAGTGAAGAGAGGATGACACTTAGTCATTTTGAAGATTGAAGGGAATTCGTAAGTAGATGGAGCCTGGAGATAGAATTTCGAAGGCCAAGGCAGAAATCGAAATCTCGTAAGTTTAGCAAAATTGTATTAAACGAAAGATACAGACATCGGAGAAAGTAGGTTCACATGTCTTATTGACTGTGCCCAGAAGTTTTACCTAGGCAGTATAAGTTTTGAAGCCCCATGATTATTTGAATTGACAAGCAAGTTATGGAGAGACTGGGATCTGGGTGATGAATTATCATGTGGGATCTTCTCAAGATATTACCCCGATGGTGCTAGTTCACAAACATTGTGATCATTTCTACTTTCTCAAGCAAGAGAACATTAAGCAAAATGAAAAAAAGGAAGAAGTCTTGTACAAAAAGGGAAATAGTCTGAGTGTTTAAGGATTACGTGGTATACACATACAAGACATCAAGCACATGGAACATTGTGTGGAATTGTGGACCTTGCTCGAAGGTATTTCCTCGAAAGAATAAAGGGAGGCATGGAAAGGAAAAGGTAGGCATAAAAAGGCCAGGCTTGTATGTTTGGTCATGACCATTGGTCACTTGCGTAGGAAAATAAAATTGGGTGAACAAGGAAGGATTATGAACCAGGGACTTGGGCCTACGTTTACAAAAGATAATGGCTTAAACTTTAATTCTAATAGTGCATTTTTTGTATAGAGAGTGTAGGCCACAATTTTGTCTCTAGTGGCTATGCACAGATATAAATCCAGTGGATTTATAAAAATGTATTTGACCACCCTTACGACTCCTCCCACTTAGTTTTAAATGAGATATAAAAAGGGATTTATCTCCCTAAATTGAAATTGAAGGAAGCGCATTTTAAGGGAGTAGATATAGGAACTGTGGGATTTTAATCGAGCTCAAAGTTTGGGCCTGCATCACTCTCAACCATATTTGAGAGAACTTCACGATACCCATAGAAATGTCTAGAGGCCCCACTGTATACGAACCAATTATCAAACGAATCCAGAGGAGAGGAACTAGAAAGAGAAGAAATAAGAATATATTAATATTGAGTAGCACCTGCAATATTTCCATACCTTGAGTTCCTTGATCTCTTTTGAGGATTATGGACTTCTTCATGATCATCAGGAGCATCTCTTCTTCTTCTATCATCTCTTCCTCTTCTATCATTTCCTCTGCTTCTATCATTGAACGTGTTGTTATTGACGCCACAGTTATAGGGTGACTTAGAAAATATCTCTTTTTTGGACAGACTCGGGCATAGTGACCATGCTTGTGGAAATTATAACATTCAAATTTCCTTAATATTCTATTGGAATCCCTAGAATTTGGAGCAGTATTTCTAGAGTTAAATGATCTTCCTATTTCTTTCCTCTTCTTGTCTTGTGCAGCAAATGCAGAGTGATTTCATTCTTCATGCTTTTGAATCCTTACCCTAGATATCATCTTGGCCTCTTCTTTTTCAATGATATCATCAAATTATGGAACTTGTCATTGTTTCTTATAGTAGTAATGAATGTCTCCCAAATTGGAGGAAGACATTGAAGCACAATTAGCACCAATTCTATATCAAACATATATTCTCCAACAGTCAGAAATTGATCCCTGAGTTGTGATAATCTCATGAAGTACGATTGCACAGTCTCTCCCTTATTAATTTTGATGTCCTTGATTTGATTTTTCAAGGAGAGAATGTGATTCCAATTGTTGAACTCATACATGCTAACCACCTTGTCATAGATATCCTTGGAATTATTCAACTTCCCAATGTAAGCAAGAAAATAATATTTCAAAGAATCAATAATTTTATCTTCTTGGCTTTGATCTCACCTTTCTTATACTTGGATTTAGAAGTGGCAAGAGAATTTTCTAGTGGCTCAAGTACTTTTACTTCCACATATTCTAAAACATCATTTTCATCCAATGTCACTTCAAACCTAATCTTCCAAGCAATAAAATTATATGAGTCACCCAACTTCTCTGCATCCTTGAAGTATGAGGTAGACAAATTAACCAAGTAGTTTCTTCCAAATAGATTCCTTCAAAGGTGATTGATTTTGTCTCTTGTCTCCCTGGGCTTGTCTTCACCTCGTTTGTGATACCATATTAATTTTTCAGTGTTCTATGCTTAGCACAATCAATTACAACAATTATTCTTCAATTAGAAATCACTTTTCTAGTAAATTCAATCTTCCAAAGACAATAAGAAATTTGTAGATAAAATAGTAAATACAATGCACAATAGAATACAACCAAGAGAAATAACAAGAGACACAAGATTTGGTCAAAGACCAGGAAAAACCCACAAGGGGGAAAACCCTTTCAAAATTATTCTTCTATTAGATTGTCATCAAATGTTCAACAGAGAGATACAATGTTCCAATTCATCAAAAAGATTCAAATTCAAATATTTGACATATCCAGCAATTAACTAACCAATATCCAAGAGATGAGCCCAAAAGTCAAATTTGGTCAACAAGTCAAAGTCTGCAATTTTGGTCAAATTCAATAGCAACAACATCCTTGATTAGTCAACGATCAATGGTCAATGTGCCTCAAAAATATCCAGTAAATGTAACATCAAATTCTACCTTCAAAAATAGGTCAACCCAAGTCAAAATAGTCAAAATTATACCCTCACAAATTCGATCAAAGTCAATCTTTGACCTATGGAAACCTTAGTTATAAGTCTATAGACAACATTGGTAAAACAACCCAGAAAGGTTTAGTCTAATTGTCTTTGACCTTGGACTTCCAAAACAAATCCATATTCAGTCAAGCCAAGTCAAAATGTGCTAATTCAACATTGATCAAAGCTTGGTTAAAGTTCCAAAACATAAGATGAATTCAACCAATAAGAAAAGACTCTCACTCTCCTTTGCACGTCTGAAAACAACCTGCAATTTCAAAGATATATGAACCATAGAAGAGAATAAATGAATGTGATGATGATTATCCGAAGTGATGTGACACGTGCTCTATTTATATGTGTCTCAAGGGGGTCGAATTAGCTTGCCCAGGCCGATTTGTACTTTTGTGCACATGTGGGTTCCTCCTTTAAAATTATATTTTTCCTTGACCAAATTAAATTCTTCCAAGGGCTAGTAGGGGTATTTCTTGATGAGGAAGGTTGTCCAAGGGAGGGAATTTTTCCTTAAGCTACCAAATTAATAGTAGGAGCCTACGTACTAGTAAGAGTCTGCACCAGTACAAGATGTAAGAAGATTTTATTTCTGTATTCAAGCTTATGTGATCCATAATGATTAAACAAAGTCTTTCGGTTTCTCTCATGCGATTTATATCGAAAGACTTTGTTTTTATTTATAATAAGAAAGAAGACAGAGATGGCGACAACAATGGTTTTCTCTCAGTTAGGTTTCCACCTAAAATCTTAGTGTCCCTATGTGTTTTGTATTGATGTGTTTATGATCTATTGCATCCTTATGGTTCATGTGCTCCAATGATTAATACCACTATTATTTCAAATGTGTTTCTAATGTTAATAATTGATGGAAGTTGTGAAAAGGATAATTAATATACATATACAATGTTTGCATTCACTAAAAAAACCTACATACATGAGTTGAATAAAGCAAAGTAGCATATAAATTTGTGGTTGCGAATTTGAAGATCAATTCAAATGAAATATTGATTCTCCTCCCCGCCTCTCAGTATTTATAATAATAAGACCTATAACCTAAAATGTATCTCCCATCTGGTCCTAAATATTTCATTGTGTGCTTTTACTATCCATCTTTCAGCGATATATGTGATGTAGAAATATGGCACGAGGGAAAAACTAAGTCAGAAAATATTTTAGTTTCTACAAAACAAGAAATAACCTCTCTTGCTCGTAAAATAAGTCAGGATCCCTCATCTTCCTTGGTGCAATGAACGCCCAAATAAATGATGCCAAGTGCAGGCAAAATAAAATTAATTAAATAAATGGTAAAGGAATGATAAAGTATTCCTGTGTAGATATTTGGTGCAAGCAACTTTGTCGAGGCTATGGACGCTCGTTGGAAGTGAAACAATACTTGTGTTTTCTTGAGTGACTCTGTTAGGACTATGGACACTCACTGGAAATGGAGCAACACCAGAAAATCACTTTAAAATTAGTAATATAATAAGCCCTCTATCATGTTATATATGTCATTGTTGAAGACTTGTGGTGTGACCTCTTGGCTTAGTATCTAAGGACTAACATGACCTTCCTGCGGGATAGATGGATGGTACATTTGTAAGTGATCATGTAACTCAAATGTGTTACCCATAGTACCTAGTTCAATACTTCATTGCATTATTAATAAGACTTTATCTATTGAAGGGACTAAGGCAGAGATGGTAGATTCTACCAGTGGTTCATCAATTCTTGTAGCCGCTAAAACACCCCCCAAAGTTTATGTCTAGTCTACCTAAATTTTGCATCCCTCCTTTGATTTTCAAGGTTTTAATGGTACCCTTGTGGTCAAAACCCTATAATGACCTAATTATTATTGGAATATATGGTTGTGTATACTTCTATCAAACACATTTCCTATGCTTTCTAATCTTGCTTCATCCTCCTTATTAGGGTTTATGGCATTTCCAATCAATCAATTAAAATATTTATCAACACCCTTCCTCCATTCATTGTTTATAAATGTGAAGGGTATTATGTTTCTTAAAAGAATTTTTCAAGACTATACTTATGTGTTCCTTTTGTATGTCCAGGGTTTGGATGAGGGTTCGATCAGACCAGAAGGCTTACTAGTAGTACTACTAGGAGAAACTCTTAATAGGAAGCATAAACTATTAGGTCAGTGAGATTAGCAAATACATCATAGTCCACTGGTGATTCATTGATGGCATATTTCTACAAAGATCAACTTGGATTCATCCATAATTTAGTTTATAGGTGGTAATGAGTCTATGATTTTACACACAACAATGAGTTTGGAGTTCCCTCCACTTGAAATTTTCTTAGGCCTATTTCCCTATGACCTCCTAAATATTTCAATACTCCTTTGACTTGACTCTAATCGCATTTCACCTTTGCGGGCTTAGATTTAAGCCTTGGAAGACTTGTGTGTTTTTTGTGCTTGTCACAAGTCATAATTAAAACTTACAATGCTACCATTCCTAGCCTCTAGAAATGTGATTTGTGACTTAGACTATATTTATAATCTCCTAGGTCGTAAATCTCAAGCATAATCCCTAATGATCAATCCAATGGCCTCTAGAACCATGAATTGTGACTTGTGACTAAAGGCTAGAGAGATAAATCAAGTCACAAATTTCATCGTTAGTGCTTTGTGATTGATTGACTACCTCTTAGACTTGTGACTTGCAACTAAAGGATATAGATATAACTCAAGTCACAAATCATATCTTCAATGCCTTGTGACTTATTAACTACCTCTTAGATTTGCAACTTGCAACTTAGACTTGTGATTTGTGACTAAAGGTTAGAGAGATAACTCAAGTCACAAATCACATCTTCATTGCGTTGTGATCTACCGATTATCCTCTATATTTGCGACATGTGGATATTCATTCCCCTCATTTCATGCGAGTTAATCTAGTCATAATTTTCCACTGCGACTTTCACTAGAAAGTGTGACTATGACTACAAATTGCGACTGTGACTACAAAGCTCCATTGTCATTACAAATTGTGACTACAACTACAAAGTTCCACTACCTCTATAAAGTATGATTGTGACTACAAAGTTCCATTTCCACTACAAAGTATGACTGTGACTAGAAAGTTCCACTATGACTACAAAGTGTGACTGTGACTACAAAGGGCAACTGTGACTATAAAATATGATTACAACTACAAAGGGTGATTGTGACTACAAAGTGCGACTACAACTACAAAGGTAGACTATGACTACAAGGAATATGAAAGGTCATAGGGAAGGTGAAAATTCACCTCCCCATTTGTATAAATATACCTAGATGCCTCATTTAGAGAGGAGTTTTAGCACTTGAGTTTGGCTAGCAATTAGATAGATATTTTGTGCTTAGGGAGCTAGAAGCACTTTGCTCTTGGCTGATAGTAGGGTGAGTTGTGGTAAGACTATGGTTTTATCATGAAGATGGTGGGACTAGCATAAACTCTTCTATTGGATTTTGACAGGTTTGTGGAGGATGTACTTGAGTTTATAGCATGAACAATGAGAAGTTTTTTTCACTCCATGCATCAATTACCGTGCATTTTCATAGTATTGGTAATAGTTATTTGGTATCTTTATTATGGGTGTGTGTGCGCTCTCATATTGGTTATAGGTTAATGAAATAGTTCATGATTTATGGCTTATATGTTTTCTTTGAATCATTGCTCTCTCATTTTATGTGAATACTAGCAACTAATTGTGAACTAATTTGGATTTGACTTCTAGTAATTGCTTATTTGTATGTCTTAGATGGTCACAACTAATCGGTTCCTCTTAAGGCATATTGTTCTTATCATTCTACTATTACATTCTCATATTTTGTTATGTAAGCTATCAATCATGGGTTGATTTCGTTCCCATTTTTAGGGAATTCCATTCTTGTCCTCATGCTAAAATCTATGCACTTTGACAACCAAGAGTGAAATTATCATGGTGGCAGTTCGACCCCCATATCAGATGGGCCTTATATCCCAAATGGTGTGATGTCTGATTGGGACTTTACACTAGGGAGACCCCCTAACTGTTGGGAGTACATTTTTCCCCATCAACGGATTTAGTGCTAGAAGGAGGGCCAAATGACATGTTGATCCTATGGAGCCTATATTTAAACATTCTATCTTGAAATGGCTACATCCAAAACATTTATCCCGGGTTTATTTCTAATGGAATAAATATTTCAATTCTTGAAGAAACAATTCATCACTTGTTACAGAATAAGTTTTATGGAGAGGGTGAAATGTCTATATTAGAACATACACTTCAATTTCTTAAATTTTGTCATTCTAAAGTACATTGTGAATATGTTTCTTGCAGAATTTTCATGCTTATGCTTGAAGGTTGCGTCAAATAATGGTGCAAGACCTTACTAGATGCGTCTATATATTCCTTTGAGCAATTCATTAAAGAGCTTCATTATGCTTTTGACAAGTATGATTGTCAAAGTTTGATTAAAAATATCAATGATCTTAGAGTGAAACCAGATGAATTGTTGGAAGATTTTGCTGGTAGATTTATCCACCTATGTTATCAATTTCCTGAGAGAGACATAGATTGGATCTATTTGGATGGAAAATTTCATTGATTAGTTTATCTTTCTCTGCAACAACTTGAATCTGAAATAAATTTTGATAAACAGTCATCTAATGACCCTGGTGATATGAAAGTTACAAATCAACTAGATCTTATCCCTAATTTTCTTATCCTAACTTTTGTAAGGGAAAATCTCAATCCTTATAGAAGGAAGTTACCACCTATGAGGACTCTCATCCTCCTTCTTCTTGATTACCCAAAGAAATTATTTCTTGTGCCAATAATGAAATTTGAGTTATGAATCATTTAGGTAATGAAGATATTTTTCTTGAGAAGGATCATATATTTCCTATTGTATGAGTTGTTATTAATTTGTCGGAAGTAGAGAAACCTGGAAATCAAATTGGCAAACAACCTCTTCCAATTGAACATCATCTAGAATTCATTCATGAAGCTCCTCATAATATGATTATAGCTTTATCTACTTGAAATGACCAAGGTTTTGTCTAAGATAATACTAAATGTTCCACCAACCCCATGGAGCATAGCATGGATGACGTTCTGTTGATGCAAAATCCAAATATTGAATCATATTTGATTGGAAGTGATGTTTCTTGAGGGGATTATTTTCATCCTCTTTTATCCACAACTCATAACTCATTGCACCCAGATTCACTCAATAAATCATCTACCACAACAATTGCTTTAAATTCACTTGGTTCTCATTCTACTGGGCTAAGTAGCAGTCAGGTACAAGGTGGTAATATATTACATATAGAGGAAGAAAATAATGAAAAAACATCTCATATCTCTTCTAATTCCCAAATCCCAACATGTCAAGATGATGATTCCCTCGCTCAGGTCATCCATGAAAACCCTATGGTTGATGTCTCTCCACTCATGATTGATGAAGAATATAATGTGTTGAATGATCAATTTGACCACATCCAATTATGTAATCAAACCAACAACTTTGGAAACCGTCATCTTGTTGACAATGACCTCACTAGTGTATGTGATGATGGATGTCCATATTCATCTGTTGATTCGATAACTCCTCAAGACTCATGTGTATGTGAAAGATTTAGATATTTAATTGATTTGATTATAGAATAATTTCTTATGGGAAATGATGTTTCTTCCTCCTCAACTAATTACTCCTTGTGTCTTGACTTTTTTGACGAATTAGCAACCATTGAAATAAATTAAATCTTTTAGACCCTCATTCTAACAACTTAGATCTTGAGCAAACACAACGCAGCAAAGTTTCATCTCCAAAAGAGGAAAAAAATAAAAAAATTGCACATATTTCTTGTGGTTTACGATCTCCAACATCATAAGGATTTATCTCTTTAGTTCAGGTCATTTTCAAAATCCATTTGATTGATACATCTTCATTTATGATTCCAGAATAATTTTATATCTTGAATAGTAAATTTGGTGATGTTGAAACATCTGATCAAACCAGTCACCCTACAATTGTCATCCAATTGATAATGTTCTTGCTGATGTAACTGATGGTGGTTTCTTATGTACAATTGTTGATTTGACTAAGCCACCAAAATTTGCTCATTCCGCATTTGAAGGTTTAGGGCCTTATCATGAAAGTGAGGAACTTCAGCCCTTAAATATTGTTATGTCAAGTTCTCACGATCCTTATGAGATCCCTAAACTAGGTCAGATTAGGGTTTCCTCACAAGACTCTCTTTTGAGCACCGTGTCACTAGATGAAAGCTCATTTTTGAAATATTCTAATTTGATGTTTCTTCTAGAGAATCTTTTCATATTCTATCAACCACTACTCACCAATCCTTGTACTTTGATCTGTTTGTTGAATCAAGTACACCAACAATTGTTTTAAATCCTTCAAGTTCTCATCTTGTTAGTCTTGATTATGATTAGGTACAAGTTGATGCTATCTTAATTTTGGAAGAGGAAAACAATAAAAAAAATTCCCATCTTTCTTTTGGTTTTCAATCCATTGTATGCAAGGGAGGAAAACACATGAATTATTTATTTCATGAAACCCTGCAATATCAGCCTCCTACAACTAGTAGCCATAAAGAAACCCTAATTTTGCACGGGTGGACAGAGAGAGAGAAAGATATTATCCCCCCAAAAATTGATTCTTCCTTCTAGCTCATTTTCTCCTTCACTATAGCAGATTGAACTTGTGATGAGTGAGTTTCACCAAATAAGATGGAGTTCCTTTTTTTATATCCTTATTGAGGGGTTGAATAGCCCTACCTTAGGCCGACTTGTCCTTGACTAGGGCCAATTTGGTCTTGGAGGAATAAATGGATTTTTCTTGACAAAAATAAATATTTTCTTTTCTTACAATGAGTCCAAATGGGACTATAATACATGACATAAACTCTTCTTTGTCCTAGAAATACCTAGAAGCACAAAGCAAATTCTTTGACCTAGACTTAATCATGAAACCTATGCTTTAAATGAAATAAAATTAATTTCTTTCTTTTTCTTTCTTTATACAAAATATACAATGTCATATTTACAAAAGGTCATTATGAAGAACGAACCTAGTTACAATTTCAAACACTCCCTCTTAACTAGGGAGGTATTCATAATCCCGTCATGAATTACAAGGAATCTCATCCTTGAAGCACCATAAGAAGAGTCAAATTTATAAGCCATGTGTCAAGCATTTGTATCAAAAACAACATTTTAATTGAAGGCATTAACTAGGAGGCTTTACATGAGTTGTTGCACAAGTTCTAAGGCACATACCCCATCTGGATGTTCACTGAGTATGTCCTTTTAGGACTATTCTTATCTTGGATTTCCAATCATGAATCCTCAATGAATTTATGTCCTCTTCGGCTACTCTTATCTTGGATTCCATACCTCATCCTCAAAGAGTATCATTCTCCAACTTCTTTCCTAGACTCTTCAATCCATAAGAAGTTCCAATCTTGGATGCTTATCTAATCCTCCTGACTCCATTCTTACCTTATGGCCTTCACTAAGAATTATGACTGTTAGTCCTGGTCTAGTGTATGACACATAAGGAGAAGAAATATCCAACATCATTCCCTCTCAATTTAGGAAAATATGTCCACCAAACCAAGCATAACTCTTAGGTACTCAAGCTTCTTGTTTGGTAACACTTTTGCTAGAATATCTGCTACATGTTCATCTATAGGTAGATAATGCAGCTCCACGACCCTATCTCGTACCAATATTATGATGTAGTGGTAATTTTTATTTGTATGCTTCATCCTAGCATGAAACATCGGGTCTTTAGTCAATCTTATGCAACTTTCATTATCACAATGTATGTGTGTAGGGCTAAGCAGTCCTTCAAATAAATATGATAATAAATTCCTGAGCCAAACAACTTTCTGATAGACTTCACTTGCAACAACATACTCAACTTCAACACTACTCAAATCAACTGCACCCTACTTTCTACTCATCATGAGACCATGGAAGATCCTAAGCTGAAGCATCCATCTATTGTGATTCTTCTATTTGTCTCACTACCACCACAATCAGAATCTGTATATGCCCTGCATTGAATCTCATTACCATTATAACGAAGGAAATGATGTATAGTCCCATGCAAATATCTTAAGATGTGTTTGGCTACTAGCCAATGTTCATACTTTGGCTCCATCTGAATTGGATGAGGAAATTTACTGCAAAACAAATGATCACTTTAGTGTTTACCAAATACATCAAGGACCCAATCATTTGTCTGTAGTAAGTAGGATATAGTGGACTAGAATTGAAACTCCTCAAATTCTTTAGATTGGTAATCATAGGAGTCATCATAGACTTGTTACCCATCATGCAAAAGCTATGTACAATATCGATAACATATTTACTTTGACCAATATATATTACATCTGGCTTCTGCCAAACCTTTAGTCCCAAGTAGTAATGCATAATCCCCAAATCCTTCATATCAAACTCAGCTGCTAAATACTTCTTGCATTCTCGGATTTGATGCTCTACACCTATAACAATTAGATCATCCACATACAATAGTATGATGACTGGTTCACCCTGATGTATAGGTTAGGATCTGCAGAACTCTTGGTAAAACCAAGCCTCAATAGGTATGCATCCATTCTTTCATACCAAGCTATAGTTTCTTGCATTAAGACATATAGAGCTCTCTTCAGTCTATGGACATGAGTCTCCCTCTGATTTATTTCAAATCCTTGAGTATACTCAATGTAAACCTCTTCATCAATGGTCCCATTCAGAAAATTTGTCTTAACATCCATTTGAGGGATGTTCCATCCAAATATTGGTTTATTTGTTGTATATCTAGTTGTAGGAAAAAATGTCTCTTTGTAATCAATACCTTATTTCTGTGAGAAGCCTCTTTCTACAAACCTTCCTTTGTATTTCTCAATACTCCCATCAATAACATGATATATCTTATATATCCATTTTTAAGTGACTATTCATTTGTCACTTGGTCTAGGAATGATTTCCCATAAATCATTCTTCATAATTGAATGGTATTCTTCATGCATTGCATTCCTCCGCTCTTGATGTTTAGTTGCATCTTCATAGCATGAAGGTTCAACTTCAATGAGCTTCATTGTGCTGCATATCCAAAATACATGTTTAGTCTTTTTCTTTCTCTAAAGGTCCCCTTTGATGTGTGTCCTTCTGCCTCTTGTAGAGTAGTTCTTAACCAAGCATGCCTCTTTCTAATTTTAGGAACAATTAGTTGCTGCAAAAGCTCACTAGGACCTTCAACATCTTCTTAAGTTGATAATGGATCTTGACCATCATTTTCCCTTGATATATCCTCAAAGATAGGTATCTCTTATTCATTACAATCGACTAGAACATCCTTTGATTTCTTGTAAGATGTACTTTTCTCAAAGATGGCATCCCTACTTCAATCTGATGATCCTCTTTGATATAGATTATGTAAGCTTTTGATGAAGCACTATACCCAACAAAGATGCCCTTCATACTAGTAGGATCCAAATTCTTCCTTTTGTCCTTTGATATATGAATATAAATAGGAAACCCAAATATTCAAAGATGATCCATATTCAGATTATTTCTTGTAAATGCTTTTTCCAAAGTCATATTGTAGAGAATCGTGTGAGGAATTTAGTTTTCCAGGTAAAAAATTGTCACACATGCTTCTCCCTAGAGGAATTGAGGGAATCTTGATCATGTAGCATGGCCCTGACACATTCTTCAATTGTTCTATTCTTCCTTTTAGCCACACCATTTTGTTTTGGATTGTAAAGAACAATAAGCTCCCTCTCAATCTCTGCTTCCTTGCAAAAAGCTATGAGTTCTTTGGAGGTATATTCTCCACCATTATCAAATCTTAGAATCTTGGTCTTTCATTCAAATTCTCCACTTCATTCTTAAATTCTTGAAACTTATTGAATACCCCATATTTGTTTTTAAGAAGGTATAACCAAGTATTTCTTGAAAAATAATCAATGAAGGTCACATAATATTGATTCCCACCAAGATACTTCACTACCATAGGACCACATACATCAGAGTGTATGAAATATAAAATAAGCTTAGATCTAGTATCACTTATTGTAAATGGATTCTTCACATTCTTACATAGAACACAACCCTTACAGGTACCTTCATATTCTTCCTTTAATTTGGGGATGTCATTAACCATATGATTTATATATGGAAAAATATTATAATGAATGTGTCCATACCTTCTATGCCATAGTTCAGAAAGGTACATCCAAGTGAGTTGGGCTTGATATAGGGTTGTAAAAATTCTATATAATGTTCCCTCACAAATCCCAATTACCCTAGCATCATATTTACTAGAGTCCTTACCCTAAAACAAAACCTTGCCATCAACAAAAGTAATTCTATCACCCTTATCCTCTAGACAAGAAATATAAAGTATTTTTTTCTTCAAACTTGGAAATATAGAATATTTTTGAGGTGCATACTTCCATAGGATTCGAACTCCAACGAAGTAGATCCAATCCCTTTTACTAGATAAGTCTTCTTGTCTCCAAGTTCAATTGAATAAGAGGAGGTTCATTTTGAAAAGGTATGGAGTTTACTGCATTCTCCTTTCATATGTCAAAAACCCATAAATTCTCGTCCTTGAATGTCCCAGACAAAGAAAAAAATAAAATTCCATCCATCACTTTTGTTGCTAGCTTTGAGATGATATTTAATATGTATCCCTTGATGTAGATAGTTAGATTCCCAAAAAGCTTGAAACCCTTCTTCATAATCCTTGCCATAGTTCCAACAGGATGTGATCTTCAATCTCCTTATTTCACCATAGCTTTAATACTATGTTGGAAAATCAAGGGTTTTGCAAATTATTGTTGAATTCACTTACTTCATAATTACTTGTGATGTTAGCTGGTCCTTTATTACTTATTATCATTTTTTCAAGCAATTACCAAAATAATGAATATCACAATGAGATAAAGTACATAAGATATAGGCTCCAAGCCAGGGAAAAACCCTTCCAAGGGGAAAACCCAGAAAAATGCTTCTATTCTTCTAAAATCTGATTACATTGACACTTCCAAGATCCAAAGACTAAAGCCCAAAATCCTCCCAAGCACCAAGTCAGCCCCCCATCAAGATCTCTCGAAGGTAGCTTCAAAACTTCAACCTTTTGTAGCTTCCCTATATAATTTAGGCCCTGCAATAGCTCCTCAGAATTTTGACCCTGAAGTTTTGGCCTATTGCAACTGGCAGCTACATAGAAACCATAACTTCACACGTGGAAAGAGAGAGAGAGAGAGAGAGAGAGAGAGAGAAAGAGAGATTACCCCAAGAAACGTTGATTCTTCCTTCTTTTCTTCATCCTTCTAGCTCCTTTTACCCTTCGCTATAGCATATCAAACTTATGATGAGTGAGTTCAAAAAATGAGACCGAGCACCTTGTATTTATAAATTCTTTAGGGGTTGAATAAAACTCCCTTAGGCCAACTTGTCTTTGACTAGGGCCAAGTTGGTCTTGGAGGAATAAATGGTTTTTCTTGACAAAAATAAATAGTTTCTTTTGTTAGAATGAGTCCAAATGGGACTATATTACATGACATAAATTATTGTTTGTCCTAGAAAGACCTAGAAGCACAAAGAACATGCTTTGACCTAGACTTGAGCATGAAACCCATGTTTTAAATATATTTTTTTCTTTCTTTTTCTTTCTTTATACAAAACATAGAATGGCATGTTTACAAAAGGTCATTATGAAGACAAAACCTAGTTATAATTTCCAACATTTTGAGGTGTAAAATGATCCCCTTAAGGAATATTATAAAATAATAGTGGAAATAATAAATTAAGATTATATTACCTAATCAATATTTGGAGGGAAAAAAGAAAAAACTACTTCTTCAACTCATATTTTCAACTTATCTCCTTATGATATTACTAAAATTTCAAGCACGAGCATTCATTGGATAAGGAATTTAATTTTTCATCCAAGGAGTACCCATGTTGCATACTTTCAATGGACCTTACTACACAAGAAAAGTGAAATACATGAAAAAACGTGATTGCAATCACAATTTTTCATGTATTTCACATTTTTCGTGTAGTACATTCCATTGGAAGTATGCAACCTCGATACTCCTTGGATACAAAATTAATTGTTGCATCCAACGAGTGCTCCTACATGAAATTTGAGTGAAATCGTAGGGAGATAAGTTGAAAATACGAGTTGAAAAAGTAGTTTTTTAATTTTTTAATTTTTTTACTCCAAAAATGGTGAATCATCCCCCATGGTTGACATAATCATATTGAATCCTATTGGTCCTTATAAAGTTTGTTTTTATTGTACATTTTTATTTTGAGGACTATTTTTTATTTGAAAATTTCTCTAATGATTATTGATACATCTGAACATGGTTGTCCACATACTCTTGTTGATTTGACCAACCCTCTAAAGTTTGATCATCTTGCATGGGATGAAGACAAATCCCTAGGTAAAATCATTCATAGTCTCCCTCCAGCTTATTCATCATCATTTTTAAGAACGTAAGAATCTTATGTCTTGGGCCTATGGTATATCGATATTGGAACATTTCATCAAATTGGTCATTTAAGAGGTTGTCATATATTCAATCATGACCTTGATATCACAATTAACGATGATTGTATGCACACACCTATTGATCTTACAAAGCCACTAGAATTTGAGGATCTACCATTTGAAGGTTCAAAGGTTTATCAAGACAATGAAGCACTTCAACTCTCACTTATGGTTATGTTAGGTTCTCACATTCTTAACAAATTCCATGAACGAGATCATAGTAGGGTTTCCTCACTATATTCTTCTCATATTAGAGTTGCACAAAATGAATGCTCATCTTAGAAATATTTGCAGGGTTTTCAAGCTGATCATTTTAAATATCAAGACATAATTATTTATTAGCTAGAAGCATCTTTTCTAGAAAACTCTTATGCAAATAAGTGGCCTTTTATTTTTCTTGTGCTCAATATGAATTAAAGTGTAAATGAATGCATGTCCATGACAAGTTTTGAACGTTTTCATATGTATCATTATGTCTCTAGACGGGATTGCAACTTGGCTAGAACGATCTTTCCTAGCAAGTTATTTGGCCAACAAGAGGGACCTTTTGTCTTTTGTGCAAGTTACTGTTGAAAATAGCAACAAGAAATGCTAAAAATAGCACTGCTATAAATAGCAGTTCGGGTACCAGTGTTGGACATAGCAACAAGGAATGAAAAATGGAAGCGCTAAAATTAACTTTGCTATAAATAACATTTTGGGTTAGATTCAAATTTTAGTTAGTCCCTAAACTAAAATTGAGAAGTAAAATTCGAATTTGATCTTAGTAGTTGTTTGTAAACTAATTAATTAATTCACCATGGGTAAATTAGTTGTAGAAAATCAAACATGAAGTCTATGTGGGGACATGCAACAGTTTCTCCATTGATTGAGGAATTTATCCATCAGTTAAAGAGATAAGGATGAGTTGTAATATTGAGTTGTAATTAGTTGGCTCAGTTAACTGAGTCAAGTCCAATTAGATTAATTCAAACAGTTTGTTGGATTAATTGTGAATTCAATTAGTTAATGCTTGCATGCATGTAATTGCTGCTCTCCAGATAATTGAATTTTCTCTCATAAATAACTCATGCATGTCAGTTCAGTCAGAGACCCAGTTGAGATTAGAGGGAGGGACAGTTTACTATTAGTTGGATGGATTTTTCCTATATAGGAAACTCATCCATGTAGAAGGAATTATATCCTTCAGGTTTGTGCATTTATTTTTGAGCCAAGTGAGTAGTGTGAGGTGGGAATTCACACAAGTGGAAGCACTGGACCCCAGGAAAAACTGCGCAAGGAAATAGGAGGCTTGGAGGGCAGAGGAGAAGGTTGTGAGAGCCTTTGACTGTCTATGAGCAACATTGTTTGATTGCAGAGAAAGCAAGATAGCTTGAGAGTTGATTCTTTTTGTAATATTGAACATATTTCCACTTGTATGATAATACAGAGATTGGGGTTTTAGGCTGAGGCATTCCCCAGGTTATTTCTTCTGTGTTATGTGTGATTGATTTCTCATTATCAGTCATATGTGTTCTCAATTGATCGTGCTCAAATTGATTAAGCTTCCGCAAAGTTTGTTGTAGAAGTAGATCTTGTATTTTGCTTTAGTACATTGCATAATCTATTGATCTATAGTGGGAATTTCTACATGGTATCAGAGCAAAGGTGATCAAAGTGAAGAACAGTATACAAGAAGGGAGAAGTTCGAAGTTTCAAGTTCCTGAATATAGAAATTGAGTTCTTATCACATCTCAATTTAACCAATGGCGTTCAATAGTTTAAGACTCGAGTATGCCCTTGATGGCAGCTCGAATTATATAGCCTGGAAGAATCACATGGAAGCAGTATTAGAGGATAATGGTCTAAAGGACTTCACTGATCAAGAAGTCCCCAAGCCGACTAATGCTACTCAATTGGCGGAATGGAAGAAATGTGTGGCTAAAGCAAGGAGAATCCTACTGGAGGGAGTTCGAGACCACAATGTCTCGAGCCTCCATGTCAAAGAGACACCGTTTTCGATGTGGAAAACATTGAAATATCTATATCAGAACAACAGTGATCAGAGGAAGCTGGCACTGAAAGACAAGCTTTGGAAAATCAAGTGTGAAAAGGGCGACACGATCTCTACATATCTGAACAAGCTCACCACCTGCAGGGATGAGATTGGAAGTGTAGGGATCATGACCGCTGATGATGACATGGTGAGTCTTGCACTTCTTAGTCTTCCTAAGAGCTGGCATAGCTACCAAGACTCAGTTAATGGAAGAGAAAAATTGCCAGATTGGGAACAACTTTGGTCGGATTTGATGCAGGAGGAGATAAGAAGAAGCACCAGAGATGGATCTTCATCATCCAAGGAGGATGAAGAAAATTGTGCCTCAGCGAGTAAGGCGAAGAAAGGGAAGGAGAAGGATTCTCATCCCAAATCGAGTTCTTCATATGGTGGGAAGAAGTTTGAAAAATCGAAAGTGTGATGCTTTCGTTGTCATGAGGTGGGCCATTTTGCTACAAATTGTCCACTGAAGAAATCCAAGATGGGATCCAAGGAAGGATATAAAGTTGAGGCATTGGCCTCACAGTTCGACTTGGATTTCACCCTCTTTGCATGCATGGTTTCATCCATGGTGGGATGTGGTTGGTTTATTAACAATGGAGCTTCTTTCCACATGATCGGTGACAAGATTTTATTCAGTATTTTGGAGGAGAAAGATCTCTAGATACTCATAGCGATGGGTAATGATGAAAAGTATAGTGTCTCAGGTGTAGGCACAGTTGTTTTTCAGAGTAAGCATGGAGCTCGCGTTACCTTGACCGATGTCAAGTATGTACTAGGACTGAAGAAAAATTTGATGTCGATCGCAATACTGGAAGACAAAGGTTATGATGTAGTCTTTAGTAAGGGAAAGGTTTTCCTTTGACACATCACCACAAGACATGTGAAGTAGATCGGTTCACGAGTCAAGAACCTGTATGCTCTTAAGGTTCAAGATGCATGCAAAGACTTGAGGAGCAAGGCAAATGATGGAGATTTGGTGGTTGAGAGGGAGAGTAAATTACCTCTCAACATGCAGCGCCAGAAGAAGTCTCAGATAATTGTGGAGGAGCCACAATTGGTGAAGCGACTTCAAGAGGTTGTGGAGTAGCCACAAATAGAGAAGCTGAGAGGAGACAGAGTGGAGGCATCCACTCATGCAGAGACCTCTAGTAGGGGGAAATTTCGAGCCAAGTGGGCAGAGGGATCACATGCATCCATACCTCTAGGTTGGAGGTGGGGCGATGTGGAGTGATAGTCCCAAGAAGGCAGGAATAGGGGTAGGATCCTTGAGGTACCCAACCTCTTTGATTAGACCTTGCTACGGGAGCCCCGACGAGGAGTAGCAGGATTGGTTGAGTGGGTAGAGACAAATGTGGATGGAGCGGCAGAGAGAGCTACAGTGCAGGAATCCCAAGACAATGCAGAGCTAGCAGGCTGCAACAATGCGAGAGGCACAGGAGTGTTGCACCAGTGCAGGATGGCACAGGGAGGTGTGTTACGGTGCAAGATGCATGGAGTGTTGCAGCAGCTCAGAGGTCACAGAGGGAGCACTTGTCAGTGGCAGAGGAAGCTTCAGCATTAGAGGGTGTTTCTAGCCCAACAAAGAGGTCAGTTGGGAGATTTTTTGTTTCTAGAGTTACTGGAGCAACAACACTTGGGAGAAGTGTTGCATGCAGAACATTCCAAAGGTTCAGGATCGGGTTCGAGTTGAATACCTTTCTTGTTGAGAGGGAGTGTTGAAAATAGCAACGAGAAATTATAAAAATAGAAGTGCTAAAAATAGCACTACTATAAATAGTAGTTTGGGTACCAGTGTTGGACATAGCAACAAGGAATGAAAAATGGAAGTGTTAAAAATAGCTTTGCTATAAATAGCATTTCGGGTTAGATTCCAATTTTAGTTAGTCCCTGAACTAAAATTGAGAAGTAAAATTCGAATTTGATCTTAGCAATTGTTTGTAAAATAATTAATTAATTCACCATGAGTTAATTAGTTGTAGAAAATCAAACATGAAGTCTATGTGGGGACATGCAACAATTTCTCCATTGATTGAGGAATTTATCCATCAATTAAAGAGATAAGGATTAATTGTAATATTGAGTTGTAATTAGTTGGCTCAGTTAACTGAGTCAAGTCCAGTTAGATTAATTCAAACAATTTTTTGAATTAATTGTGAATTCAGTTTGTTAATGCTTGCATGCATGTAACTGCTGCTTTCTAGATAACTGAATATTCTCTCATAAATAACTCATGCATGTCCGTTCAATCAGAGACCTAGTTGAGATCAGAGGGAGGGACAATGTAATGTCAATTGGATGGATTTTTCCTATATAGGAAACTCATCCATGTAGAAGGAATTATCTCCTTCAGGTTTGTGCAGTTATTTCTAATCCAAGTGAGCAGTGTGAGGTGGGAATTCACACAAGTGGAAGCACTGGACCCTAGGAAAAACTGCGCAAGAAAATAGGAGGCTTGGAGGGCAGAGGAGAAGGTTGTGAGAGCCTTTGACTGTCTATGAGCAACATTGTTTGATTGAAGAGAGAGAAAGATAGCTTGAGAGCTGATTCTTTTTGTAATACTGTAGGTTTTAACCCCGTACAGAAATTACCTGCATACGAATTCTAAAACATAGAAAATAAACAATGCGAGAGCATAACACATAAAACACATATACACAAAGATTTTCCCCTAGATCCAAAAACCGAGACTACCAGATTGATTTTTCATTATATTCCTTTGAATGTTACAATACATATTTATACATGCCGAAGAATCCAATACCATGGACCGAAAACCATAGGTAGGTATTCCCAACCTAATATAGGGTCAAAAAAAAAAAATCCCGGGGTGCTGCCCTGGACCCTGTAGAGGGGGGCTACCCACCCCCCTCAAACCCCCCGGACAGGGGGGGCTCTGCCCCCCTCTAACCCTCCAGTTCACTACATAGGTTAGTCGTGGAAAGAATATAACACAACCCAAGAAATACTGAACATATTTCCACTTGTATGATAATACAGAGATTGGGGTTTTAGGCTGAGGCTTTCCCTGGGTTATTTCTTCTGTGTTATGTGTGATTGATTTCTCATCTTAGTTATATGTGTTCTCAATTAATCATGCTCAAATTGATTAAGCTTCTGCAAAGTTTGTTGTAGAAGTAGATCTTGTATTTTTCTTTAGTACATTGCATAATTCGTTGATCTATAGTGGGAATTTCTACAGTTACATAGTTAAACATGTTTGTTTTTGTAAATTATTTCATACTGGTGCTAATCGTAGACATCTTTGTGTTTGTAGGTTGGGAGAAACTCTGTGGCTTCATTGGAAGTTTGACTTCACACAATCCCGATCTCATGTTCAATTAGATTAGGGCAGGGGTTTACTTTCAGTTTTTTGCTTGTTAGAACAGTTATGCACGCATTTTCTTTCGTAGTTGGTTTCATGCTTTCATTATGTTCATTCGAATTTAGTTATTTCCATTACATTGCTTTGCATTCAGTTGTTATTTTCATTATATCACATTTTTCTTTTAGATTGCATTTGTTTTAGTATCTTTTTCATGGATCATTTGTTTCATGGTCAACCTACCTTTCCTGCATTACTCTTTTTAGTTGCATTTAGTTTAGCATTGCATGCTTCACTTGCCTTTTCATTTAGTCATGTTTCACTGCATTGCTTCATGTTGCTCCAAGCCTATATATAAATAAAACCCTAGAAAACATTATTCGCCCATTTTGACCTAATGTTGAAATCCCATCATTGGTTGTGTGTGGTTGTGATGGCTGCTTCATGAGGAAACTGTTTCTACATCTAGGTATTAAAACTATGTCCCAAATATACTTTCTATTATTTTGACCCATTAATGAGGAGAATACAAGTAGGTACTTGTGGCAAACCCCAATCAATTCATAAGACCTATATCTATAACCTAAAATCTATTTCATGTCTGGTCCTAAATATTTCATTGTGTTTTCACTTTCCACCTGTCAGTTGGAGATGTGATGTAGAAATATGGTAGGAGGAATAACCTAAGTCATAATTAGTTTGTGCAAAACAAGAAACAACCTCTCTTTCCTGTAAAATAAGTCAGGATACCTCATCCACCCTGGCACAATGAATGCCCAAATAAATGATTTCAAGTGCAGGAAAAAAAAAAAAATTTAATTAAATGGCAAAGGAATGAGAAAGGATTCCTGCGTAGATAGGTGATGCAAGCAACTTCACCGAGGCTATAGATGCTCACTGGCAGTGAAGTAATGCTTGTGATTTCTTGAGTGACTTTACCAAGGATATGGATGCTCGCTGACAATGAAGAAACACTGGACACTCACTTTAAAATTTTGAATATAATAAGCCATGTTCATGTTATCTATGTCATTGTCGAAGACTTGTGGTGTGAAATATTGGTTTAATATCTAAGGACTAACAGGACCTTCCTGTGAGATAGATGAATGGTACATTTGTAAATGATCAGGTCACTCAAATGTGTTACCCATAGTACCTAGTTCAATAATTCCTTGCATTATTAGTAAGACTATATCTATTGAAGGGACGAAGGAAGAGATGTTGGATTCTACCAGTGGTTCACCACTTGTTGTAGCTGCTACAACACCCCCAAATTTGGTGTTCAGACTATCTAAATTTTGGATCCTTCCTTTTCTTTTCAAGGTTTTAATGGTACCCTCGTGATCGAAATCTTCTAATGAACTAATTATTATCGAAAGTTATGGTTGTGTATATTTTGATGAGACACATTGCCCATGCTTTCTTCGTCCTAATTATTAGGGTTTATGTCATTTGAAATCAATCAGTTAAAAGATTTATCAAACCTCTTCCTCCATTCATGGTTTATATAGGTGAGTGTATTATGTTTCTAAGAAGAAGTTGTCAAAACTATAATTCTATGTGACTTTTGTTTGTCCAGGATTTGGATGAGGCTCAAATCAAACCAAAAGGATTACTACTACAAGAAGCAACTCTTAATGGGAAGTAGAAACTATTAGCTTAGTAGGATTAGAAAATACATCATGGTCCACCAATGTTTAATTGATGGCATATTGATACAAATATCACATTAGAGAACTTTTGAGGTCTAAAATGGTCCTCCTAAAAAAAAGTACAACCAATGGGATTCAAGATGATGATGTCAACCATGGGGGATGATTGACCATTTTTGGGGTAAAAAAGTAAAAGGATCAAAAAATAATAAAATAATAAAACTACTTTTTCAACTTGTATTTTCAACTTATCTCCCCAAGGTTTTACTCATATTTGATCGGGAGTACTCATTGAATGAAAAATTTAATTCCTCGTCCAAGGAGTACCCATGTTTCATATTTTTTATGGACCTTGCTACATGAAAAATTAGAAATACATGAAAAACGTGATTACAATCATGTTTATCATGTTTTTCTTGTATTTCTAATTTTTTGTGTAGCAAGATCCATCAAAAGTATGCAATATGGGTAATCTTTGGATGAGGAATCAAATTATACATCCAACGAGTGTTCTCACTCGAAATTTGAGTAAACCCATAGGGAGATAAGTTGAAAATATGCATTGAAAACCCCCACTAAAATTTGATGATGTAATCTAATGTTATTTTATTATTTCTACTATTATTTTATAATTTCCTTAGGAGGAAATTTTAGACCTCAAAATTCATCCATACTTGAGTTTACAGGTGGCAATGAATTTGTGATGTTACATGTGACAATGAGTTTGGAGTCCCCTCCACTTGAATTTTTCTTAGGATTCTTTCCCTATGGCCTCCTAAATATTTCACTTCTCCTTCGACTCAGGTCTAATCACATTTCACCTTGGCAGGTTTAGCTTTAAGCCTTGAAAGACGTGTTTTCTTGTCCTTGTGGCAAGTCATAAATCGTAACTTGCAGTGCTACCCTTCATGGCCTCTAGAAATGTGATTTGCAACTTAAACTGTAGGGCTAGTCTCCCAAGTCACAAATCGAAAGCACAAAACCTAAGGGTCGATCCACTGGCCTCTAGAAACCTAACTTGTGACTTGTGACTAAAGGCTAGAGAGATAGCTCAAGTCAAAAATCGCATCTTCAGTGCCTTGTGACTTATTGACTACCTCTTAGACTTGCGATTTATGACTTGCAACTAAAACCTAGAGAGATAACTCAAGTCAAAAATAATATTTTTTGTTCCTTGTGACTTATTGACTACCTCTTAGATTTGTGACTTGTGGCTTAGAATTGCAATTTATGACTAAAGGCTAGATAGATAACTCAAGGCTCAAATTGCATCTTCATTGCCTTATGACTTACTAACTATCCTCTAGATTTGGGACATGCGACTAGTCATTCTCTTCATCGCATGTGACTTAATATAGCCACAATTCTCCACTATGAATTTCACTACAAAGTGTGAATGCAACTACAAATTGTGGCTACGACTACACAACGCCATTGCCACTACAAATTGTGACTGTGACTGAAAAGTGCCATTATCACTACAAATTTCAATTGCAACTAGAAAGTGCCACTGCCACTACAAAGTGCGACTAAAACTACAAAGGGTGACTATGACTACAAAGTGCAACTATGAATATAAAGAGTGACTGTGACTACAAAGTGCAACTGTGACTACAAAAGGAAATTGTGAGTATAAAGTGTGACTGTTATTACAAGGAATATGAAAGGTCATAGTGAAGGTGAAAATCCACCTCCCCATTTGTATAAATATACCCTCATACCTCATTTAGAGAGGACTTTTAGTACTTGAGCTTGGCTAGAAATTATATAACTATTTTGTGCTTAGGGAGCTAGAAGCACTCTAATCTTTGCTGATATTAGGGTGAGCTATGGTGAGACTATTGTTTTGTCTTGAAGATGGTGGAAGAAACTTACATTCCACTACTAAACTTTGACAGGTTTGTGGAGCACGTACATGAGTTTGCAGCATGACTAATAAGAAGCTTTTTTACTCCATGCATTGAATCCCTTTCATTTTCATGGTATTGGTAATGGATATTTGGTATCTTTATTATGGGTGAGTGTGTTCTCTCATATTGGTTATAGGCTAAGGAACTAATTCATGACTTATGGATTATATGTTCGTTTTGGATTGTTGCTCTCTCATTCTATGTGAATACTAGCAACTAATTGTGAACTAATTTGTGGTTGACTTCTAGTAATTACTTGCTTGTATGTCATAGATGGACTTAGCTAATTGGTTCCTCTTAAGACATATTTTTCTTATCATTCTACTATTACATTATCGTATTATGTTCTACAAGATATTAATCGTGGGCTAATTTTGTTCCCATTTTTTGGGCATTTCATTCTTGTCCTCATGCTAACATCTCTACACTTTGACAACAAAGAGTTAAATTATCATAATGTCAGTCAGGCCCACATACCATATGGGTCTCCTATCCCAAATGGTATGAGGTATAATTGGGAATTTACATCGGGGATACCCCCTAACTGCTAGCAATATATTTTTCCCCGTCAACACATCCCGATATCAAATAAAACGTGCCCATGTCGACATAGTAGTGCGCATAGTTGATCGCCCACCCTTATTTTGGTGGTACGAACTTAATTCACAAATGTGAAACCACACTTAGTATTCAAGAAGCCCAAATAAAATGAGCAACAATTAATTTCCCACCGTTAAACTTTTTGTTTCCCAATATTTAACTAGCCAAAAACACTAATTATTAATTGATTAATATGTAGTGTTGTATAGAGGGAGTTATTTCCCTATTTACGTAAAAAAAATGCTAATTAATTCATTAATATGTAGATTTTAGGAATGTATATAGAGGCATGGAATATTACCAAAGAAACTTTATGTTCCTTGCTCCAGACACACATTTTCCCGCACAACATTATTTTCTTATCAACATTAAATGGAGACTTCATTTTATATAACTATTTAATTGACAAATGTGAAATCGAAAATGCACTTAGTATTCACATAACCCAATTTTTTCATGCACCAAACCTTAATAAGCCCAAACTGCTAATTAATTGATTAATATGTAGTGTGCGAAAATCTATATGGAGATACTAGACCTAGCAGAATAATTTTTATGGTATTTTCTCCACAAATCCATTTTCCCGCACAACACTTATTCCTCACATGCTTTAATAAGCCAAAACCGCCAATTAGTTGATTAATTCATTTTCTATCGAATATTTGAAACTCAAATGCTTCATTTTAATGCTCAATGCATTTCACTCAAGGTACATTCAATGCATTCCTATGTGCAAGAGAATTATGTTGATGGTTCAATAGTTTAATTCTCCCTATGTATTGAATAATATAGTACACCTCATTTCCTATAATCCTCGGACATTCAGAAGGTCAAATATTTACATTAATCGATAATATGGAGTCAGTAAACATGCCCAAACTAGGATTTTTATTTCCCATAATACTAAATATTGATTTTGTAGTTGACCACTTTTTGATCATTGTCAGATCAAGATGCAATAAATTTCCCTACACGATGCTTCAAGCTCCCCATTAGCAAGACCAAATGGTCCATCTTGTTGTTGAGATATATTCTTAGGAATATGAACTTCTACCAAGGTACATAGAAAAGCTAAGCTATGAGGATAATAAGCATTTTTTGGTGTGCAGAGAAAAGTTGTTCAGTAAGTGCAGCAAAAAATGTGTGTGAGGAGTGCAGCAAAAAGTGTGTGCAGGGAATGTGTGTGTGGAGAAAGGGACATAAACTACTTTGCACACCCTTTCTTGGTAAACCAAAATCCTTGGTACATATGTGCAATGGGGGGAAGGTTTTTTTTGGTTTCTCTGCAAACTCATCGCTCACCAAAAATATAAAGTTCTAAAATGATAAAAATTATAAAAAATGATAATAGTTTTTAAATGCTAGTTTTTAGCCTATCGTGAACTGGTAGAAACAAAATCGAGTCAAGATACAAAATTGGCTCTCAAAGGAAGTTATTCGTTTACACTTATTCTGCATTTGGTATACATGTAAACCAAAATTTTCATGACCCAAACTTTGACAAGAAAAAATTGCTAATTAATTGATTTATGTGTAGTATTGTGCAGAACAAAAGTGTGCAGAGGGAGAATGTATGAAGAAGTGACTGTAGAAATTCCTTGTAGATTCAAACTTCTTATGTAATTTTCTAAAACAAAAGACTTGTATCTACTCTACTCATTAGGGAAACAATTAAACAATCACGAATCATACAAGTGAAATAATTCAATCAACACATTACACAATGATTTCTTGGGGAAAGACACAGCTAAAAACCCCTACTATTTGTATGTTGCATTAGTTGAAAATATGATAATATTACAAGGCTTTTCTCAAGCACGAGCAACCTCTCCACTATCTCTTTCTTTCTCACAGCTTCCTAGACAATCCCAGGTCAATACTAAACCAAATTTTGGCTTGCCCAAGTCCCTATTTCCTTGCATTGTTTCCTTTGGAATTATCCCCCTATTAATTAGGGAAATTCCTCATTATGAATTATGAAATTCTCATAGGCCTTCCTCTATCTGCCTGCACCACTTGTACAATTTGGATGATTATACAACTTAGTACCTGAGCTCCAATCTCAACTGGGTAACTCTCAAATCTAACATGCATGAGTTATTTATGAGTGAATCATCAGTTAACTGGTTGAACACATGAAGCAACACCCCATTATATGACCTCCTACTAGTTCCTCCATCATTTGGAATTAGTTTAACTGACTTTAACTCAATTAAACTGAATTAATTAATTACAACTCAAAATAAAATCAACCAGGGCTCCTATAATGTAGGAGACACTCTACATGACTCAAGTTAGACCCTCAACTCGAATTAATTGAGCCAACTAAGTCAAATTAACTTAGTTAACTTGTACAAGTTGTCTTGTGATGTGGAATTACAATTTTATTCCTAATTTAATTCAAGGACAAAATTAAATTAGGATTTTCTTGTTGCATTTTCAACACTCCCTCTCAACAAGAAAGGGATTATCAGATACCCCAATCCTGCCTCTATGAAACTTGAATTTTCCTCTTGACAGTGCCTTAGTCAAGATGTATGCATCTCAGTCCTATGTAGGAATGTACTCCAACAACACGATTCTCCTTTGCACACAATCTTGTAGATGGTGATATCAGATGTTGATATGCTTGAACCGATCATGAAAAACTGGATTCTCAGAGAGTTTGATACAACTCTGATTGTCATAGTAAATCACTGTAGGATCCATCTGTTGATCAAATAACCTAACAAGGAACTTCCTCATCCAGATAGCCTCATAATATACTTGACTAACAACCATGTACTATGATTCTACCAAATTTAGTGCAACTGATCTCTACTTCCTATTGTACCAAGAAACTGTTGCTTACCCAATACTGAAAATTCCCCCTGATGTGCTCTTCCTGCTGGATGGACTCATTGCTCAATCTACATATGTGAAGCCTTGCATATTCACTCCCTCAGTCCATTTGTACCAAATACCAAACTGAGTGGTGCCTCTTAGGTATCTCAACACATGTTTAGATGCCTTCCAATAGAGTTTGGTTGGCTTAACCATTTCTTGACTAAGATGGTTAACTAAAAAACATATGTGTGGTCATATGTTCACCAAATACATAAGTGAACCCACATGATGTCTGTAAATAGTAGCCTCCACTACTTCACTTGAAGTAGCATCTTCCTTCCTCCATTCCCCGCTAAAGGAGTCTCCATGGGTTTGCTTCTCTCCATGTGGAACTTCTTCAGTATCTTGTTGGCATACTTGCCCTGAGAGACGCACAATTCCTCATCTCCTTGCCATACTTACATACCAAGGAAATAATGCATGAACCCTAGGTCTGTCATCTCGAATTCTCTTGCAAGATCCTCTTTGCAAGATTTAACCATCTTCTCATCTCCTGTTAGAATTAAATCATCGACATATAATACTATAATCAACAATTTACCTTCAACTACAATATGGTAAAGGTTTTCATCTGCTTCAATTTTGGTGAAGCCCAACCTGGTGAAATAGCTTTCAATCATGGTGTACCAAGCACGAGGTTCTTGTTTCAATCCATACAACACTCACTTGAGTATGTACACATGCGACTCTCAATTGAAGGTATCAAATTTTTCCAGCTGCTCAATATACACCTCTTCCTCAATCACTCTGTTGAGGAATGTTGTCTTCACATCCATCTAATGTATCTTCCATCCCATCTGTGCTGAAAGTGCTAGAATAGATATGATTGAATAGTACCTTGCTACTGGAGAAAATGTCTCCTTGTAATCAATTCTCTCCACTTGAGAGAACCCTCTGGCCACATATCTGGTCTTGTGTTTCTCTACACTCCCATATGTTACTTGATTTACCTTGTAAAGCCATATAGAACTCACCACTGACTTGTTTGCTGGTCTTGGGACCACTTCCCAAACATTGTTTCTGATAATGGAGTCATACTCCTCTACCATGGCATCAACCCATATTGGTTGCTACATTGCTTCCTTGAATGAGGATGGCTCAATCTCTACACTCTCTCTCATCACAACCATGCATCTAATGTATTGATCTAGTGACCTCCTCTACCTGCGTTGTGATGTGGGTGCTCCCACATTCTCTCTAACATCATGTATCAATCTGTCAACCTCTCTAGTGTGCTTCCTTCCATATTTGGAAGTCTCTACATGAGTGGGTGCTTCCACTCTCTTCTCTTCTGCATGTGGCTACTCCACATCATCCTGAGGTTCTTCCTTTGGAGTTAAAATCTCCTCATCTACATGAAATTGAAGCTCCCTCTCAAGGGACCATCTCATGGCCTTCTCTTCATCGAACTTCACATCTCTATGAACCATTTTCATCCTGAGAGATGGAAGGTACATCTGATAGTTGTGAGGTGTATCAATGTACCCCACAAATATGCCCAACTCAGTTGTTGGCTCTAGATTTTTCCTTGTATCCTTGGTAACATGGCAGTAAATTGATGAGCCGAATATCCTCAAGTGTGCTACATCTGTTTTGTTACATGAAAAATCTTCTTCTGGTGTACTCATCCCAAAAATCCGACAAGGACTCCTATTCTTCACATATACAATGGTGTTGCATGTTTCATCCCACAAGTGCAATGGTAGGCCCTAATCATGTAACATCACTTGTGCAGATCCCAAAATACTTATGTTCTTCCTTTCAGCCACCCCATTCTATTGTGGGTTATGGGGTGCTATTAAATCTCATCGAATACTTTCTGATGCACAAAATTTCTTGAATTCATTCGACAAATAATATCCATCATTATTGCTCCTAAGAGCCTTCACTTTCCTATGAGTGTATTTCTCAACAAGTGCTTTAAATTAAAAAAAATTAGAGAACGTCAAATATTTCTTATGCATGAAGGAAATCTAGCACTTAAGTGAGAAATCATCTACAAATATTACATAATACATGTGCTTGGTAGTGGAGGCTGTCGAGAATGATCCACACGCATCTGAGTGAACTATTTCAAAGATCGCTTGCGCTCAAGTGTCCTTATCATGAAAGGTATATTTGGTTTACTTCCCTAATGTACACCCTTTTCATGTATCTCTCTGCTCTAGTGTACCGTTGGGAAGTCTTGTGGAAATATGTTGCATGATCTTCAAAGCTCTGTGGTGCAAGTGGCCTAATCTTCTATGCCACAATTCATCGATGTCTTGTCTCTACACCTTCTCTGCTTTTGTGCTAAAAGAAGCACAATATTCTACATCCAATTTTTAGAGGTTCTTCACCTAAACCTGAACCCACTTCACTTGTCCTGAGGCTATTAGATGAAGGAAAGCCTTTCCTTTTCTAAATATCACATCCTAGCCATGGTCCTCCAACTTAGCAAACTGAAACTAAATTCTTCTTCAGACCCCAAACATACATGATTTAATGTGAGAGTAACAATACCGATGTCAGCCGTGTGATACCTTCCACCATCTCCCATTTTGATGTGTATATGGAGGTCCTTCTCCTCCAATTCACTAAAGAATTCTTTGTTGTCGTTCATATGGAATGAGGCTCCACTATCTAGATTGTTATGAAACTAGCTCACAAAAAGATAGAAAAGAGAGATCCACGCCTTATAATTCAGCCTCTTCGAGGGGGAAACCTCCTTTACATTACATAAATGAGCAATTCTTGGATGATACAAATGAAAATACCTCCTTTCTATATATAGAAGTCCAAGGGGTCATAACATAATGAGAGCCGACATAACAATAATAATGTAAGGGCACAATAATAAAAATAGTGGGCTTCTATGTGGCACAATAGTAACAATATGGGCACTACATGGGTACATCAATATAATAAGTGGGTTGTACTAATAACAATAAGGGGTTACACTAGTAGTATAGGGGCCTAACATGCCCCTCTCCTTCTAGAAGCATTGTCCTCAACGCTTGAGTAGTTCTTGATGCTCCTATATAAAATTCTTGTCCTCCCATGTGGAATCTTCAGCGGGTAAGTTCTTCCACTTAATGAGATACTCTGAAATTGATCGATTTCGTACTTGTCGGGCTCTTGTTTCTGTGACTGCTCCAGGTTCCAACATGATTTTTCCTTCCTCTTCAATTTCTGGAAATATTGTTTGAATTGGGATCTTTTGCAACTTGTGAATAAGTGGCCATACTTCTTTGTCCTTCTTCCATTCATCCCTTGCTTCGTTTATCCAATCTGGTTGGATAATAGAAATAGCACAAAACAATGCTTCCACATCCTCATCCTTGAAGAGTCTTCCCATTTGGTAAGGTCACCATTTTTTAAGTGCATGTAGTATTACCAACATTTCCTTTTCATAAATAGCTTGCTTGAGATGTAGCAGTAAAAATACCCAATCACCTGCATCAAAACATTTTTCACTACGATGTTGATCTATCTGTTGTTTCGTTTGATTTTGCACCGAAGTGGCGTTATCCTTTAAAAGTTGGAGAACTTGTTATTGATGCTCAATGTGATCTTTCTCTGCTTGAACCTTTTTCTTCTTGATATGTCCTTCTATCTCTAGAGTTTGAGGAGTGGTAATTTCTTCCAATCTTTTACAAGATATGGTCGGATTCATTTCTCGATGTTCGATGTGATCTTTCACTTCTTGAACATGTTTCTTCTTGATATGTCCTTCTATCTTGATAGTTTGAGGAATGGTAATTTCGACCAATGAATTACAAGATATGGTTGGATTCATTTCTTCTTTCTCGATGTGATCTTTCACTTCTTGTACCTTTTTCTTCTTGATATGTCCTTCTATCTTGAGAATTTGAGGAGTGGTAATTCTTGTCAATGCTTTACAAGAAATGGTCTGATTCATTTCTTCTTTCTCTGGGATGGGGTCCTAGCATATATCCTCTTCTTTTGATGTTTCTTGATCCTTTTCTTCCTCCTCTTCATATTCTATGTAAAATAATTTCTTCTCAGCACACGTATGACCTTTAGTGCATTTGCTATCACAATTGTAACAAAGCCCTTTTTCTCTTTTTTCTTCCAATTGTTATGGTGTAACCCTTGTAGGTTGTGGAAGGCTGGGAGAAACAACACTTCCATCTTTATAGTTGTGAGGGGTATGCTTCCTGGTTTCCATAATTTTGCTTTCCACTATGTCACAAAGCCCTTTGACTCTTTCCAATTGTTGTGGTGTTGCTCTAAAGAAGGTGTTGCTCTTTGTATCCTCATAATGTGCTATCATTTCCTCCGTGAAAATTGACCACGTAACAAGTTGTTTACGAGAACAAAGCCCTTCATACCATAAAAATTGATCCGGTTCTAAATATGAAGATGCAATACATACCTTTTTTAATAGTGGTACCCCATGTAGATCAAAATATTGCTCCATCTGAAGTATCCAATTTACCGGATCCTTGCCATCAAACTTCCTCATCTTGTTTTTTTCTTGATTTTAGGAGCTCGATCTTGAAACGACTGTAACTCTATACTTTCAGATCTTTAAGTTCTAAAATTGTCACCTTGTAGTAGCTCTTTGTGTCCTCTTTCCAATGCCACCAGTCTGATCCAAATTGGATTCTCCAAGGAAGAGTTATGCACAATCTCCCAAGATGACCTGATTATAGACTAGTTCAATAGAGCGAACTTGTATGACGTGCCACGAGTCACTGTTTCAACCTTTGGATCTAAAAGAGATATAAAAGAAACTAAATTCCGTCCTCTTTCTGTACCTTCTTACCAAATTTCAATCCGATTCTTAGAGAGAAAGTTATGACGATTTTCCCCAGGTCACCTGTTTGGAATGTAATTCAGGAGTCTGCAAAAAGACCAACTTCCTTAGATCATATCTCCACAAATATAGCGCGAAAAGCTCTGAAATTCGGACACAAGATTCAGAGTGACTTCTTCTCAAATGGGTTTTTTTCTTATCTTCTGAAACGTCGCAGAAAAAAATTATAGCAAACATTCCACGATGACCTGTTTGGAGCAGCGAAACCCTAGAATCCAAAGCTCTGATACCAAATGTTATGAAACCAGCTCACAAAAAGATAGAAAAGAGAGATCCATGCCTTAGAATTCAGCCTCTTCGAGGGGGAAACCTCCTTTACATTACATAAATGAGCAATTCTTGGATGATACAAATGAAAAGACCTCCTTTCTATATATAGGAGTCCAAGGGGTCATAACATAATCAGAGCCGACATAACAATAATAATGTAAGGGCACGATAATAACAATAGTGGGCTTTTATGTTGCACAATAGTAACAATATGGGCACTACATGGGTACATCAACATAATAAGTGGGTTGTACTAATAACAATAAGGGGTTACACTAGTATTATAGGGGCCTAACATAGATACCACACACTATCCATAAAAGATGTCACCATGCAAGTAATGAGGGGGAATACAACTAGAATTGTGAATCAAGAGTTTCACCTGCCAATCCTCCTGAGGGCTTCTTGTCAGCCTTCTTGTGTAGACAATTCGTGGCACAATGTCCTAGTTCATGACAGTGAAAAAATTTAATCTTTGACAAGTCCTTCTTCTTGCCGCCCTGACTAGAATCTGATTTGGAATGGGATGAATTCCCTTTCCCTTTCTTATCCTTTCCATCCAAGGCACATTTCTCCTCATCATCATGCTTTATTGAGGATCCATCTCTGGTGTTCCACCGAATCTATTCTTGCACCAATTCATACCAAAAACACTCCCAATCTGGTAGCTATTCCATCTCTTGGGAAGGCCTACAAGTGCTAAGATGACTAGATCATATTCAACAACTGTAACACCAACACTTCCAAGGTCATCCCGACATTGGGTGAACTTGGTCAAGTACTTGGGTATTGTGTCGCCCTTCTCTCTCTTGATTTTCCTGAGCTTTTCCTTCAATTCCAACTTCCTGTGGTCATTTTTGCTCTGAAACAGGTCTGTCAATGCCTTCCACATTACATATGGAGTCTCCTTCCCGTGGAGGCTTGAGACAATATGATCTCGAAATCCTTCTAGTATTATCCTTCTTGCCTTTGCAATACATTTCCTCCATCTGCAATATTTTGAGCATTAGTTGTTGGAGGCTTAGGAATATCTTTGTCTATGAATTCCTTCAGGCCGTTGTCTTCCAACACCACCTCCATCCTATCCTTCCAAGAAATATAGTTCAAACTACCCTCAAGGGAATATTTGAGTCTCAATCTGTAGAATGACATCCTGTTGGCTCTTCAGAATGATATTACAAATTTGATTTCACCTGCAAAAGACAAACTCGTATTCTCCTCTTCTAGAGTGAGTTATGCTCTGATACCATGTATAAATTCCTTGTATATTAAAACTACTTATGTAATTCGCTAAAAAAAAAATACTTGAATCTACTCCACTTATCAACGGAAACAATTAAATGATCACAAAATCATGAAGCATACCAGAGAGAATTCAATCAACACATTACACAATGATTTCTTGGGGAAATCCACAACTAAAAACCCTTGCTATATGTATATTGCATTAGTTAGAAAATATGAGAAGATTACAATGCTTTCCTTGAGCTCGAGCAACCTCTGCACTATCTTCATCTATCTCATTGCTTCCTAGACAAGCCCAAGTCAATACTTAACCAAATTTTGGCTTGCCCGATTCCCTATTTCCTTGCATTGTTTCCTTGGGAATTAGACCCCCATTAATTAGGGAAATTTCTCAATATGAATTGCGCAATTCTCATAGGCCTTTCTCTGATTGCATGCACCACATGTACAATTTGAATGATTATACCACTGATAGTGCACTTTCCCTAGACTCCAATCTCAACTGAGTAACTCTTAGATCTGACATGCATGAGTTATTTATGAGTGAATCATCAGTTAACTGGTTGAACACATGAAGCAGCACCCCAGTGTCTAACCTCCTACTAGTTCCTCCATCAGTGGGAACTAGTTTAACTGAATTTAATTTAGTTAAACTGAATTAATTAATTAAAACTCAAAATAAACTCAACCAAGGCTCCTATAATGTAGGAGACACTCTACATGACTCAAGTTAGACCCTCAACTCGAATTAACTCAGCCAACTAAGTCAAATTAACTTAGTTAAATTTTACAAGTTGTCTTGTGATGTGGATTTGCAATTTTATTCCTAATTTAATTCAAGGAAAAAAAATAGGATTTTTTTGTTGCATTTTCAATAGTGAGGAACATTACGTAAAAAAGTTTGTTATACTTTCTCTACATATCCGTTCTCTTGCACAACACTTCTTCTTCCCATTCAATCAGTAATGCACTTAGTATTGGGTAAACATCAATACCAAGGCTCGTTTACTCTATTTTGATAGTAAAACATTGGTTGGTAGCAAAACAAGTTAAGAAAGTAAATTTTATTGAGCACTCAAACAATGTGTTGAATATGCATTGGTTCACTGAATAAATGATGAAAATAATTGTATTTATTGGTAGGGGATCTTTACTTAATCGTAGGGTTAAGCTAGATTGAACATTGAGGTCGAACTCATATGGAAAATAACAATGCCATAAACAAGCAACAACCCAATGCAATAAAATCAATGTTTAAGTGCCACTATATCATTACATAAATCAAAATAGAATGAGAATTAGGATATTAATAAAATAGTATGTTGATATTGATTTCTAAAGCATGTCGAACGTGGCAATCATGAAACAAAATCCTATTAATTGGACTATCTTGAGTGGGAATTTAAGCAAAACATATAAGGTTTATAGTAATTAATATTGAAACAAATTTTATTTTATTTTTTATTTTTTTCGATTGTAGATCTAGAAAATCAGTACTAGCGAAATTGATGACAATCAATGGTTAATAAATACCATTAAAATCGATAGCAGGTAAATGTCCTTTCAGAACTTTGATGTCAATTCTTGATTGAGATGACTTATGGCCTCTGACACATTATATGTAGGCTTGTTGGCTCTGAACTTGTTTATAAAAGATGGAAAGAAATTTTATTTGGTTGTTCTAAAACTGAGGAGCATTAACAAGGTTTGATTTATCATGTCTATTGTTTTATGAATTTCCTTAATCTTGTTGTAATTCCATTAGCACTGAACTCATTTATAGAAGCTCTAGGCAAGATATTTTCTTTGTTTATTCTTAAACTGATAAGTGTTATCAGGATTTGATTTATCATTTATCTATTATTTTTTGAATTTTCTAAGTCATGTTGGTATCATCACTGCCAAAAATATTTTTCTAGTGAATTTCCTTCTGAAATTGTTTCCATTTTAAGCCAAAATTTCTTTAAATAGAAATGCTACCACAAATTTGAAAGATGATTTCAATATTCTTGGCATTATTATTTTGAAATTCAACTAGACTCTAATGTCACAATTCCAGCAAAATGGTCATTTGAACAGGGGGGGGATGGCGGGGCACCCAAAATACCATAGTTTAGTTGTTACTTTTGAAATATTAACAGTGAGACAAATGGTCGAAGTAAGCAATGGCAGAAGCATACAAGAAGAGTTATATGTAGTCTATCAAGATATCTTGATGCTGAGCCAAAATATCTTAATGCTAATGAATAACATATTGGAACTTCAACAAATGCTTAGGTGGTTGGAAGATGAACCAGATGCCATAAGAATTTAATTAGAAGAGCTCTTGCAAAACTTTAATGGAGCAATGATAACTCCATTCTCACAGTACAATCACTAAAAGTGCTAACCCCTAGGAACTATTGTTGATCAATAAAGAAATCCTTAACAAATTTTTCTACTCGCTCAATGATGAGGCTCATCATTGGGTAAAATATATGGATCTTAATACACCTCCAAGCTTACTAAAATCAACTCTTCTCATAATTCCTTACATGTTTTAATTATATTTTTCTTAATGAGATGAGTAAAAGTAAGATGTCATGTCTAGTGGTCTAATGTGCATTGATTGCAGGTTTTTGGGAGAAAATTATGGCTAATTAGGGTGCAGGAACTCGAATGAGACAAGAAGGAGAGATTATAGGAGATGGATATCCCTCATTAAATCCTCACTCGCTCGAACATCCCTCAATCAAATCACACTAGCTTGGAGTTGCAGGCAGCCGAGTCATGAGGATCATTGGCAGCCAAGCCAGTGATAGTTAAGAACTAGTTAATCTCAAGATTGGGAGCCAAGCCTCCCTATATTTAAGGAAGTTATTGGAAACTTCAGTTGTATAAATAAAGAGGCCTAGAGCCTCATTAGGATTCATATTTTTTATGGAAGATAGCTAAGAAGTTTTTGAGTTGAAGGGTTGTGACCAAACACTGTTATGTATTTTTTTTTTTTATGTTAATGGAAATGAGAAGCATTCCCTTGATCCAGCACTGAGTTGAATCAGGGGATTGAAGCTCTTGCGTTAGGGACCAACCCTAGCAGAAGAGGTTCCTCTTACTGTACTTGTATGCTTAGTATCTCATAGATTAGTTGTTAAATTGATTTTGGTGTTGTTAAATTGCAAGTATTGGTAGCTTTGATTAGTTTGCTTCCATTTGTGCATAACTTTGAGAGTAGCATAATAAAGAAGCTAAATAAGAAGGTGCTTAGATGCTTCAACGCACAAGTTGTAGCCTTCAAATTGTAGCTGTCAAACTGAAGAAAGGTAATCCTTAGGCTCAAGCTGCCTAGCCCTCCCTAAAATCAGCAGGGGCTTTATCTGTATCTATCGTTAAGTAAGTGGATTGGCCTGAACAATGAAAAAAGTAAGCCTGTCTAACCCCCTGTTACCTCACTCCTCCCTTCAGGGACCATGGCTTGAGGAACAACTCCCATTCAGCCCAAAAAGACAGAATTTTGGTTTCTTATGAGATTGAGGGTTCTTCTGCTAATTAGGAAATCCTCTTTCAGTTTTAGAAGATAGGTTGCAGTTTTCATTTCTACTATCTTAAGTTTTGTATTATATTTCATGTTTCTTTCATAATAGGTTGCAAGCATTTCCATGCATGAACTTTGCAAATAAATGATGCAAATTTTGTTTTCTCATATTTTTGTAAACCCTCCTTATTTTGATATGATTTATGCCATCAATGATGCATATGTTGCAGAAGTTTCTACATTGCAAGAAGACCTTATTTCATCAGCCTCATCCAAACCATATCCACCCATGACTACCAAGGGCCACTAAGTTCTCAATGCGAAGTATCTTTTTACAAAGACAACTTGCCATGCTTATTGAGAAAATCCAACCATCATAAAGCTTTGGTTTGAGTTCTAAGTGAGTTCCAACCACTCCCTTGCCTTATTTCTTCTATTCATCACCTTCCCTAAGCTCCATAACACTTTCCAAATCACTCCTTATGCTTTCGATCTGTTCCTTTGGGAAAATAGGGAATCCTGTAGGAAAACCTATAGTGGCATGTTTTGAGCCCAATTTGTGAAAAAAGCATCATGAAAGCTAGGAGAAGACCCTTGCTTGCCTCCCAAGCCATCTGACCCATTGCACTCATCTCCCTCCACACCTATCTCACCTGCCATGCAACCAAGAAGGATTAGCATTCATGTTTTTACAAAAAGATAAAAAGAAAAAGGTTGTTATGTTTATTCATGTGCACAATAGTTAAGTGCTTGTTTAGATCAGATTCCATGCTTAGGGTAGTTAAGATTTCACATGTGTTAAATTAGAATTCTTTTGAAATCAAGGTATATTAACAAATAGCTAGATGATTTGTGTGTTTTAGGCATCTATTTCAATCTTTCATTACTGCAGTAGGTAGCATTTCAATCCTCTCAATTAGGGTAAAATTCTCCTTTCTCAATTGGTAATCAAACTTCTTCTAAATCAATAGAAGGCTAGTTTGAGAAACCCTAGTGGTCTATCGCCCTAGCTTAGTAGTGACAAAGAGTGGACCCATTACATCTATTTGTGTATACAACACTGTCACCTCCAAGTTTGTACGAACCGCAGGTTGATGAAGTAAAGTTGGTAGCCCCAGCAATTGCAGCATTCTTGCTGCAATACTAGTGCTCATCACTTTTTGGCGTTGTTGCTGAGGAGGTGTTTGAGTAGATGTACTTCTTCTTTCTTTCTTCCATTTCTTATATCTTTCATTCTGCTATTAGTTTCATTTTTGCAAAGTAGTTGTATGTTGGCTTGCTTTCATTTCCATTCTGCAATTGATTTCATTCAGTAGTTAGTTTCAATTTAGTTTGTCTTTTCAATTATCCAATCAGTTTTAAAGCTTGAAAAACAAAAAAAAAACACTCCTTTCATGCCTCATAGGAATAGGGATAACTTAGGAAAATTTCTACCAAATACCCCTACCATTTCAAACATCCAACCTTCCCTCTTCTTTGGTGGCTGTGAATTAGAGGGACCCTTATGCGAACAACCAAAGATTTTTGAAGAGCCTATATGGGAAGAAGAAGAACCCATTCCAACTGACGTAATGGCTGAAAATAGAAATGAAAGGGAAGATAGAGAAAGAATTGAGGGTGCTTTTCCCATCAAAGAAAACAATGGGGATGCCAAGATGAAAAACATAATCCCCTTTGCTCTTCCTCACTTCCATGGCCTGACCTCAGAAGATCTAGATACATTCTTGTTTGAATTTTTTGTCATATGCAGAACTTATGATTACACCTCTGATGATCAGAAGCTGAAATTATTCCCATCCACTCTCAAGGATGCAGCTTTACGTTGGTTGATGGGTTTACTTGGGATAGTATCACCACGTGGGCTCAGATGCAACAAGCTTTCAACAACAAGTATAGGGACTACTACATGTCCAAAGATACCAAAGAGAAAATTTTTAGAATGACCTTGGGACAGGATGAGTCTTTAGAGGATTATGAGGAAAGATTCTAGCTCAGCTATAAAAGGGCCAAGTGCGCACTTGATCCTGAGTCACTTAAGTTAGTCCTTCTCAAGGGGGTCAGGGAAGATCTCCTAGAAACCCTAAACCTGCTATCAGGAGGGGACATCTACACTATGAGGATATCAAGACCATTTTTAAGAATCATTCTAGGGCAGCTAGAAAAAGGGGTAGGGTCAATCAAATAGTGGCCAACTCATCCTCTTCCAACACATCTATAAAAAGTGAAATTGGAAACATGTTGGAAGATTTTAAGAGTGAAATGTTGCAAACCCTTGCCTTGTAGAAGGACATTATGCAAATCAAGAGGACACAGAGAGAGCATTAGCCATCTTCTACCCTAGATGCATAAGGAGGAACTTAGGAATGAATGCCCATTAAACATTATATACATCTGCTCAGTCTGTGAAGAAAACCACTCCACAAACAAATTCCCTTCTCTGCCTAGACTAAAATTTGTGTATCAGGGAACTAAAGGGGTGACTAAACATCTTTGCTACATAAATCAAAGGAGGCCCCATGGGCCTCGACCATACCAGTAGGGCATGCAAGGGTCATCCTATGCATATTACAACCCTAATCAAAATACGTCCATTCCATCTTGGGCCCCCCTTGCTCATCCCTCCTGGTCTATACCTTCTCCCTAGTATTTTTCACCTCAATATCATTCCCAGCCAACCAACCAGCCATTTCAACCATTATACTCCTTCGCAACCTCAGTGGAATGCACCACCCTAGGGGTGGAGGCCCCCATACAACAATGCTCCAACTTTATTGCCTTCACCTCCATCTCAACCACAACTTTTTCACCCTGCTCCACCTAAACAACCTTAGATGCCCACCCAACCAAACTCAAACCCAAACAATAGATAGGTACAACAGGTCTACAATGGAGAGACATCCTACCCTGCTTATGCTGTGGAAATTCAGGAAATCAACCTTAGATATGGGAGAGTGCTCCTGGATAACCAACCTCCATCTCCACCTAGGGAGAGTGAGGAGGAAAGAGAGGAAAGTATGCCTAGAGTGAATCCATCACCCTTTCGTGAAAGATTAACCCATCTAGTCCAGCATACCCCAGGAGAGAATGAAATTCTGGATTAATTGAAAAATCTATGTGTCAAAATACCACTTCTCCAAGCTATTAAATATGTACCTATTTACAACAAGCTGATTAAATAGACATGTTTCAAACATCCAGGGAGGTGAAAAAGAGACACCCCTACCATTAATATCATTGGACAGTTGTCCGACTTAATGCTGGGGCAGGTAATTTTCCCAAAGTATTTCGGCCCTGGGAGCCCTGTAGTAGATGTACACATCAATGGAACCATTGTCCCCCATACCTTAATTAATCTTGGGGCTGCAATTAGTGTAATGAATAAGTACAACATGCTCAAGCTTAATCTCTAGGGATCATTAAGAAAGACCATGACAGTCTTGCAACTTGCAGATTGATCCACAGTAGCCCCTGATGGGATTGTTGAGGATGTGATGGTCTCCATTGACTCTTGGGAGTACCCTGCAGACTTCTTAGTTCTCCAGCCTAAGACCAAATTTAATGGTTATCCTCTCATACTTGGGAGGCCTTGGTTAGCCACTGCTAATGCCTACATAAGCTGCAGGGATGGAAACATGACTATCAAAAATGGGAATTTATCCAAGCAGTTGGTCATGCACCCTCCTGCTCAGCCATATTTAGAACATGACTTACCTTTATGGCTAGAAGAGGAGGAAGAATATGAAGTCTACTCCTCCCAACTCTATACCCTAGAAACTATCATAGGAGGAGGACATCCTGATGAAGATGATTTGATTGAGTAAATCCTCCAAAATCCAACTCCCAACACCATGTCTCTGGAGGAAGTAGTGACAAAAACCAAGAACAACCATCAAGTTGATTTATGCTTAGCTAACTCAAACCCTACTCGTGTCAAGACAATATAATTTGGCCCAGAAAAAACACTGAAAATCAACCCCTCTCTCTGTACACCAAGAAGAAGAGTTATGTAATATGCTAAGAGAACATTTGGATGCCTTTTCTTGGAATTACAAAGAAATGAAGGGAGTGCACCCCTCGGTGTGTGCTCGCCACATTTACATCAAAGAAGGTTGCAAACTAGTCCGACAACCCCAAAGGAGAATGAATCTAGTTCTCAAGAATATAATCAAAGAAGAGTTACAAAAGATGCTAGATGTAGGATTCATTTACCCTATCTCAGACAGTGAGTGGGTGTCTCCTATAGTGCTGGTTCCAAAGGAAAATGGAAAGTGGAGGATTTGTGTTGATTACATAGAGTTAAAAAAAGCAACAAAGAAGGACCATTTTCCTCTACCTTCCATCGACCAAGTGTTAGATGGCCTAGTAGGAAAAAAGTTCTTCTCTTTCTTAGATGGGTTCAACAGGTACAATCAAATCCAGATTATCCCTGAAGACCAAGATAAAACCACCTTCACCTATCCTTCTAGTACTTTCGCTTATAGGGTCCTTCCTTTTGGTCTATGCAATGCCCCTGCCACTTTCCAGAGAGTAGTCTTGAGTATCTTTGGAGAGCTAGTCCATGATGCATTAGAAATTTATATGGATGACTTCACACCCTATGGTTGTGATTCCCAGGTGGCTCTCTCTAACCTGGGTAAGGTGTTGACTAAATGCATTGAAATGAACTTATCCCTTAGTCCTGAAAAATGTGAGTTCTTGATGACTGCAGGGACTGTTCTAGGTCACTCAATATCCCAAGAAGGACTACAGGTAGACCCAAATAAGATAGCCATCATCAAAAGGAACCTGACTCCATAGAAACAGAGGGATGTTAGAATCTTTTTAGGGTTAGTCGGATACTATAGGAGATTTATAAAAGACTTCAGCAAGTTATCTTCTCCTTTATTTGGGTTATTGGCCAAAGATTCCGAATTTTTATGGTTAGAAAGCTTCCAAGAAGCCCTGGACACCCTAAAGGACAAGTTGACTATTTCATCTATTCTCTCAGGCCCAAATTGGGATCTTCCTTTTCATATTCATGTTGATGCCTCTCACAAAGCTATAGGAGTAGCTCTAGGCTAGATAGATGACAAGCTACCTTATGCCATTTACTTCATCATTAAGAATTTGTAGAAAGACGAGATCAACTACAAAGTGACTGAAAAAGAGCTCCTAGATGTTGTGCATTCATTGAATAAATTTAGGCATTACATTATTGATTAACATACACTTGTACATACTGACCATGTTGCAATTAAATACTTGATGAATAAACTTGATGTAAATGCCCAGATTATTATATGGTTAATTTTATTGCAACAATTTGATTTAAATATTATTGATAAGCTTGGCAAGGAGAATGTTGTTGTAGATTTTTTTATCCAGATTGACTTTTCCTATAGGGGAGGAAGGAATGGTTGATGATTAGCTAGCAGATGAACATTTATTCTCCATTTCATTTCTCTCTCCATGGTTTGTCGACATAGAAAAATACTTGGTGTCTACACAATTTGCTCCAAATTTATCCTCCAAGGAAAAGAGCAGAATCATAAGGAAGAGCGCGCCATTCACTCAGATTGGGGGAAATCTCTTCAAGCTAGGTCCGAATCAAATTCTAAGAAGATGTGTCAGGGAGGAGGAGGAAGTTTTTGACATCCTTTTGGCCTGTCATGATGGACCTTGTGGAGGTCACTTCGCAGCCAAAAGAACAACATTCAAGGTACTACAAGCTGGTTATTACTGGCCCACTCTTCACCAAGATGTGAGGAGGTATACCAGCTAGTGTGATCAGTGCTAAAGGATGGGGAAACCTACCCCAAGGGATGAGATTCCTCTATAACCTCAAGTGACGTTCGAGCCATTTGACAAGTGGGGCATGGATTTCATCAGGACCATTGACCCTCCATCCAAAAAGAAGAAGTACATCATTATGTGCACTGACTAATATACAAAATGGGCTGAAGCCAAAGCCATCAAGGTAGCAACAAAAGAAAAAGTGGTTGAATTCTTAAGTGATAATGTGTTTTATAATTTTGGTTACCTTAGAGAATTGGTCACTAATCAAGGTAGACAATTTACATCTCACATGGTTGAAAATATGTTAAGCCAACACAAGATCAAGCATATAACATCCACCCCTTACCACCCACAGGCTAATGGGCAAGTGGAAGTAACCAATAGATCATTGGAAGGCATTCTGACCAAGGTGATTAGAAGCAACAAAAAGGATTGGGCAGACAGATTAGTTGAGGTCACCTGGGCCTACAATACCACCTAGAAAACCACAACTAGCTTCACTCCTTATAAGCTGGCCTATGGGAAGAAAGCCCAGTTGTCCATTGAATTTGAATACAACATCTTAAGGATGACAAAACAAATGGATCTAGATATCACAAGGGCACAATAAGAAAGATTGCTCCAGTTGAATGGGTCAGATGAATTTAGGATGCAGGCACTCTTGCACATAGAGGTGACTCAAGTTCAAAGGAAAATATGGCATGACAAGAATATAAAAGACAAATAGTTTCAAGAAGGTGATTGGGCTTTTCTGTATGATTCCCGGTACAAATATTTTAAAGGCAAGTTAAGGACTAGATGGTTAGGGCCTTTTGTAATAGAAAAGTTTCATGATAATGGTATTGTGCAGATAAGAACCATTGATGCAAAGGCTATCCCTTTGCTTGTCAATGGGCACAGATTAAAAATCTACAAAAAGTTGTTATCAAATCAGGAATTCATCAATTACATCAGAAAGATAGTGATGGTGGTAGAGAAAGTCTCATCTTCCACCCCACCATGTCCCTGAAGAAAAAATTAAAAAAAAAAGGAAAAAACAAAAACAAAAAAAGAGGAAAAAATAAAGAGACTCGGGTGAAAACCTCCATGAGGCACCTGAGTCCCACTGTTGGGTTAAAAACCTCTTGAGACGGCCCAAGAGTGTTAAAAACAAAATAAGAATAAAAATATCTCTAGGTGAAAACCTATTTTGAGGCACCTAGGGCAGGCAACTAGGGTGAAAACCTCCTTGGGGGTAGACTAGTTGTTTTTCAAAAAAAAAAAAGAGAAAAGATACAAAAGATGACAATTATGTTTTGCAGGTCTACAAGAGGAGGATAAGCACAACATGAGGAGGAAATCAGGACCTATAACAGCCATATTTTAATTCACCCATCTCATATCCTTCATTACGCCCCTAGTCTTCCATCTATACACCACTCCATATCATTTCAAACAGGTTATGCATTTTCTACAGGATTCCCTGTAATCCTACAAGAGTTTCCTGTAGAAATGACAGGAGATCTTGAAAACCACAAGAAGATCAATCCAATAGCAAGGTGATGAAATAAGCCTATGTCTAAATGAAAAAACGATTTACCTCACCACACCACAACCAATACCTCTCATCACCATGTCGCCCCTGTATCCATCAAATAAATCAGTTCAAAAAGAATTACAAAAACAAAAAACAAAATAAGGGAGAAAAAAAAAGTCAAGAGGAGACATACCCAAGAGTAGCATCCCTCACCTACCATTTCATACCCCCGTTCTCCACTCATTTCAACACCCCTTCTACTTCAGAGCTGAGAAAAATGTGAAAGTTTAAGGGGGAGGCAGCTACAAGACATCCTGTAGAAAATCCTATAGCAGCCTATCCCACAAACTAAACCACAAATACTGTAGCCATCTTCAGCACAAGGACTATAAGGATGAGGAAGCTCCTCCACATCTCAGCAGTAGAAAGTAGATCATCAGCAACAAGGTCCAACACCTGCACATCATAAACAAGGAAAAAAGCATCAAAAGAGGAAATATACAGTGAAAATATGCAGATTGAAAAGCACAACAAAGTGGCACCACTCTCCAGCATGCATCATCAATGAAGCAAAAGACCCATAGGTATGTCATCTTTCCAATGCTCTCTCATAAGTATGATATGATCAAAATTGTATGAATAATGCGAGAGTTAATTTTATAAGGAAGGTGGTCAGTTAACTTGGCCACCCTCGGCCAGTTATCTTAGCCACCCTTGGTCAATAATGAGAAGAAAAGGGTTAGACCACTACACACATAGCAAAGGTCAAATCAATGAAAAAGTGAATGAATCCAAAAATGGTTAATTTACAGAGGACAAGAGTGGGAGATGATTACGAGGTAAGGTGAAATGATGCACTGATAGTGGGACCAACGGTCCAAAAGAAGGTGCACGTACTTGGTCATCCAGCACACCACCCCACACAATCATCCATAAATAGAAATAAAACATTGATTCCCATACGAAGAAAGCAAAGACAACTTTGAGGAATCATCGAATGAAGAGGTTACTCTCGGCATTCTTGAAATAGCACCTATAGGAAACAATTAGCATCTACAACGAATCGGAAACCTACAGGATACAAAGAGATTAACCTGCAAAGTTATCAATGGACACTAAGGGCAATCAAATCAAGGGATATCATCACCAGAACATAGAAAAGTGAGGTAGGTGTCATACCTTCCATATTTTCCATTTAAAAAAAGAAGAACTCCTCAATTCAGTTAGGAATTTGCAGTGCATCTCAAGATAGAAAAATTGTATTGCATGTCACTAAAAGTTAAATTCCAAAACTTCCTCACCTACCAGAAGTCTTGAACTGTATCCACACAAACCTCAAGAATTACCAAGAAAATATGACAGGAGGTTTCAATAAGAGAGAACCCACCAACACAGCAAGAATCCACCAACATCCTCTTATGGTGGAAATTTTTGCAAGGCATCAATGGATTGGGTTCTTTGAGAGGATGAGAGGATACGATGATGATGTGGCCAGAGAATTTTCCCTCTCACTCATGCCCCTCACTAGAGTCAATGCCACTGCTATAGTAAAGGGTTTGTCAGTAGCAATTACCCCTGAGGTTATAAGCAGAATAACTAGACTCCCCCTAGGGTTACAATGGAGAAAAGAGGACAAGGGTAACAACACCCTTACAAAGAAAAGTTTCTTTTTGGAAGGAGAAGAGCCAATTGAAGACAAAAATGGGGTTAGAAGGGAGAGCATTCCATACCCTTGGAATGAAGTAAGTTACCATATCATCAAATATATTTCATGTGAGGGGAGATACAGTGTAGTGCATGGATACCATTTCAGACTTCTCCAAGAACTGAATTGTGGAGAGAACACACCTCCTCATAACAGACTGAGTATACCCTATTTTCTTCTACAATCCATGATATAAATGAGCATCAAGGTGCAAGATGGAAAACATCAGCAACTAGCCCATCATGGGTTGATCAAACTCGTCCTTGAAGATGCTCTACAAAACTTAAGATTCCTTATTGCATGGAAAACCTTAGCAGACATGCAAGCAGAAGGGGAAATTCAATATATTGAGTATGACAGAATCCCTATTGCTAGTGAGATGGAAGAGGAAACATAGGATGAAAATGAAGAAGAGAAAAATGATGAAAATGAAGAAGAGACAGAGGAGGAGAATGGAGAAAAAGAGGAGGAAACAAAAGAAGAAACAAATGAGCAGAGTGAAGAAACAGAGGAAGAAAAGAAGAGGAAGGAGGAGACAAAGAGGAAGATGAAAAAGAAAATGGAAAAGAGGAGGAAGGATAGAAGGATGAACAGAAGTCTGCTACTCAAGGCAGAGAAGAAGAATAATCACCAAGGGTGTCTCCAGAGCCTACAGAGAAAGAGGCAACAGTTGCTCTAACTGCCCTAAGTACACCTATCAAATCAAAGGGGAAGGGACAAAGAAAAACCCCACTTTACTTCAAGACAAGGAAGAGCACCAAGATTAGACAAGGGCAACCTCAAACCCCTACCAAAATTCCAATTGTCATAGAGGACTCACCAAAACGGCAAGAGAAGGTAGTCCCTCTAAAGAAAAATGAAGGAGAAGGAACATCAAAAAAAGCTTCTCTCGAGTCTCCAATCACCTATGTTAGGAGGATTGTCATAATGTCAGCCTCATCAAAAGGAAAAGGTCTCCTACAATAGACACAGTCAGACCTACAGGAAGCAGAGACAATCCTACACAATTTAGCCTTAACAGATTTAAATGTGTGGGACCCAAATCCAAAGCTAGGAGACTTGAACTTAATGGCCTTGGAAGCTTGGATGAATCATGAGGAAGGAAGAGCTACAAAGATGAAAAAGGTATTGGAAAAAGAAGAGGCAGAACCCCTTATGATCAGAGCAGCATAGTCTAACCCAATGGTTATCATTAGCACTCATAACCTCATTACAAATGACCCCAAGCTTGCACCAAGGTACCTTGCTATACAAGAACAATCAGTCACACACTTTGAAGACATGCTAAGATTGCTAGGAGACGACAACCGGCAAGCTTGCCAAAGAAGACAGAACACCTTACCTTATAGCCCAAAAATCATACAATATCATTCTCCTGACAGAATGAGGGAGGCACTAAATAGAACCCCAATGTATATGCAAGCATTACAAAGACTCAAAGTGAATTGGATGTGCTTGAGGCTCAGTCCACCATTGTTTTTAGGAATGTTGGAAGGAAGAAAAGAAGAAGAAGAAAGAAAGTTGTGGTAGGAGATAGAGAAGAATGCAGGGTTTTATTCACAAGAGGAAGAGGCTACAACAGAAGCATGGGATGTCATGGAAGCCACCAAAGAAATGAAGGACATGGACATAGATTGAATTGCTCAGAGGATGAGCAACACTTTCAGTAAGGGGTGATGATGAGGCTCATCATTGGGTAAAATATATGGACCTTAATACACCTCCAAGATTACTAAAATCAACTCTTCTCATAATTCCTTACATGTTTTAATTATATTTTTCTTAATGAGATGAGTAAAAGTAAGATGTCATGTCTAGTGGTCTAATGTGCATTGATTGCATGTTTTTGGGAGAAAGTTATGGCTAATTAGGGTGCAAGAACTCGAATGAGACAAGAATGAGAGATTATAGGAGATGGATCTCCCTCATACAATTCTCACTCACTCGAATATCCCTCAATCAAATCACACCATCTCAGAGTTGCAGGAAGTCGAGTCATGAGGATCATCGAAAGCCAGCCAGTGATAATTAAGAACCAATTAATCTCAAGATTGGGAGCGAAGCCTCCCTAAATTTAAGGAAGTTGTTGGCAACTTCAGTTGTATAAATAAAGAGGCCTAGAGCCTCATTAGGATTCATATTTTTTATGGAATATAGTTACGCATTTTTCGAGTTGAAGGATTGTGACCAAACACTATTATGTATTTTTTTGATTTGTTAATGGAAATGAGCAACATTCCCTTGATCCAGCACTGAGTTGACTCAGAGGGCTGAAGCTCTTGGGTTAGGGCCCAACCCTCGAAGCAGAGGTTCCTCTTACTGTACTTGTATTCTTAGTATCTCATAGATTAGTTGTTAAATTGATTTTGGTGTTGTTAAATTGCAAGTATTGGTAGATTTGATTAGTTTGCTTCCATTTGTGCATAACTTTGACAGTAGCATTATAGAGATAAGAAAATATTTAGAAAAGTATGATAACAAGTGGTGCTTACCTCACTCCTCCCTTCAGGACCATGGCTTGAGGAATAACTCCCATTCAGCCCAAAAAGATAGAATTCTGGTTTCTTATGAAATTTAGGGTTCTTCTGCTAATTAGGTCATCCTCTTTTAGTTTTAGAAGATAGGTTGCAGTTGTCATTTCTGATATCTTAAGTTTTGTATTATATTTCATGTTTCTTTCATAATAGGTTTCAAGCATTTCCATGCATGAACTTGGCAAATAAATGATGCAAATTTTGTTTTCTCATATTTTTGTAAACCCTTCTTGTTTTGAGATGATTTATGGATAAATTCCATCAATGATGTATATGTTGCAGAAGTTTCTACATTGCAATAATACCTTATTTCATCAGCCTCATCCAAACCATATCCATCCATGACCGCCAAGGGCCACTAAGTTCTCAATTTGAAGTATCGTTTTACAAAGACAACTTGCCATGCTTATTGAGCAAATCCAACCATCATAAAGCTTTGGTTTGAGTTCTGAGTGAGTTCCAACCACTCCCTTGCCTTATTTCTTCCATTCCTCACCTTCCCTAAGCTCCATACCACCTTCCAAATCACTCCTTATGCTTTCGGCCTATTCTTGTAGGAAAACAGGGGATCTTGTAGGTGAAATAGGACATCCTATAGGAAAACCTGTAGTGGCATGTTTTGAGCCCGATTTGTGAAAAAAGCATCACAAAAGCTAGGAGAAGACCCCTGGTTGCCTCCCAAGCCATCTGACCCACTGCACTCATCTCCCTCCACACCTATATCACCTTTCATGCAACCAAGAAGGATTAGCATTCATGTTTTTAAAAAAAGATAAAAAGAAAAAGGTTGTTATGTTTATTCATGTGCACAACAGTTAAGTGCTTGTTTAGATCAAATTCCATGCTTAGGGTAATTAAGATTTCACATGTGTTAAATTAGAATTCTTTTGAAATCAAGGTATATTAACGAATATCTAGATGAGTTCTGTGTTTTAGGCATCTATTTCAGTCTTTCATTATTGCAGTAGATATCATCTCAATCCTCTCAATTAGGGTAAAATTCTCCTTTCTCAATTGGTAATCAAGCTTCTTCTAAATCAATAGAAGGTTGGTTTCAGAAACCCTAGTGGTCTACCGCCCCAGCTCAATAGTGACAAAGAGTGGACCCATTAGATCTATTTGTGTATATAACATTGTCACCTCCAAGGTTGTACGAACCCCAGGTTGATGAAGTAAAGTTGGTAGCCCCAGGAGTTGTAGCATTCTTGTTGCAATACTGGTGCTCATCACTCAACCAATTTTGAAATTCACTATATGTTGAAGGCCATTTATTGCAATTTTCTTGACACAGTAAACAAATACTTTTTCGAAACCTATAGTAGAATAGTGCAATAAAATTTCATCACCTATACTTTGATCATGTTCATGGAACATAAATTTTGTTAATTATGCCAAATTGGATCTTCAGACTAATGTAAATTTTATATGGGACAACATTTGTTTTTTCTTTCTAATATAATCAAGTTGTACAATTGCAAATAGAAAAGTCTTGTTCTCTCCTTTAGAAAAAGTTACATGCGAAAACAAACAAACAATCATTCCTTCAAGTTTCATGTTAGCATTAACTTGTCTTATTGTTTTGTTTAAAAAGTCATATGCAATGGAAAATCATATGACAAAACATAAACTATGTGTGAAGGAAATACATTTTCTAATATTGTTTTACTAATCATAGGATTTGCAAATTTGATAAATCAATAAAACAATGTAAGAAATCACATTGCAAAAAAGCAGACACGACATAGCACAATGAACTAGCTACACATTGTTGTGAATGTTAGAGTATATATAATGTTAGTAAATAGCATAGTACAAAACATAGAACTTAAATAAACAAATTCATTGAAATACATTTTTATACAATGTTAATAGCTATAGATAAGGTAACCACAGGATGAAATCAGATCCCAACCATCCAAGAAACTGCAAAATCTCTCCGAAAATGGTCAAATTCTTCAAGCAGAAAGTAGAAGGTGGTGTTAATATTGGAATTGCGGAGCTGTAGAGGTGTGAAAGTGAAAATGCCCCGCCACCCCTTGCTAATAATTAATTGGAATTCAATCTTACTTGTTACTAGTAACTGAGATATCCACACTTTCTATAGAACACTTCTTGATTTTGACACCTCAACAAATAATACCATATCTAGAATACCATAAGTATATTTCTTGACAATGCAACTAAAGAGAATTGTACCATCATTAGATTCCTCAACAATGTAAACAAAGAGAATTGTCATTGTATATGAAAAATCATGTTTTGATGGTTTATTGTAAATGTTATGTGTGAAAGTATTTTCTTTTGTTTTCTAATCTAATCAAATTGTACAATTGCAAACAGACAAATATTATTCTCTTTTTTTATGTTTGTGGAAAAATCTTATTCTCCTTTAGGAAAAATTACATGTTATCAATTACAAACAGACACATATCATTATTTACTTTACGAAAAGTTACATGCTAACTTAACTTGTATTATTGTGTTGTTTAAAAGTTATGTCAGATGCCAAAATCTATGCAAACATAAACTATGTATGTAGGAAAATCGTTTTGTAATATTGTTTTATTAATCATAGGATTTGCAAATTTGATCAATCAATAAAATGATGTAAGAAATCGCATTGCAAAAAAGCAAACAAGATATAGGATAATGAGCTAGCTACAAATTATATGCTATGAATATTAGAGTATATATGATGTTAGTAAATAACATAATACAAAACATGGAACTTAAACAAATAAAATCATTGAAGTACATCTTTATACAATGTTAATAACTATATATCAGGTAACCATAAAATGAAGTAAGATCCCAACCATCCAAAAAACCGAAAAAGCTCTCTAGAAATGGTCAAATTATTCAAGCATAAACTAGAAAGTAGTGTTAAGATTGCAACTGCTGAGATGTAGAGCTGCATAAGTACGGACACCTCCTACCCCTCATGCTTATTCAATGGTAATTCAGTCTTTACTAGTTACTGGTAATAGGGATATCTACCCTTTACATAGAACACTTCTTGATTCTGGAAACTTGACAATAATACCATCTCATTGTATATGCAAAATCATGGTTTGATAGTTTATTGTAAATGTGTCATGGATATCCAAACTTGACAATAAATCAATAACACCTTATTTATCTGCACAATATTTTTGATAGGAAAATTTTCGTAGATCAAGCAATACTTTCTCTAGTTCCACACATTTTAGAACTTAATATGTTGTATACCTATCATTTGCATGTATGATACAGTTTAATCGATGGAAATAAACAAAGTGACAATTTTCCATGCAAATGGTACAATAAACCATAGTTTCATCCACAGTTCTAATAGTTGTAAATGGACTACTGTATTTCACAGACACTAGCTCAAAGGGATTCACATATGCACTAGTTTTTGTTAGTAGTCCTTACAAGTTGCAAAATTGATATAAAAAATTGAGACCTAGCAATTTGAAATCAAATTTCTCTCTCTCTCTCTCTCTCTCTCTCTCTCTCTCTCTCTCTCTCTATATATATATATATATATATATATATCATAGTTCTAATAGTTGTAAATGGACTACTGTATTTCACAGACACTGGCTCAAAGGGATTCACATATGCACTAGTTTTTGTTAGTAGTCCTTACAAGTTGCAAAATTGATATAAAAAATTGAGACCTAGCAATTTGAAATCAAATTTCTCTCTCTCTCTCTCTCTCTCTCTCTCTCTCTCTCTCTCTCTCTCTCTCTCTATATATATATATATATATATATATTATCATGCATACTCCACTCACTGAAGAAAACAATTTTCTCATATTTTCCACTTTCTATTCTATTTTCAATGAACATATGAACGTGGATTGTGAAGTTTAGAAAAAAATCTTGTTTTTTGAACTATATTTTTTTAGCAAGTTGAGGGAATTTTTTTTTTCTTGTAATTCTTTGGATTAAAATATATGTTAGAAGAATTTTATCATGTACTTAAACTCTCCACATATGAAGTATGTGTAAAAAAAACACATGTAAACCATATAAGAGATGGACAATAACTTGATACCAATGAAACATTCAAATAAATCTAAGCTTACTACTTCCCTATCTTGATTTGCATTTCCGTATTTTATTTATAGTAAACATTGCATCTCTGTCTATGTTGCTTAAATTGCAATGGCACTGATTGTGCAAACTAGAAACACATCTTGACTATAGGATAGATTTGCAATCGTCATATTTTGGAAAAATTGGTACTCTCTGCAAATGGGGCAAATATTTTCTACAATTCTAAATTTATTTAGTGAAATATTTTTCTCATAGCCATCACTATCATATATGTGCTTTGGAATTATTTCGAAATTTCTAATTGAAACACCAGCATTTGCAATAATTTTTGCCTAATGTTGTTCAATAAACTGTCTTGGTACAAGCAATGTTATTGTCATTTCGACCTTCTTATCTATTAAATCTGCACAAAGTATTGGTTTTGTCTTATTTGCTTTGTTCAAAAAATTTCAATACGTAACTAACACAATGCCATAGAAAATTATTCCTATTATGTTGTTACTGATATTTTCGATTAATAATGGCATAGACTCAATATATTTTTGCCTAGTCATGATCATGGAATTGAAATTAATTCAATAAAACAAAAAATAAATCTGATATACAGTTAACTAAACTTGTACAAAACTACCTTTCTGTCTTTCTTTCTTTCCTTTTTCTACTCCTATAGTTGTGTCTACTGCGATATATGATTTTATTAATAGCGTCTTTCGGTAAAAATCACATAAGAGATATTCTCGTCGACGTGTTTCGAACCAGTGAGTGTGGTTCATCTTCAGGACAAGATGAGGAACCAGATCCAGGTGTTGTAATAAATAGATGTAGAGAGCTACTAACTAGCCATTAGGGAGTAACAACTAGTTTGACTAAAGGCAAAAATTAGAAATCAAGTTTAAAAGAAAGTTAAGGGAATTTTTTTTTTCTTTTTTTTTTTTTAATATTAATTGAGATTCTACTAAAATAAAACTAATCAGTTAAAAAATAAATTTTATATCTATCTATATATATATATATATATTTTTTTTTTTATTTTTTTATTTTTTTTTTTTTCCTTTTTTTTTTAATATTAATTGAGATTCTACTAAAATAAAACTAATCAGTTAAAAAATAAATTATATATATATATATATATATATAATTTAAATTTTTTTTAATAATTTTTATTATTCCTCCTAATTATTAGAATATTAGTTAATATTTAGGCCTGAACATATTAGTAATTTAAAATAATATTTAATTTATCATATCTCCTCCTCTTTTATCTCTAGTCCTCCTAATTAATAAATTTATAATATCTTAACTATTTTTTATTTGTTTTTCTCAATAATTTTATTTTTAATTTTACTATTTACTATTATTACTAATTATTTTTAAATAATATTATCCTCCTAATTATTTAATTTATAATATTCTAAATTAAAATAATATTTATCCCCCTAACTAATTTATATTTTTTTTTTACTAATTATTTTAAATAATATTATCCGCATAATTATTTAATTTATAATATTTTAAATTTAGTTGTAATTTAATATTTAAGCCCTAAAATATATATATCTATATATAGATATATATATAAATATATATATACATATATACATACATATATATATATATATATATATATATATGTATATATATATATAAAACTGATTAGTTTTATTTTAGTAGAATCCCAATTAATATTAAAAAAAATTCCCTTAACTTTTTTCTAAACCTGATTTCTAATTTCTACCTTTAGTCAAACTAGTTGTTACTCCCTAATGGCTAGTTAGCAACTCTCTACATCTATTTATTACAACACCTAGATCTGGTTCCTCATCTTGTCCTGAAGATGAACCACACTGGCTGGTTCAAAATGCATCGACAAGAATACCTCTTATGTGATTTTTACCGAAAGATGTTGTTAATATTATTATGGATCACAAAAGTCTAAATCCTGATATATGATTTTTTAATTGTGCTCACTTTCATCTCTATTTATTCGTCCATGTTTATTGTTACGTCATTGAGAATATCTTTATTTGAGACGAGTTCAGAATCTGATTTTTTTGCCTACACACAAATATTGCACTCAAATCACTGCTTAAAAGGACATTATAATTGATGCTAAGTAAGAATTGGGTTATGAAGACAGGACCAGATATCACAAAGTCGTTGCTAATGTATATTCTAATATTAGATTCATAGTTAGTGGATAGAATCTTATTTCTATGCATATAGGTATAATAATAAATAGATTTTAGTTTTGACAAATTCTAATTTATAGTTCCTTGTTACATATATTAAACTGAAGAATTAACAAATTAACAAATGTTTATAGAAATATTCAAAGAACTTTTTGTTGAAAAATGCAGCAAGAAATTATCAATTTGATTTTGCCTTGATTAAATTGAGAAAATTCAAAATTCCACATCAACAGACAACTTTGAGGAGTTAACTGAGGTGACATGGCTCTTGTCACTCAGTTAGTTTAGTTAATTTGATTTATGGGCATGAAGTTCAGTTGTATGAAGTGATTCCTAAAATTTAGGAGCCTAGGTTGAGATAATTTCAGTTGTAATCATTTAAACTAGTTCTAATTGTTAATAGAACTATTTGGTAGTTAGTTAAGTAATGGGACATTAGTCTAGCTCAAATATCATCTAGTTAACTGATGAATCAACTAATAATTAGCTCATGCATGCAAATAATATGAATTTCCCAGTTGTGGTGGAGTTTCCGAGGCAGTTAACCAGTAGTTGTAAATTACTTGAGTGTACAGGTGTTGCATGAGATCACGTGATTATCCCTGAGGAATTGCACAAGCATTTTGGAGGAAATTCATAATTAATAGGGGCCTATTTCATCAGAAATTGTGCAAGAAAATAGGGGCTCAACTACACGCAAGAATCGACTAAGTCTTGGTCAGAGCTTCTCAGTGAGCATAGAGATAGGTTATTCACTTGCATGTTGTGCTCAGTTAAGCAAATAAATTTTAATATGTCTCTATTCATTAGATTAATGCAAGCATCATTGGGCGTTTTAGACAATTTCTTTCCCTAGGAAAAATATTATTTGCATGTGTATGATTTCTTATTGCATGTTTGAATTTTTTGTTATAAATTTTGAATTAACTTCTATGGAGTAGTAGAGTAGTTTGTGTCTTGTGATTTTGATTAAAAAATCATGAGCAGTTGCAAATCTACAGTCTAATTTCTACACTTTTTTCCTTGTATTTGTTGTCCTAGATTCAAATCTCTAAGTGTTATATGTTTCCTAAAAAATGAAAAAGAATCATTTTTAGTTAGTGTAAATAAAAATATAGAAAAAAAACACAGATTTGTATTATGTAATAATCAAATGACAATAAATAGAATAGAAACACACATCTTAGAAAATTTATCGTTGTCTTTAATTATATATGTTCTATCTGTTTTCATCTTCCCTCCTCCGAAGATATGAATTAGATCAAATAATAGAAATAAGAAAAAAAAAGAGGTTCTAATTTCATAGCACGAATGTTAGAAATACTGAGAGGGGAGGTGAATCAGTGTTTTCTTTTTCAATTTTTATTTTACTAGTTAATATCACTTAAAACAGAACACAAAATGAACAACAAAATAAATATTTTAATTAACAACAAATGGCAAGGACTCCAATCCTATATTACAACGATTCTATTTCCAGTTTTTACAATCACACCTATGACCCCTTCAGAGCTCTAACTCTAGATGAAGACTCCAATCTTCAGCAAACCAAGCTCCAACCTTGTGCTCCACCAAGCTCCAACTTGGTCTTCTTGAGGACTCCAAGGCTCTCTACAGTACAAGCTCCAACCTGATCTTTTCAAGGCTCGAACATCTAGGGCGACAACCCACAACTTCAATGCAATTTAGTGATTCCTCCAGATTTCCAAAATATCTTCAAAAAAATTTAAACATTATCTCCACAAGATCTTCAAAGTATGTCTCCAATAATACCTTCACCAAGCTTCAACAATGCACTGAGGTCTGTTTTAACAAGATCTTCAACAATTCTTATATGTGTCTACAAGATTCTTCATATCTACACAAGGGATCCTTTCTAAGGCTACACCATCAGGACCTTGATAATGCCTTCAATAATGACTTCAACAATGATTCCCAACAAGATGTATTCAATAAGTTTCTCCAACAAAACTTCTTCACAATGTGTCTACACAATTGTCAATAACTCCTTTAGGTCTGCTCCAAAATAGTCTTTAAAGGATTGTTCTAAGATACTTTAACAAGCATCTAGTGTGATTTATAAAGTCTTTCATACTTCTTCAACATGCCAAAAAGTCCTCCACCAAGTGGAACAAATTCAAACCCACAAATATACTCAATTAATAATGTCTTCAAACACTTTAAAACTATCTATAAAATGGTTTTTCAACTTCAACGCACTGCTTTCACAAGGTTCTCTTTAAAATTGTCTTACAAAATCAACTCCTAAATTATGTCCACTAAAATTTGTGCTTTGTTTAGGGCTTATTTTACCACAGTTATGAACAGTGTCCACAAATCCCAAGATATCAGTCTTCACTGATAAGAAAACACGCTAGAAAAGCTCCAAAATAGTTCTCCACGAGATCCTACATAGAGATATAGCACAATAGTGTCTCTCAAATTTGGAATCCAAAAATCAATCCAAGTATTTGTAATGTGCTTCCACACAATATGATTTTTTCCTCATTGATGTCCCTTCACATGTGTGATTTTTTCGTTTGATGTAGGTTTGTACTTATCCTTATTTTTGTCTCTTATAGGTTCGCAGGTTTCTGAGGCACTACTACAGGTCTGATTTTATCGCAAGTTCAAAAAGAGTATACCTTAGGTCACCACAAGTCTGGTTTTATCATAGACAGTGATCCATAGGTTTTGTTACACCAATAAACTTGAACCAAGATTGCCCAAAACTTTCCTCCAAGGTTCATTCTGCCAACTACCAAACTCAGATTTAAAACTAATCATAAAAAAAACACCAAATTAGACTTCTTTCTCCTTTGCTAGGTTGCTTTGGATTTTCAGCTATCTCAAATGAATTTTATGCTTGACAAAATTTCTTGCCAAAACAGAGAAGTCAGGGTTTGCATTTATAGTTGTTTGTGAGTGTGAAAGGTTATATCCCTTCGAGGGAGTCAACCCATACTTATTGAACCAAACTGAGTAGGTTTAAAAAATAGACTTGAGAGAACTTGTTGGAAAGGGCTTGAAGCCCTCTTCAAGCTAGTGTAAAATACTTTTCAAAATATTGTGTCTAATGGCTAAAACTATTTTTTTTTTTTTCATTAATATGTCTTTTATGACAAACTTTAAGGTTTCATGGCTTGAATAGTCAAGGGATTCTTCTTCATATGTGCTTTATAACAACCTTTAGGGTTTCATAGACAAGTTATGGCTATAATGTATGTATTTGGCATACGCATTTAGGGCTTAGAGCTAGGGTTTCATTTCATATATTTGGCATATGAATTTAGGGCTTAGAATTTTATGTCCATAGTCTTGGGGTATGCTTATGACATAAATGCAAGGATTTCATAAATACACTTAGAGTTAGGGTTTGTTATCAACGCCTAGGGTTTCATCTAGGGCATGCTTCAACAAAGCACCTAGTTTTCCATCTTATTGACATCAATGATAAATTTATCCAACAATCTCCCCCTTTATCACTAATGATAATACTCTCCCTCTTTTAGTATTATTTCCCTCGTTGAAATAAATGACAACTTATTCATATGTTTCTCCCCCTATCATTGTGTTTCTCCCTCTGGAATTGTGTTTCTCCCCCTGGCATTGTGTTATTCCCTCTAACATGTTTCTCCTCCTATCTTTATGCTTCTCCTTATATCATTATGCTACTCCCTTAGGTTGTTCCTTTTGTCATGTTATCCTTTATATTCCTCTTGTTTCCTACATTCAAGACAGGGTTATTATCAACATTCATAACTTTTCCAAAAGTTGATTGTTTAACCACAAAATTCCATTATTGTCTTGTGAAGAAATTTTGGTTGTTATACTCCATTGCAACAAATAAAAACTAAATGACTGGTTCTGCTAATTACATAATTCTAGAAGTGTTGACTTCATCTTGATCTCGGCAAGTTTCAATCAAGATGTGTGTATTTGAAAAGAGATAGACTATCCAAGTAAATACACCCATCCTCTGTCATGTAGACATGCCACTTGTTTGTCATATTCTTACTAAGGTTCATGAAGGAAAGCATTCCAATCTATCTATAACAAAGGATCAATATTTCCAACCCATATCCTTTGCAAAAATATTATCATAGAGTCGTTGCCTCACACCTTTAGATATCAGTTCCATTTCTTCTTTTTATTTAAACAGGGTAGGATCGAAAAGATCACAATTCCATTATGCATAGAGGTCGAAGCCCGAGCAACAAAAAAATCACAAACTATAAACAATCTCATAGATGTCAATAAAAATCATCAGGAATAACAACAAATCTGGATTTATATAACATCTAATCTAACCTTTCACTAACGTCTCCACATTTGATAACAATATCATGTAGTGTCAATGAATCTTACTTGATATTGGTAATGATCTTCAGCTAATATTATTAAAATTGGTTGGTCAATATTTCTATCACTCCTTTGAGACAAGACAATACTTAGATCTCTCTTGAGTTCCAAATCAAGTGTTTCAGCTCTTCCTTTCACTCCATTTTTTCTTATGGAGGCCAAAACAAGTATCATTGTTGTCTAGTCCATCTCTGTGGAATATGTCTCAACAATGTTTCATTACCATCTCACCATTAGATGTATAGTGAACACAACACGTCTTTTTTAAACATGGGATTTGTATAGACTCCCCCCCGAAGCTTAAGCTTGTGTACACCCGTCCTTGTAATATTTAATCTACAACAAGGATTGATGTCTTGAACATTCAGGGGACATTCAACATGTTATTTTTATAGTTCAACATGCTTCCTTCTCCAAACAAAATTGGCTACTTTTCCCTGCTTGGTTGAAAACTCCTCAGATTGTGTAGGAGCCCACTTCAATTTGCGATCTCAAGCTATATGTCCAACATTTTGGCATTTGAAGCATTCAATTTTGTACATGAATATGTAGCATATTTTTTGTTGGTAATAACATTAGAGTATCTCCTTGAAAATTTAATTCTAGGGAACTCATTAGATTCCTCTTTATATGCTCTGCAATCCTTTTCCATATGCCCAAAACTTGTATAAGAATAAAAATAGCCAAAAAATATAGGTTGATACTTGGAAGATGCGAATTGTCTTGAACCATTTCTGAAATTGTTCCACCTTGAATTTCCTTGATAATATTTATTTCCACCTACATTTTTTACATCGTCAACATATAATCTTGGAGCATAGGTCTTTCCAATGTTAGTTTGACTTCTCTCCTTTCTTTTGCTACAACAGGGGAAAGTTGTACAACTTTCAAGCTTCTCCTCATTCTTGTTCTTTGATTCTTTAAGGTTTACATTATTTTTGCTAGAACGTTCACCTGCATATCCAAGACCAACTTTGTCAAATGGTGATCTTTGAAAACTTAGGATGACATCCAAGACTTGAGAGTTGTTCAATGTTTTCTTCAACTAATCAACTTATCTTCTTAGAGAAATAATATCTTCTTCAAGCCTTTCACAATCTTCTTCTTTCTTTGTCAGTTGGATCTTCATTACTTGTTCTGCTCTCTTTGCTTCCTCTAGATGAATCTTTAGGGAGTTGACTTCTTCAACATGTTGACCAATTTTTTCTTTCAAATGACTCAAGTCCTCAGATCTTTGGTTGAGATGACTTGTCAAAGTTCCTTCCCTATTGGCTGCTTCTTCTAGTTGAGTTGTTAAAGAAACACCCTCCTCATTGTGTCCTTTCTCATTTTGCTTGAATTCCTCCTTAAGCCTGTTGAGATCGTCATCTCTTTCTTGTAATTGATGCCTTAAAAGGAAAAATTACTCCTTTATCTTATCAAGGTCATGATCAACATCTTGTACATTATTTTTGAGTTCCTCATTTTCCCTTTTCAAACTGCTTATTTCTTCTAGGGAAGCTACAAGCTTTGTATTGAAATATATTTCAATTTCAACTTCAAAGATCTCTTCATCATCATATTCCTTTATGCAATTAGTGCCTTCATATTTTATTTCAATTTTATTCTTTGCTAATGTTTGTGCTCGTTTCCATCATCTTCTTGATTAGAGGTCATGACCAACAGTCCTTTTGAGTGAAGATCTTGAATATTTTCCCAAATCTCTTTTGTTGATGAACATTTCTCCACTTTGACCTTTATAGGATTTGGTGGGCCACTCGAGATTTCTTTTATATTTATTGTATCAAATTCCTTTGACTCTTCAAATATTAGAGTAGTCATTGACTCCCATACTTCAAGACCTTGAGCCATCAAAAATATTTCCATTCTATGTCTCCATGCTTCATATTTTGTTCCATTGAACGAGGGAGCTTTGTCAACCTGATTTTCATCTGATTTCTTGAATGGGGAGGAGACATATTTAGAAGGATTGGAGACTTTCTTCCTTGAATTTTCCATTTGTGTTCTAAGGATGTACCTTCTGGTTATTAGACTGATACTGAAGGTACTAACTTTGATAAAAATTGTTGGAAATACTGGGGGGATAAATCCGTATTTCCTTTTTCAATTTCTATTTTACCAATTAAAATCACTTAAAAGAGAACACGAAATGAACATAAAAATAAATATTTTTATTAACAACAAATGGAAATGGCTCTAATCCTCTATTACACCAATTCAATTTCCAATTTGTACAATCACACTTATGATTCCTTCAGGGCTCCAACCCTAGATGAAGACTCCAACTTTTAGGAAACTAGGCTCCAACCTGTACTTCAAGGCTCCAATCTTATACTCCACCAAGCTCCAACTTGGTCTTCTTGAGGACTCCAATCCTCTCTATAATACAGGCTCCAACCTGATATTTTCAAGGATTCAACCCACGGCTTCAAGACAATTTAGTGATTCCTCGAGACAATAGTGTCTCTCATATTTGAAATCCAAAAATCAATCCAAGTCTATGTTATGTGCTTCCACACAATCCGAATTTTTCTTCAATGATGTCCCTTCACAAGTGTGAGTTTTTCCTTTAATGCAGGTTTGTACTTATCCTTATTTTTGTCTCTTACAAGTTTGTAGGTGTTTAAGAAACTACCATAGGTATGATTTTATCACAATTCTGAAAAGAGTATACCCCAAGTTACCACAAGTCTGGTTTTATCACAGACAATGATCTACAGGTTTTGTTGCACCAAGACTACCTAAAACTTTCCTCTAAAGTTTAGTCTGCCAACTACCAAACTTGACATCTAAACTAATCACAAAAAGACACCAAATCAGACTTCTTTCTCCTTCGTTGGGCTACTTTGGATTTGCATCTATCTCAAATGAATTCTATGCTTGACCAAATTTCTTGCCAAAACAAAGGAGTTGGGGATTGTATTTATAGTTTTTTGTGAGTGTGAAAGGGTACATCCCTTCTGGAAATATGACATGTACTTACTGAGCTGACTTGAGTAGGCTTAACAAATGGTGTTTTCTTAACTTCAAAAATGAATAAGTCCACAATAAAAAGGAATTAAGAGATGGGAGAGAACTTGTTCAAAAGGGCTTAAAGCCCTCTTGAAGCTGGTGTAAACAAATTTTCAAAATATTGTGTCTAATGATAAAAAATATTTTTTTCTTTTCATGAATGATCCGAATTTAAACACAAATGCAAAAAAGTATAGATATAACCATAAATACAGAGATGCAGTAGAAATAATACATCGTTTCATTAATGTAAAATACTGAAATATGCCTAGTAACAGAAATGGAAATAAACTAGCTCGGGCAATGGTAGCTTATCCCTGAGAAGAGATGCGGCAGCTACATGCCTCTGAACTTCCCTACAATGAGGCTTTGGGGACTTTTTATTATTTAACAATAAGAGAAAACCCTAAACAAACAAAACCCTAACCTGAGGAGATGTAACACCAAGAGTTTATGAGCCCTGTTGGGGTTAGTTGGACAGCCAACTTCCCGGGGTCGTGACTTGGTCATATTATCTCTTTTTGACGCGCATGATACTGCATTGGAAAGATCTCTCCGAGGACTACGACAGAAAAGATGATTTTATCATAAAATCATTGGTGGTAGATTACCAAAATAATGTCGTTTAGGGCCTCAAAATGGCTCCGGAAGTTTAGGATCTGAAAAACTGCTAAAAATAGTAAACTATGCTACAATTAAGGAAACTGAAAAACTGAAAGAAACAATGGTGGGGGTCCAAGTGGAATTGGCGGGTGGCCACCAATATCCACCTGGATCATTCATCCTCCCTTAGGAAGCAATGGTCCCCATTGCGTTGAGTTCCTCCATGAGATGAGGAAACTTCTGTTGAACTTGGTCCCTGGTGAGCCACTTGCCCTGGTGAAGGAGTTGACCTGCTTTGACAACTCGATACAGTTGGATCTTCTACTGGAGAGTGTGCTTGATCTGCGTGTCCATGATCCAATTAGTTGCAACTTGTTCCATGCAATTTGTATTTAACTCTGTTGGTGTGAGTTGTTCTGCAATGTCGGATGTGTCTAGTAATGGTGGAAAGTATGGCCAAAGGCAGTCTACATTGAACACTGGGTGCAGACCAAGGAATGGGGGAATATTGAACTCAAATGAGTTGTCTCCCACAGCCTTGGTAATGGTGTAAGGACCATATCGGAGTGGTCTGAGTTTCTGATAAGCTCTGGTAAGGTGTTCTTTTTGCAAATGCAACCAGACTTTGTCGCCCCCCTGAAACTTGTGTGGCACCTGATGTTGATCATGTCGCTGCTTGTACTTGGCATTTGATTTCTTCAAAATGTCATGGACCTACTGGCGGATATGTTGGATGTTCTTACCGAAGTTTTTTTCCTTATCTGTTTCAAACTAGACATGAGCAGAATCTGACTGAGTAGCTGCAAATGGCATGTCCACATCAATGGGACATAATGGCTGGAATCCCAAGCCCACCTAAAAAGGGTTGTGGCTAGTCGAGCTATGGAGAGCCTGGTTATAGTTGTGTTGAACATAGGGGAGGTTCTCATCCCATGTGCATGGATGCTTTGAGCTATACATGCGCAGAATGTGTATGATCATCTTGTTGAAAACCTCTGTCTAGCCATCAGTTTGGGGATGGAAGGTTGTGGACTTAGGGAGTTTAGTGTCCAGCATCGACCAGAGACTGGACCAAAATGTACTGAGGAACCTGTTGTCTCGATCTAAGATGATAGACTATCGAATCCCAAAGTGTACCCACACTCGTTCAAAGAAGAGTTTAGGAGTGGCTTCTGCTATGATATTCTTCTTGTAGGCCGCCATAATGGCCATCTTCGAGAACCTGTCGATGACCACAAAAACACAATCATTTTCATGCTTAGTATAAAGAAGGCCTGACATGTAATCCATGGAGATGGATTCCCAAGGTCGACTAGGGGTAGGCAGTGGAGTATAGAGGCCTTGCTTCTTTATGGTCAGTTTGGCAATGGTGCAGGCAGTGCAGGATCTGATGTACTTCTCAACATCCTATCGAAGATTCGGTCAATAGAAATACTTCTGCAATACTGCCACCATTTTCTCGACCCCGAAATGCCCAGCAGCCCGACTATAGTGTGCTTCCCTAATCATATTGGCACGCTCGCTTAAAGGAACACAAAGGTGACCCAGGTGGCATAACAAGGCACCCTGGAGGTGAAAATCTAGAACATGCTAACCCTCCAAGAGTGTTTGGTATGTGTGGTCGAATTTTGGGTCACTTTTGTAGAGAAGTGGCCAATCAAAAGTCTCGTTCCCACAAGAGTTGAGCATAGTGGTTAACACCATGATTGGTGGTCGACTGAGGCAATCTGCAACATTATTGGTGCTACCCTTATTATACTTGATATTCAAATGGAATTGTTGTATTTATGTGGACCACTTCTGATGGTGATCATTCTGCAACTTCCCTTGCGCCTGTATGAACTGCAGGGGCCAGTGGTCTATGTGGATGACCGTTTCCTTCCCCAAAATGTAATGCTTCTGTTGTTGGTAGGCCTGCACAATGGAATACATCTCTTTGTCATAAGTGGGATACTTTCGAGTTGTGTCTGAAAGTGTCTCATTGTGATATGCCACTAGATGCTCGTGTTGAGTAAGGACTTCCCCAATAGCATAGTCAGAGGAATTTGTCTTAATCTCAAATAGTTGTTGCAAGTCTGGTAATGCGAGCACTGGTGCTGAGAAGAGGCGATGTTTCAACTCTCTCAATGCCTTCTGTTGAGATTCAGACCAAAATAATTTTTCTTTCATTCCTCCATTGGTGACTTGACTCAAGGACCAAGTGATATGAGAAAATCCCAACACGAACCTGTAGTAGAAATTGGCAAGACCCAGAAAGATGTGGAGCTCTATCAGAGTGGTTGGAGATGGCCAATCCTGAATAACTTGGATCTTGGATGGATCCACATGCACCCCCTGTTCATCAATAATGTATCCCAGATACTGAACATGGGTCATGCCAAAAGTGCATTTCTCCAAATTGGCACATAGCTTGTGTTGTCGCAGTGTTTGGACAACCTGTCAGATGTGGTGGAGGTGCTCTTCCAAACTCTGGCTGAAGATCAGGATGTCATCCAAGTATACCACTACAAATGAGTTGGTGAATGGCCGCAAGATGTCATCCATTAGCCTCATGAAGGTTGAAGGAGCATTCGTCAACCCAAAAGGCATAACCAACCATTCGAAAAGGCCCTCCTTGGATTTGAAGGCAGTTTTCCACACATCAGAGGGTTTTATTGGTACCTTGTGATATCCTGACTTCAAGTCGATCTTTCTAAAATATTTTTCCCCCTTCAGTTGGTCCAGAAGGTCATCAATCAGTGGGATCAGGTACTTATTCTGGACAGTGATCTTGTTCAGTGCCCAATAATCAATACAGAGTCTCCAAGTCCCATCCTTCTTTTGTACCAACACAATTAGGCTCCCATAAGGCAATGAACTCAGTCGAATGTGACCTTTCTATAGCAGCTCCTAAATCTACCTCTTGATTTCATCGTTCTCTAGAAAGAAGTGTCGATAGATTGGTCCATTGGGCAGCAGAGCACCTGGGGTCAAATCGATCAAGTGCTTGACCTAGCAGTGCAGAGAAACCCCTGCAGGGGAGGTGAATATGTCCTCGTACTGCTCCACGACCTTTTCCATCTGTAGTTGTCGTGCGGAGGGGCCCTATTTGGAGGTCGTGGCCACCGTCTTCTTCTTTCCCTAAGGGCGTATCATCAGGAAAACAAATTTCCCAGTTTTGGAAATGAGCTTACTGCATTGTTTTGTAGTAACCAAAGAGATGGCAGTAGGAGGTGCTACCTCTAATATCCTGTACAACTTATTGCCCAAAGTAACAATAACAGCACAGGGCCTTGATTCATACACATCACAATGCTTCCACAATTATGGTTGCCTAATAATACACCACAAACATCAAGGGGAGAAACGTCACATAATACCTCATCCGTGAAGGGCTTGATGTTGTATGGAAGGCAACACGACTGGCTTATGTGAATATCTTGTCCTTGGTGAAGCCACTCGATGGTGTACGGTTGGGGATGTGTTGTGGTCGGTAAGCCTAGACACTTCATGACCTCTGTTGAAATGAGGTTCTTTTGGTTCCCGCTGTCGACAATGAACTATAGCGAGGAGTCCTTTACCCACATATGGGAGTGGAAGAGGTGCTCCTCCTCCTCTAGATCTTCGGGTTCCTCCTTCTGAATCTTTGTGGTGGAAATGGTGGCATTGGGCTCTGCATTGATAATATACTTCACTTTTTCATTCCCCTTATCAGGTTTTGACTCGGAGTCAGAACATGCATCTAATTCTGAAGCCTTTAGCTCGGCCACCAATGACTGCTTGGCCCGAAACTTACTTGTATTGTGAGTGGAGCTCTTATGGAGCTCACACCACTTTCCCATGTCCTTCTTCATCTTTGCGGTGTTGTTCTTTGCTTGTAGCTTTGGCAGGTTGTCCTGGGCCACCCAGCCTTGGCATTGTCCTTTTTTCTACGGTTTGGGGTCACCTTTCCCTTGCTTTGGATTCATAGATCCAAGGTCTCGCTTCTTCTGTTTAAACTTATTTTCGATCTTGATAGCGTATCAGTACGCCGTGTCGAGCGAGGAGATGTCCTGTAACTCCATCTCGTCCTGGATGTACCTATGTAGGCAGCCATGGTATTTGAGTACCAAATGTTGCTCAATATCCTTGATACCCAACTTTATGCGAAGGGTATGAAAATTATTGGTAAACTCTAGCACGTCTTGGTCCCTTCCCTACCGTAGCGTGGTCCACTTTATGTATTTATTCTCATAGCTTCTGACAAGGTAGTGCTGCTCCTTGGTGGCATCCCAGAATGAATTCCAAGTGGGTGTGGCTGAAAATAGTGAGGTTGTACTTTCATCCTTCTGCTTGCAATAGGTTTCCCACCAGTCCTTGACGTGGGGGGAGGCTCTGAGAAGAGCAAAAGTAATCTTTTCTTGTCCAGAAAAAATCATGAACAGAAAAAAAAACCCTTCTAGCATATTTAACCATTTATCTACAGCGTCTACATCTATCTAACCCTAGAATGTGGGAATGTGAAAGTTAACTTGTACCTTAAAGGGTGTGGCGCTTCCAGAGTAGCTGCTGGAAGTAGATGTGTCACCCCTGGGTAGCCGCTGAAGGATCTGGGCAAAGTTGTCTATCATTGCGTTCCTTTGTCACTCAAGGGCCTCTTCAACCAAGATTTTGATAGGATGTCCTGCCCCCTTGTCTTTCTTTTCATCCGCCATGGGAGGCCATCGGGATTTGCAAGGCTGGTCTTGCAAAGGTTTGACCAGTTCAAGCCCTAACTCCTTATATCTCGACCTTTTTGGGGACATGCAAAGAAAAATAGAGAAAGAGAAGACCGCTCTGATACCACTGATCTAGTTTAAACAGGAATGCAACAAATTACAGATATAACCATAAATATAGAGATGCAACAGAAATAATACTTCATTTCATTAATGTAAAATACTGAAATATGCCTAGTAACAGAAATGGAAATAAACTAGCTCAGGCGATGGTAGCTTATCCCTGAGAAGAGATGTGGCGGCTACATGCCTCTGAACTTCCTTACAATGAGTCTCAAGGGCCTTTTTATTATTGAACAATAAGAGCAAACCCTAAACAAACAAAACCCTAACCCGAGGAGATGTAACACCAAGAGTTTATGGGCCCCGTTGGGGTTAGTTGGACAGCCAACTTCCTAGGGTCGTGACTTGGCCATATTATCTTTGTTTGATGCGCATGATACCTCGTTGGAAAGATCTCTCCGAGGAATACAATAGAAAAGAAAATTTTAGCATAAAATCATTGGCGGTAGATTGCCAAAAAAACATCGTTTAGGGCCTCAAAACAGCTCCGGAAGTTTAGGACCCAAAAACTGCTTAAAATAGTAAATTGTGCCACAATTAAGGAAACCGAAAGAAACAATGGTGGGGTTCCAAGTGGAATTGATGGGTGGCCACCAATATCCACCTGGATCAATGAATATGTCTTTTATTATAGACTTTAAGGTTTGATGGCTTGAACAATCAAGGGTTTCTTCTTCATATGTGCTTTTTGGCAGGCTTTAGGGTTTCATAGACAAACTAGGGCTATAATTTATGTATTTGGCATATGCATTTAGGGCTTATAACTAGGGTTTGAATTCATTTATTTAACATAAGCATTTAGGCCTTATGGTTTTATGTGCATAGGATTAGGGTATGCTTAGGACACCAATGCATGGGTTTCAACAATACTCTTAGAGTTAGGGTTTTCTATCAACGCCTAGGATTTCATCTAGGGCATGCTTCAACAATGAACCTAGGTTTCCATCTTATTGACATCAATGATAACTTTATCCAACAACAAAAATAATTCAGACCTAATAGCTGCATGATGGTATCGTATATCATATAAACATTTTATCACTATCATATTATCCACTTTTTGGAATGTGCATAGCATTTCTATAGGGATGCAACATATATTATATAAATTCTCTAAGTACTCGCATATAGAAGGAAGGATGCATTGATTACCTAGAAAAAATGTTACATGTTTTGTACCTACATTCGAAATGAACCTGCAAAGAAAACCCCTCGCATCATGCAACTACCAAAAAGACCACCGTACATCCGAGACAACAAATCCTTTTGTAATCAAATCCCCTGAAAAGTAATCGAACATGCATTGGAAACATGTATGCCAAAAACTGCATGATAAACACCTAGCCAATGCTCCTACTACTATCATAACTAGAACTAGTGGCTACAACTATCACATTACCTTTTAAATTTTCAACATACGTATTAGATACTAACTAAATATGATATCTTATTCATTCATGATATCTTATTTTGATCTTACCAATGCACCTGCACAGAGAATAAATAGAATTAGTAGTTAGAATCATCACATTACCTTTCAAAATTTCACATGTTTGAGATAATAATAATAATAATATATTAAAAAATTGTTAGATCTCTTATTTCGCAGTCAATATATATGTAACCCTAAATTTTCATGTCCCAAATTTTAATAAGCCAAACCGCCAATTGATTGATTAATATGTAATTTGTGGAAATGTATGCGGAGGTACAGAACATTACTAAAGAAAGTTTTGATTCCTTGCCCCACATGCTTGTTTTCTCACACAATGCTTCTTCCTCACACACATTAATAACCCAAAAATGCTAAATAATTGATTAATATGTAGTGTTATACGAAAGGGATATCTGCGATAGAAGTGTGTGGAAAAGAGATGTATTTGAAAGTACGAACATTACGAATAAAAGTTTATGTTTCTTGTTCCACACACTCGTTTTATCGCACAACACCAATTCCTCATACACATTTAAAAAATACTTGATTTAATATAACTATTTCATTAACAGATGTGAAGTCACAAATGCACTTAGTATTCGAGAAGTTGAAATAAAACGAGCCCATGTCAACATAGTAATGGGAACAACTAATCTCCAACCCTTATTTCATAACCAATATACACGTAACCCAAACATTTCATGTTTGAAACTTTAATAAGCCCAAACTGCTAATTAATTGATTAATATGTAATATGCTCAAATGTATGTGGATATACAAAACATTGTCAAATGAAGTTTATGTTCCTTATCCCACACTCTCGTTATCCCGCACAATCCTTATTCCTCACATGCATTAATAAGGCAAAATCGTTAATTAATTTATTATTATGTTTAGTTAAAAGTATTTTGATATTATGTAATCTGGTATTAGTTTAATAGAAAAGAAAAAAAACTTATTAAAAAAATGTTTTTAATTTTATTTTTTAATGATTTGTCTTTTAAACATTTATCTTTATAATTATTAATTTTTATAAATTTTTAATGTAAAATTAATCTTTTTTATCAATTTCATTTTTTAATATTTTTCATTTTTTTAAAGTTTTTTTTTTCCTTCATATTTTTAGCAAATTAACAATAATATTTTTTAAGTTAATTGGGAATTAACAATAATATTTTTTAAGTTAATTGGGTTTATTTTGAATTATTGGGAGGAATGATTATTTTCCTTTGCACCCAGTGGAATTCCCATAAATGATAAATGCCTTTAGTTTTTAAAATATATTACTTTTTAATGTTTTTTTTTTTTAAATTTAAAATGTTGTTTTTAAATTTTATTAATAATTTTTGGGAAAAAAGATAAGGGGTTTTTCTCTCTTCTTTTTTGTTTTTTTCCCCTTAATTTTCTTCTATTTTATCATTTGATTGCAATAGTATTGGGCTAGCACGCAATAATTTTTAAAATGTTTCAATTTTAAGCCCCCTAAAAGTAGGGTGTCATTGATAACACATCTTTGAATTTTATGGTTGGTTTTATATTTGGTTCCAAAGGTATTATTTGTTAAGGCTATATTTTTAAAAAAATTGCAATTTTCCCATAAAAAAAATTGAAGCCTACTAATTGAAGTATCACTTTTCAATTAAGGGGTCGATTTTAAATTTCTAGTTGCAACTATACTTGTTATCACTCAAATTATTACCTCAGCTAAAGCTCCATACTCTTTAAGGACTTTCACCGATGGGAGGAGACCCAGTATGAAGGGAATCGCCTAGATAAATGGGTTAATAAAGGGAAAAGAGTGATTCTTGAAGAGGCCTATTCACAAGATATACTTAATATATGGCTTGCTTGCCCGAGAGGCAAGATGAAAGGCTCTCTAAGAAGGGCCAAGAGGGTCTTAGGGGCTCGGTTTTGGGAATGAGACCTCTTAAGGATGGACCTAGTCCTAAAAACCCTGATGAAGACTTGGTTTCTGAATGGTCTTCATATAATTACCTTCCAAAATTTATAGGACCAAACGGAACCAAGTGGACCCACAATCAGGTCAAGAGGGTAGAATTGATCAATCAAGGGTATGCTTGACCTAATAGAGGAGGAGAAGGAGATCAAAGGAATAATTTTCAACAATGATCTCAAAGAGGATACTAACTAAGGGAATCAAAGGGAAATATTTGATCTCAGAGCTAAGGCTTGAAATATCTCAAGATCCCACCATCGAAATGGCTTCAAAATTGGAGGGCCCCTAGGAGACACAACAATGCAATAGAGGCTAGGAGATAGAATTTTTTTGATGGGCAGTTTGTGAGAAATTTGATGCCCTAGGTCCCCTATGGAGGTTAGGCCTAGAATAGAGAAGGAGAGGTGATAAAGAGTATGATTTATGGTGATAACCTCTGGAAGAAATGGAGTCAAGAAGATTCCATCACTTAGGATGGTTTCATTAAGTCAAAGAGGTCTCTAGAATAATTTTGTGTGACAATTAGGGCATGAGGAAAACTGCTTCAAGGTATTTATACTTCAATGCGCAATATGTGATTACTTGTCAAGATAAATTTCAATGAAATATCTCTAGGAACATTCATAGAATAAGTTGCAATGCTAATAAAAGACAAATTTATACCCTTTCATCCAAGAAAAGCAGCCAAATTTCGGCCTAGTATAGAGAAAATCCCAGCATAATTTATGTGACATAGAAACGAATGACAAAATAACATTAAAAGAGCACTTACATGTGATAAAAACTATATCCAATCATCATCATATGTCAATATAGAAGCTCCAAGAGAAAAATGGAGATATCCAAACATCAAAATTCATCCATCCATCAAATTTCGTCCTTCAAAGAGAATAGCGGAAATCTCACAAGAGAATATGATCAGTCAAAGTGATGACGAGAGAATGAATCAACTCATCATATATTTATACAATGTCTAATGAATTCGATTTAGCTTATTTTGGCCTAATTTAGTCCCTAGAGTAAAAAAATGTGCAAAATAATAAGTACTTTTGGAGACAAGCCCACCAAACTAGCTCAATAACAAAGGAGTAGGCCTCTCAATAGGGTCGAATGATCAATAACATGTGTCATTGGACCTTCAAGGAGGCATGTACATAGGTGCCATAATGTGAAATAGGACTCAAAAAATAGTGGACAAGGGGTTGTCCCCTTGTTCTCCAAGTAATAAATTTGTGGTGCTCCCAAATGGATGTGGGGGCACACAAATGTCCTCATGGGTCTCCAAACAGATCGAAGATGCACGTAGACCATTTGTAAGGGCTAGGATGATGAGACAAGTGATGCTACATCATCATATAGATCCTGGACCATCTGCCAAGTGTATGGTGCAACTGTGGAGCCAGCTAGGCATGGTGAACCCAGTGCATCTTCCTTGTCCAATAGGTGAACCATGAGAAATCTTTGAATGAATATGGGGATCCTAGGAATGTTGCTTGTTATTGTGGAGGCCCATGGCTCTCCACACACACCCTACATGTGCCAATGTAGCCCTTTGGAGGGTTAGGACCTCGTATAGGGAGACCAAACCCAAAATGGAGACCATCTATAATCCTGCATAAGATTCAATGCATCCCCTTGCCCTCTAGTACACCGAGTCATTAAATAAATCAAGTAAGAGAGTTTACAAAACATGGAAAACAAGTGGGAATTTCATAATGAAATGTGCTTCCATAGTGGGATTTGGCATATGTAAATGTCTTCAATCTCAAAGGGAGGTTAATCAAGCACCCTATTAGGTGGTTTCTTCTCCTAAAGAGGGTGGTATGTACATGCTACATCCTTCAAATGGTGGTGGTATGTGATAAAGTGATGGAACATAGTAGGGGATGAAGGGGAAAACATGGGTCACATGCCATGTACAAGGGTAGCTAATGAAAGGGAAGCCTATACTTGGGTAAATGATGTGTAAGGGGGAGGAATCGTGGTACATGAGTTACCCCGACCTTGATTTTTCCACCCTACATGATATGCCTTTTGAATTTTATGATTTTTCATTGGTTAACTGCTCGGGGCTCAAGGGTGTATTTTTAAAACCTGTACAGAAATTACCTGCATATGAATTCTAAAAGAAGAAAATAAACAATGGTGAGAGCATAAAACATAAAACATATATACACAAATATTTTCCCTGGATCCCAAAACCGGGTTTACCAAATTTATTTTTCATTTTATTCCTTTCAATATTACAATACATATATATACATGTCAAAGCATCCATAAACCCCAATCCATTAACCTTAGATTAGAACACAACCGTAGTTCTCTTGATCGGATCTAAAAAATACCATGGGCAGAAAACCATCATGCCCAAGACCATGTGCAAAAACCATACAAAAAACCATAGGTAAGCTCGCCCACCTAATATAGGGTCCAAAAAAAAATTCCTCAGGGCGCTGCCCCACACCCCATGGAGTGGGGATATTTCCCCCCTCAAATCACCCCTTCTGTGCCCAACGCAATGAACAAGGGGGTTTATCAGCCCCTCCTGTGACCACCTCATGTGTGGGGATAGTCGTGGAAAGAATATAACACACACCCACATTCTCCCAATTGTTGTTTTCTTTCCACGAGGGGCCACAGGAGGGATTAGTCATTGGTCCACCCCTGCAATTCCCATTGTTTCTCTACACCAAGAGAACTTCTCAGTGCTCATAGACTTTGTCAATGCATCTACAGTATTCTTCAAAGTGTCCACCTTTACCAACAACATATTTTTTTCCTCAACCATATCCCTTACAAAGTGATACTAAACATCAATGTGCTCTGTCTTTAAATGATAAGAAAGGTTCTTTGCAAGAAAATTGCACTTTGGCTATCACAGTCTATCCTTATAGCTCTTTGTACTAACCCCATAATTGAACACAATCTCTGCAACCAGACTGCTTCCTAGCTTTCATGAGTGGCTGCCATGTATTCTGCCTCTGTAGTTGAAAGTGCCACTACAAAATATATCTTAGTCATCTAATTGACTACATCTCCAAATAAGCTAAACACATACCCACTTGTAGATCTTCTCTGATCCAGATCTCCAGCCCATTCTACATCAAAAAAGCAATGGATGTCCAAAAATTTGTCCATCCTAGTTTTCCTTGGTAGCATAAACCATAATCACTAGTGCCATGCAAATACCTAAAAACCCACTTCACTGTTGTCCAATGCTCCTTCCCTAGTTTTAATATAAACCTACTCAATACTCCCACTGCATGTGCAATGTCTTGTCTAGTACATACCATTACATACATCAGCCTACTAACTACACTAGCATATGGAACACAGGATATGTCCTCTTCCTCTTCTCGTGTCTTGGGACACTGTTCAGCAGATAACTTTACACCGACAAGGATAGGAACATTCACTGGTTTACTATCATTCATATTAAACCTTTGCAATATTGTCTTGACATACTTCCTCTGGTTTGACTAGAGCTTCCTTTTTTCTTGATCTCCTTTAATTTCCATGCCCAAAATATAGTCTGCAGCACCAAGATCTTTCATGTCGAATTTGGAGGACAAGTGGGTCTTCAATTCCTAGATAATTTATTTGTTATTTCCAATCAACAACATATCATCCACATACAATACCAAATAAATAACAAAGTCACCAATTAATTTAAAATACACAGAGTGATCTGCTTTTCTTCTAGTGAAACCAAGTCCCTCTATATATGCATCAAATTTCTAATACCACATCCTTGGTGACTATTTTAAACCATACAAATACTTTTTTAACCTACATACCAATTCTTTCTTACCCTTCACCACAAAGCCTTTAGGTTGCTTCATGTAGATCACTTATTCTAGATCCCCATGAAGAAATTTTATCTTCACATCCATCTGTTCTACCTCAAAATCAAAAGGCGCAACAACAAATAAAAGTAATCAAATAGAAGCTTTCTCGGAAACAAGAGAAAAAAATATCACAAAAATCAATTCTCGGCACCTGGGAATAACCTTTTTCTACCAACCAAGATTTGTATTTCTCCACCTTGCCTTTTGTGTCCATATTCTTCTTAAACACCCATTTTTGACCAATGGGTTTCCTTCCAGCCAGAAACTCCACCAGATCCCAAGCCTCATTTGTGTGCAAAGATGCCATTTCATCAACCATGGCCTCTTTCCAGAGTTTTCCATCCTCTGAATATAAATCTTCCCTGGCAGTCCTAGGATCATCATCAGTAATAGATAAAGCAAAATTTGAAAAGAAAATAGTTGGACTATACCTTTATGGTTGCCTTCTTTCTCAAACTAATATTCTCACAGCTGGAGTTTGTGGCTCTTCATCTTCTGATTCCTCTTCTATTGTAGAGTCTAATTCCTCCTCCTTTAGCTCAAACTCTATCTTCTCAGGTTCCTTTGATAGGACTTCATTTTTAATAACATATTTCACCTCTCTAAACACCACATCTGATCCAGGTGGATGTTGGTGGCCACCCACCAACCCATTTGGACCCCCACAACTGTCTCTTTCAGTCTTTTCAGTTTCCTAAATTGTATCACAGTTTACTATTTTTAGCAGTTTTTCGGGTCCTGAACTTCCGAAGCCGTTTTGAGGCCCTAAACGACGTTTTTTTGGGAATCTGGGGCAACATGGGTCCATGGACCGATGTTGCCTCCCAAAGTGGTAGTACTCGGATAGATCTTTCTAACGAGCTATCATACGCGTCAAACGGAGATCGTATGCCAAAGTTACGACCCCGGGAAATTGATGTACCAATTTACCCAAACGGGGCCCACAATTTGGCGTTTCATCTTCTAGGGTTAGGTTTCGGGATGTGAAGGGTTTTCCATTGTTTCTCAACAATAAATAGGCCTTCGAGCCTCATTGTAATACAGTTCAGAACAGTTCAGAGGCATGTAGCCGCCACATCTCTTCTCAGGGATAAGCTACCATCGCCCTAGCTGGTTTCTTGCCATTTCTGTTTGTAAGCATATTTCAGTATTTTCCATTAATGAAATGAAGTATTATTTCCGCTGCATCTCTGTATTTATGGTTATCTCTGTAATCTATTGCGTTCCTATCTAAATCCGGATCAGTGGTATCAGAGCGGTCTGCTTTTTCTCTGTTTTTCTTTGCATGTCCCCAACGAGGTCAGGATATAAGGAGTTAGGGCTTGAACTGGTCGAACCTTTGCAAGACCAGCCTCGCAAATCCCGAAGGCCTCCCATGGCGGATGAGAAGAAAGACGAGGGGGCAGGAGATCCTATCAAAATCTTGCTCGAAGAAGCGCTCGAGCGGCAAAGGAACGCGATGATGGATAGCTTTGCGCAGATCCTTCAGCGACTACCCAGAGGCGACGCATCGACTTCCAACAGCGACTCTGGAAACGCCACGCCATTTAAGGTACAAGTTAATTTTGAAATCCCCATCTTCGAGGGTCAAATAGACACAGATGCCGTAGATAAATGGTTAAATCTGCTAGATGGGTATTTTTCTGTTCATGAATTTTCAAGTCGGGAAAAGATTGTTTTCGCTCTTCTCAAAGCAGCCCCCCACGTCAAGGACTGGTGGGAAACCTACTGCGAGCAGAAGGATGAAAGTACAGGCTCACTATTTTCAGCCGCACCCACTTGGAATGACTTCCGGGATGCCATCAAGGAGCAGTACTACCCTGTCGGAAGCTATGAGGACAAATACATCAAATGGACCACACTGCGGCAGGGACGAGACCAAGATGTGCCGGAGTTCACAAACATTTTTCATACCCTTCGCACACAGTTGGGTATCAAAGATTCTGAGCTGCATCTGGTACTCAAATACCGTGGCTGCCTGCACAAATACATCCAGGAAGAGATGGGGTTCTTGAACATCCCCTCACTCGGCACAGCATACCGATACGCTGTCAAAATCGAGCAAAAGTTCAAACAGAAGAAGCGAGACTTTGGATCTGCAAATCCGAAGCCCAAAGGACAAAGCCAAGGCGGGGTGACCCAAGACAACCTGTCGAAGCCGCAAGAAAAGAACAACACCATGAAGCCGAAGAAGGACACAGGAAAGTGGTGTGAGTTCCACAAGAGTCCCACTCATAACACAAGTGAGTGTCGGACCAAGCAGTCGCTGGTGGCTGAGTTGAAGGCTTCCGAATCAGATGCATGTTCCGACCCTGAGCCAGAACCCGACAAGGGGAATTGCAAAGGGAAGCAGATCATTGATGCGGATCCCAGCGCCACTGTTGCCACTGCCAAGATCCAGAATAATGAACCTACAGATCCAGAGGAAGGGGAGCGTCTTTTCCACTCACAGATGTGGGTGAAGGGTTCGCCGCTACAATTCATTGTCGACAGTGGCAGCCAAAAGAACCTCGTTTCAGCAGAGGTCGTGAAGCGGTTGGGCCTACCGACTACACCTCACCCACAGCCGTACAGTATTGGGTGGCTTCATGAAGGACGAGATCTCAAAGTTCGCCAGCAGTGCCGCCTTCCCTACAGCATCAAGCCCTTCAAAGATGAGGTATTGTGTGATGTGACACCTCTGGATGTTTGTGATGTACTATTAGGCCAGCCATACTTATGGAGGCGACATGCTGTGTATGAGTCAAGGCCTCGTGCTGTCATTATTTCTTTGAATAATTCATTATACAGGATACCAGAGGTAGCCCCACCTACTGCCACATCCTTGATCACTACCAAGAAAGGCAGCAAGCTCATCTCACAGACCAGGAAATTCATCTGTCTGGCTCACTCCCAAAATAAGGGGAAGATCGTTGCTACATCCATGACCCCTGCAAAGGGTTCCTCCATGCAGCAGCAGCAGCAAAGGGATACGATCATGACAAAACACAGGAACAACTTCTCCTCACCCACAGGGGTACCACATAAGTTTCAGGTGGGCGAAAAAGTTTGGTTACATCTGCAGAGAGAACGCCTTACCAGAACCCATCAGAAACTCAGGCAACTCCGACATGGTCCTTACACCAGTACCAAGGCTACGGGGAACAATGCTTTGGAGCACATCATTCCTCCATTCCTTTGCCTGCACCAAGTGTTCAATATGGACCATCGTCGACCATGCTTCCCACCATTACTGGACACATCAGAGATTGCAGGACAAGTTCAGCAGATGGAGGAACTCAACGCAATGGGGACCATTGCTTCCTAAGGGGGGAGGAATGATCCAGGTGGATGTTGGTGGCCACCCACCAACCCATTTGGACCCCCACAACTGTCTCTTTCAGTCTTTTCAGTTTCCTAAATTGTATCACAGTTTACTATTTTTAGCAGTTTTTCGGGTCCTGAACTTCCGGAGCCGTTTTGAGGCCCTAAACGAAGTTTTTTTGGGAATCTGGGGCAACATGGATCCATGGACTAATGTTGCCTCCCAAAGTGGTAGTACTCGGATAGATCTTTCTAACGAGCTATCATACGCGTCAAACGGAGATCGTATGCCAAAGTTACGACCCCGGGAAATTGATGTACCAATTTACCCAAACGGGGCCCACAATTTGGCGTTTCATCTTCTAGGGTTAGGTTTCGGGATGTGAAGGGTTTTCCATTGTTTCTCAACAATAAATAGGCCTTCGAGCCTCATTGTAATACAGTTCGGAACAGTTCAGAGGCATGTAGCCGCCACATCTCTTCTCAGGGATAAGCTACCATCGCCCTAGCTGGTTTCTTGCCATTTATGTTTGTAAGCATATTTCAGTATTTTCCATTAATGAAATGAAGTATTATTTCCGCTGCATCTCTGTATTTATGGTTATCTCTGTAATCTATTGCGTTCCTATCTAAATCCGGATCAGTGGTATCAGAGCGGTCTGCTTTTTCTCTGTTTTTCTTTGCATGTCCCCAACGAGGTCAGGATATAAGGAGTTAGGGCTTGAACTGGTCGAACCTTTGCAAGACCAGCCTCGCAAATCCCGAAGGCCTCCCATGGCGGATGAGAAGAAAGACGAGGGGGCAGGAGATACTATCAAAATCTTGCTCGAAGAAGCGCTCGAGCGGCAAAGGAACGCGATGATGGATAGCTTTGCGCAGATCCTTCAGCGACTACCCAGAGGCGACGCATCGACTTCCAACAGCGACTCTGGAAACGCCACGCCGTTTAAGGTACAAGTTAATTTTGAAATCCCCATCTTCGAGGGTCAAATAGACGCAGATGCCGTAGATAAATGGTTAAATCTGCTAGATGGGTATTTTTCTGTTCATGAATTTTCAAGTCGGGAAAAGATTGTTTTCGCTCTTCTCAAAGCAGCCCCCCACGTCAAGGACTGGTGGGAAACCTACTGCGAGCAGAAGGATGAAAGTACAGACTCACTATTTTCAGCCGCACCCACTTGGAATGACTTCCGGGATGCCATCAAGGAGCAGTACTACCCTGTCGGAAGCTATGAGGACAAATACATCAAATGGACCACACTGCGGCAGGGACGAGACCAAGATGTGCCGGAGTTCACAAACATTTTTCATACCCTTCGCACACAGTTGGGTATCAAAGATTCTGAGCTGCATCTGGTACTCAAATACCGTGGCTGCCTTCACAAATACATCCAGGAAGAGATGGGGTTCTTGAACATCCCCTCACTCGGCACAACGTACCGATACGCTGTCAAAATCGAGCAAAAGTTCAAACAGAAGAAGCGAGACTTTGGATCTGCAAATCCGAAGCCCAAAGGACAAAGCCAAGGCGGGGTGACCCAAGACAACCTGTCGAAGCCGCAAGAAAAGAACAACACCATGAAGCCGAAGAAGGACACAGGAAAGTGGTGTGAGTTCCACAAGAGTCCCACTCATAACACAAGTGAGTGTCGGACCAAGCAGTCGCTGGTGGCTGAGTTGAAGGCTTCCGAATCAGATGCATGTTCCGACCCTGAGCCAGAACCCGACAAGGGGAATTGCAAAGGGAAGCAGATCATTGATGCGGATCCCAGCGCCACTATTGCCACTGCCAAGATCCAGAATAATGAACCTACAGATCCAGAGGAAGGGGAGCGTCTTTTCCACTCACAGATGTGGGTGAAGGGTTCGCCGCTACAATTCATTGTCGACAGTGGCAGCCAAAAGAACCTCGTTTCAGCAGAGGTCGTGAAGCGGTTGGGCCTACCGACTACACCTCACCCACAGCCGTACAGTATTGGGTGGCTTCATGAAGGACGAGATCTCAAAGTTCGCCAGCAGTGCCGCCTTCCCTACAGCATCAAGCCCTTCAAAGATGAGGTATTGTGTGATGTGACACCTCTGGATGTTTGTGATGTACTATTAGGCCAGCCATACTTATGGAGGCGACATGCTGTGTATGAGTCAAGGCCTCGTGCTGTCATTATTTCTTTGAATAATTCATTATACAGGATACCAGAGGTAGCCCCACCTACTGCCACATCCTTGATCACTACCAAGAAAGGCAGCAAGCTCATCTCACAGACCAGGAAATTCATCTGTCTGGCTCACTCCCAAAATAAGGGGAAGATCGTTGCTACATCCATGACCCCTGCAAAGGGTTCCTCCATGCAGCAGCAGCAGCAAAGGGATACGATCATGACAAAACACAGGAACAACTTCTCCTCACCCACAGGGGTACCACATAAGTTTCAGGTGGGCGACAAAGTTTGGTTACATCTGCAGAGAGAACGCCTTACCAGAACCCATCAGAAACTCAGGCAACTCCGACATGGTCCTTACACCAGTACCAAGGCTATGGGGAACAATGCTTTGGAGCACATCATTCCTCCATTCCTTTGCCTGCACCAAGTGTTCAATATGGACCATCGTCGACCATGCTTCCCACCATTACTGGACACATCAGAGATTGCAGGACAAGTTCAGCAGATGGAGGAACTCAACGCAATGGGGACCATTGCTTCCTAAGGGGGGAGGAATGATCCAGGTGGATGTTGGTGGCCACCCACCAACCCATTTGGACCCCCACAACTGTCTCTTTCAGTCTTTTCAGTTTCCTAAATTGTATCACAGTTTACTATTTTTAGCAGTTTTTCGGGTCTTGAACTTCCGGAGCCGTTTTGAGGCCCTAAACGACGTTTTTTTGGGAATCTGGGGCAACATGGGTCCATGGACCATGTTGCCTCCCAAAGTGGTAGTACTCGGATAGATCTTTCTAACGAGCTATCATACGCATCAAACGGAGATCGTATGCCAAAGTTACGACCCCGGGAAATTGATGTACCAATTTACCCAAACGGGGCCCACAATTTGGCGTTTCATCTTCTAGGGTTAGGTTTCGGGATGTGAAGGGTTTTCCATTGTTTCTCAACAATAAATAGGCCTTCGAGCCTCATTGTAATACAGTTCGGAACAGTTCAGAGGCATGTAGCCGCCACATCTCTTCTCAGGGATAAGCTACCATCGCCCTAGCTGGTTTCTTGCCATTTCTGTTTGTAAGCATATTTCAGTATTTTCCATTAATGAAATGAAGTATTATTTCCGCTGCATCTCTGTATTTATGGTTATCTCTGTAATCTATTGCGTTCCTATCTAAATCCGGATCAACATCACAGTTGTACACAACCTTCCTTGTTTCTGGGTTCCAAAGCTTATAACCTTTTAAACCATCCCTATACCCAATAAATATGCACCTTTCATATTTACTATCCAACTTGGTTCTTTTCTCCTTTGGAACATGTAAATATGAATCGCATCCAAATTCCCTCAGATGTGAAAGAGAGAGTTTCTTATCAGTCCATACCTCTTATGGAGTATTATCCTCCAACGCTGATGTGGGTGATCTGTTGACCAGGTAACATGCAGTCTCCACAGCCTCTGCCCAGAATTCTTTTCCTAACACGGCACCACTGAGCATGCTTCTTGTATTTTCCATCAACATCCTGTTCATTCTTTTTGCAACTCCATTTTGCTGAGGTGTGTATGGAGTATTCTTTTATCGTGCTATACCACACTTCTTACAGAACTCTTCAAATTCCTTCTTGCAAAACTCTCTGTCATTATCTATCCTCAACACCTTTATCTTCTTCTCTGTCTGTTTTTCCACCAGAGCCTTAAATTCTTTAAACCTATCAAATACTTAAAATTTCTTCCTGAGAAAATATATCCATGTATTCCTTGAGAAGTCATCTATAAACTATACATAGTACACAGACTTACCTAGTGATGGAACCGACACAGGTCCAAACACATCATTATGCACAAGCTCTAATATATGTTTCGTCCTCTTAGCACCAGCAGGGAAACTCACCCGAGTCTACTTCCCATATACACAATTTTCATAGAAATCAAAATCCAGAGAGAAATTAAACATACCTTCTACCATACCATTACCATGAAGTATTTGAATGCCCTTCTCTCCAATATGCCCAAGTTTTTTATGCCATAGCATGGTCTTTTATGTAGAGACCACTAAATTTTCAGCTCCACTTTCAAGAACCATACAACTATTACACCCATCAATAGCAGTGCTACCCTAAAGCTTTTATAGATTTCCAATCTGAACTCCCTGCATCAATACCAGTGCTTCCCGAACCATCTTACAGGTATCTTCCTCAAACATTGTTTTTGCAACTGCATCATCCAACTTGCTAAAGAAATCAAATTTCTGGCCGGTGCAAGAAAATGCAAAACACTTGGAAGTGTTCTAATTCTTCCACCTTGCAACTTCAACATGACTTTTCCGCGACCGACGATTCTAGCCTTCCTGTCATCCCCTAACAAGACATCACCACCATCATATTTATCATACTCGCCGAACCACTCCCTGTGGGGAGTGAAGTGAAAGGATGCACCTTAGTTAATCAGCCATGCCTCATCATCTACATGTGTACTTGAAGAAGAAGCTAAGTACACATCCTCACATTCATCTGAGGTGGTTTTTGCCTCTGCAGAAGGAGAATCTATAGTCATTTTTGAAGTGCCCTTCCATTCCGCATTTCCAGCACACCTTTACAACTTTTCCTAGAGATTTAGATATCCTACTCGAGGATTTATTTTTGTTTCTATTCTAGGTCCATCCTCATACAAAAAAGGCATCACCATTTTTGACCTCTGTATTTGTCCGTCTCATATCCTCTGACAACAAGGATGAGACTACTTCATCAAACTACAAGGAAGTCGCATTGCTACCTATTGAACCAACCAGACTATCCCATGAATCTGGTAGAGAACACAACAAACTGATGAACTTATCTTCATCTAAAATTTTTATATCAACAGATAACAACTGGCTTACCACAGTATTAAATGCATTTAGATGCTCTATCACCGAGTCTCCATCCTTCATCCTCAGGTTATACAACTTTTTCTGTATGAACATTTTATTCACCAGAGACTTAGATTGGTAGAAATTCCCTAATTTGTCCCACAAAGCCTTCACTGTAGCTTCCCCTAATACATTCAACAATATTGAATTTGAGATACACAACCGTATTGTTCTCTTTTCCTTCCGATCTAACTTCGCCCAGTCTTCAGCTGACATTGTCGTTGGTTTAGTACCTGGATCTACCGCGATCTACTAATCCTTATCCACCAACAGATCCTACATCTTGAGTTTCCACAAGTCAAAACTCTAACCATTAAATTTCTCGATATCTATCTTTCCACTGCTCACCATCTTCTTTCACCACAAGAATCAATCCCTTAGATCTCCCACTAAACAGGTTCTACCATAGGCCCAAGAAACACCCCTCAGCAACAAAGGTGTTCCCTTGAAGCCAAAACAACTCTCATGCCACATGTAGGTTTTAATCTTGTACAGATTTTACCTGCATATGAATTCTAAAAACAAAAAATAAAAAATGGCGAGAGCATAAAACATAAAACATATATACGCAAATATTTTCCCCTGGATCCCAAAACCAGGACAACTAGATTGATTTTTCATTTTGTTCCTATCAATGTTACAATACATATATACATGTCGAACCCTAAATTAGAACATAATTGTAGTTCCCTTGACCGGATTTGCAACATACCATGGATAGAAAACCATCATACCCAAAACCATGTGTGAAAACCACACACAAAACCATAGGTAGGTCCGCCCACCTAATATAGGGTCCAAAAAATATTTCCCTGGGGCACTGCCTCAAACCCCATAGAGGGGGGCTACCACCCCCCTCAAACCCCCAAACAGGGGGGGTTGTCACCCTCCTGTGACTGCCCCACTCGTCGGGCTAGTCGTGGACAGAATATAACACTCCCAACATATGGAATGAAAACATGATGTGTAAAGTATAGTAGTGGATACCCCCTTTAAGGTGGGGAATTTCATCTCCCACTAGGGGTTGGGACAATCATGGGTTCCTAAATGATAGAGGAGGATCATCTAGGTCCTATAAGAAACAGGGTGATGGCCCACGTGCTAAATGTGTTTGTCCCGGCCATATTTTTCATTTTGTGGTATAATTTCTTGTTGAATGTGGCCAACTATGTTTTTTATTTTATTTTCTTTTGCATCAACCTCTAGGCATTGTTCCAGGCCCCGACCCAAGGTGTGGGCAAAGGGGAGGGGGTGGTTGACCCTTTATCGACCCAGTGGAGGAATGTGGACCCAGGTGGGAGGAGTGATGAATGGGATCATAATGAGCGGAAGGGGGGTGATATATGTGGATTAGGGAGCAAGACCACACAACAAAAATATGGGTTTCCAGTAAAAGAGATCCCACAGGACTAAGGTCCAAGGTTAACATCCAAAAGAGACCTGGGGACAAGAGCACATACCTAGTGCTCTCTTTGCGCCAAATCATGTTGGACATTGGATAAACCATCGCTCATAGTGTGTTTCGTGACATGGACTAACTGCCTCTCGTAGATTTTTATCTTAGGCGATGCGATTATTGACTAACACTTGCAAGTTTTGTTATAACAAAAATCGTGATTCCTAATAAGTGGTATCAGAGTGTAGGTCACGAGTTCGATACACAACTAGCTCGCATTGGGGGGGACATTGTTGGACATTAGATAAACCAATGCTCCTTGTGTGTTTAGTGACATGGACTAATCACCTCTCATGGATCCTTATCTTTGTCAATGCAACCGTTGACTAACACCTGCAAGTTTTGGTGTAACGGAAATCACGATTCCCAACAAATCCCCCCATTAATCCATTCCCAATAGTTTCCATGATAAGTAAACTAAAATACTCAATCACCAAATGACAAGGTGTACCTGTAGGTTTGGGAGGCCCACCTTCAAACATACAATCATGACATATGGTTGAGGGACCACATGGTTGTCTCAGGTGGTAGAGAAATGGCACAATGAGCTAGTTAGAGGTTGTAAGGGGTTGTTGGTTGCCTTTCTCCTAAGGATATCACCCGCAAAATGGTGGGTAATATCTAACTCCAACTAGGACATAAGCTCTTGGAAAAGTGGGCGAAGCTACTTGAACGAGAGGTCATGAGAATGCCAACAATCTCTTGGTTACCATAGACCTATTACCTAAACATATCAAAGGCTAAACGCACGGGATAACATGTTTCTATCGTGTCTTATGATCACCCATGCTTAGTGTTAGGCCATAAAATCAATAGGAAAGTAAATATAATGAAAATTTAATCTAAATGCATATAATATACCATGATAAATATCATATGATGTTAGTTCTAATGATAAAATGAGCATGCAATGCATCCTACCCTAACATGCATACAACGAAGCTAATATTAAGTGTAATCATAAAGTCAGTGCAACCAACATATCATCAAATCAATATAAATATGCCTCCCTACATGATTACTCATGCAATAAATCCAAAAACAAATGCAAACCCAAACACATGGAGGATGTTGCGGGTGGGAGGTCGGAAAACATGGTTTCCATGTGGGGTAAGAAGAATAACTAAGAGAAGGAACTCGAGTCAATCTAGAAATTTGCAGCCTTCCCTCTAAGTACACAATGGTGGAATGAATTATTACCCCTAAGAACTTTATATCACAATCATTACTCATAATATGTGCTTTGTAGTTGCCACATGGTTGTGATGAGAGGGGAACGAAGGGGGAGGGAAAGAAGGAGTGCATCAAATAGGTTTCTCAAGGTGATAGTCACATTGGAGAGGGGAGTTCATGGAGTAATCAAAACCCTGAGGGTGTGTCCAAGGAGGTAAAGTATAATCAATGAGGGGCTCTTTCTTGACACTATACTCGAAAGGGGGAAATGGCTCACAGTTACTTGAGATTATATGACAAGGGATGATGGAGTCATTAGATGAATACTCGAGATGATGAACAATAGAAAAGGGAAAAGGGGAAGGTGAAGTCTCAACGAGATCCTTTCACTGAAAATCCAACTCTAAAGTCTCAAGTGATTTGAATATACTCCCAGAATCACAAGGGAGGTAGGTATGAGCAAGGGCATCATCAATCCGATCATTGTTGGTATCATAGATAGGGTCTTCCCAAAAACGAGAATCAATCACCTCCAATTTCTCCCTTTAATGTAAGGGAAAATGATAATTCTCCTTCCCAAGGGTATCGATGGATATTTCATCATAAACAATGCCCATGAGAAAGGGAGGAACACTGTCAACCTCATCCTCCTTGTCAGGTGTCATAAATGGGAGCACAGACAAATTGAGGACCAAAAATTTCCCATTTCTCCCTTTCAATATGGAAATAATCTCCAATGTCATTTTCCAAGGGGCTAATGGGATCACCTTCCTCAAAGTTCTTAAAAGGAGTACTATCCTTTAGAAAGGTAAGGTTGGTCTCAACTTCACTTTCCATAGACTCATTCTTTCCTACACACATGTTGTTAGAATCATATTTTTCATTATGTGGACCCAACGATGACTCGTCTTCCTGCTCATTACTTATATTCTCAATGTCTTGATGATGCTCGATGAAGGCTTCCTCTTGGATGCTTAATGCAAGGTATATTTGAAAGTGCCTAAGAAATCCATCAACAAACTCCTCAATAGATGAGATGCTCTCATGTTCATGATCATGAAACCATGAGTTATGCCCACTAAGGGATCCCATGAACAATGAAATAAGGACATCCCGGTGAACCACTTTCTCTTTTGAGGTATGTGCATTAAATATTTCTACATGGTCAATTATAGAGAGTGGGTAACCATCAAACATGAGAAACCCACGTACCATCCTTCCTATGACATGATTAGGGTATTCAAGGATGCTAGTGATGTCCAAAGCAGGAAAATCAACATAGAAAGACAACCTATTTGAGATATGAATGTAAATTATGTTGAAATATGGCAACAAGAATATTCCAATTTAATTTGTCCTTGAATTAAATTGTGAATTAAAATCGAATTTAGTCTTAACAGCTACTTGGAAATAATTAATTTATTTATTTTAAATTAATTAGTTGGAGAAATTCAAGTAAGAAGTCTTTATGAACTCATGCAAGAGTTATCCCTTAAATTAAGGAGATAAGACTGAGTAATATTTGATTTGTAATTAGTTAACTCATTTTACTAAGTTAAGTCTAGCTAAATTAGTTTCAAACCATTTGAGGAACTAATAATGAGTTAACAATCAGTTGATGCATGCATGCACTCAACTAATGCTACTCCAATTAACTGAAGATTCCCTCATCAGAAACGCATGCATGTCTATTATGAGAAAGACCCAGTTGAGATTAAAGTCAAGGACGATGTACTATCAGTTGCATGTTTTTTCTCAAAGAGAAAACTCATGCATGTAGTTAAGGATTTAATCCTTGAGTATTGCGTAATTTTGGAGTAGGTTTTCCACTTGGTTGAAGGTGAATCATACACAAGGAACAACACAAGGAAATAGGAGCTTAGAGAGCAGAGAGGAAAGTTGGAGATAAGCCAAGATTGCCTGTGAGCATCTATGAGGATTGTACTTAGAGCTGGCTAGCTGTGAGAGCTAAGGCTTTGTGTAATTCCTATGTATTTCCACCATGTATGATAATACAATAATGTGGGGTTTTTAGTTGAGGCTTTCCCCAAAGTATTTTCATGTGTATTGTGCCATTGATTCTTCTTCTTCTGGTTAAATTATTCAGCTCAATCTTTAAGCTTCTGCAAATTGATAGTAGAAGTAGGTTATAGTATTCTTCTTTGATTTATATTGCATTATCGGGTTAACCTATAGCAAATTTTCTACATGGTATCAGAGTTGTGAACAGTATACTGAGAAGAGAATTCGAAGTTTGAAGTTCAGGGTTGCAGGTGCAAATCGAATTCATATCATACTTCAAGGTTGGCCAATGGCATTCTATGGCTTGAGACTCGAGTATGCCTTGGAAGGTAGCTCGAATTACATAGCATGGAAAGATAGAATGGAGGCTGTATTAGAAGACAATGGCTTGAAGGAATTCATTGATCAAGAAATCCCAAATCCAGCTTCAACTAATGCACAAGAGTTGGCTGAGTGGAAGAAGTGTGTGGCGAAGGCGAGATGGATCATCCTTAAGGGAGTTCGAGACCATATTGTCTCGAGTCTCCATGGGAAGGATACTCCATTTTCAATGTGGGAGACATTTAAGGACCTCTACCAGAACAGTAGTGACCAGAGGAAATTGGTGCTCAAGGATAAGCTTCGAAGAATCAAGATGGAAAAGGACAATACTATTTCCACATATCTGAACAAGCTCACCACTTGTAGAAATGAGCTTGGCAGTGTGGGAATAACTACTATCGATGATGATATGGTGAGCCTCGCTCTCCTTAGCCTTCCAAAGAGTTGGAATAGCTACCAGGACTCTATGAATAGAAGGGAGAAATTGTTGGATTGGGAAGGACTGTGGTTGGACCTTATGCAGGAGGATATTAGAAGGAGCACACGAGATGGTTCTTCATCCAAGAATGATGATGAAGAAAATCTAGCCTTAGCAGGTAAGGCAAGGAAAGGAAAGGGGAAGGCTTCCCATTTCAAATTGAATTCTTCTCATGGAGGGAAGAAGTGTGACATGTCTAAAGTAAGATGCTTTAATTGTCACAAGATGGGACATTATGCAACTAATTTCCCATCGAAGAAGTCCAAGAAGGGATCCTCAGAAGGATCAGAAGGTGAGGCATTAGCCTCTCAGTTCAAAATGGACTTTACCCTCATCGCATGCATGTTGTCATCGATGATGGGTTGTGTTTGGTATCTTAACAGTGGAGCCTCATTCCACATGACTAGTGACAAAAATGTATTCAGTGCCTTGGAGGAGAAAGACCTTAAGATGCGCATAGAGATGGGTGACGACGGAAGGTATAGTGTTTTAGGAGTGGGCACAGTTTATTTTCAGAGGGAGCATGGAGCTCCTCTCACCTTGACAGATGTGATGTATGTGCTTGGACTAAAGAAGAACTTGGTATTGATCGTGATGTTGGAGGACAAAGGCTACGATGTTGTCTTCAGTGAAGGAAAGGCGTTCCTAAGCGGGTCAGACCAAGAGGATAGGGATTCGAGTGAAGAATCTCTATAAACTAGAGGTAGATGACTGTGCAGCATTGAATACGAAAGCAGAATTGGTGCAAAGGCAAGACATTGGTGAGTTGTGGCATAGGTGGTTCAGTCATTTGCATCATGGGGCTTTGAAGATAATGCAGCAGATATCTATAGGACTTCCAAAAGGTAAACTTGAGAAAGTTGACACATGCAAAGGTTGTACCTTGGGAAAGTACACCAAGTCTTCCTTTCTTGATCGAGACAGTTGAGCAAAGGCTATCTTAGAGCAAGTTCATACTGATTTGTGTGGACCATTCTCGACGGCATCCACAGTGAAGTAAAGGTATTTTGTGATTTTCATTGATGACTATTCTCGTAAATGCTGGATTTATTTCATGCAGAAGAAGGACCAAACTTTCACAAAGTTTTGTGAGTTCAAAGCTTTGGTCGAGAAAGAGTCATGGAAGAAGATCAAGGCCTTGAGAAGCGACAACGGTGGAGAATATGTCTCTCAAGAGTTTAAGAACTTCTGTGCAGCGGAAGGAATTAAACGAGAGTTGACAGCATCTCATAACCCACAACACAATGGGGTGGCCGAGAGGAAGAACAGAACTATTGTAGGGGCAGCACGGGTAATGCTGCATGACCAAGGCCTACCACTTCACTTGTGGGCTAAGGCATGCAACAAAGTGATCTATTTGCATAATAGAAGCCCACATCACATACTTGGGATGAAGACACCAGAGGAAGATTTCTCCGATAAGAGACCAGATGTGGGTCACTTCAGGATCTTTGGCTCATCGGTATATTTCCATGTGACAAAGGATGCACAGAAGAAGCTTGAGCCGACAGCAAAGTTAGGGATATTTGTGGGGTACACTGATACACCTCACAACTATTGGGTGTACTTGTCTACCAGTCGAAGGACAGTGGTTCACAGAGATCTCAAGTTTGATGAGTAGAAGGCCATGTGAGTTTTCCTTGAGAGGGAGCTCCAACTACAGATTGTGAAGGAACTGTTGGTTCCTAAGGAGGAGGAGCCTCATACTGATGCGGAGTAGCTGCATGCAAAGGTTCCAGGAGTGGATACATCCACTCAAGTAGATTCTTCCAGAGATGGACGAAAGCGCACAAGAGAAGCTAACAGATTGTTGGAGGATGTGAGAGAGAATGTGGGAGCACCATCTTCTCAGTGCAGATAGAGGAGGTCACCTGAGAGGTACACTGGATACATGTCCCTTGGTGGGGAATGTGTTGAGACTAAACCATATTCCTTTCAGGAAGCAGTGCAGCAACCGATTTGGGTTGATGCTATGGTGGAGGAGTATGACTCCATAGTTGGTAACAGTGTTTGGGGCATGGTTCCGAGACCGGAGAACAAGTCAGTAGTGAGTTCCTGTTGGCTTTACAAGGTAAAGAAAGCTATTGATGGTAGTGTGGAGAAGCATAAGGCAAGATTTGTTGTCTGTGGCTTTTCACAGGTCGAGAGGATCATGTTGCTGCAGTATATTTCGACAGAGGAGCAAGATGCTGACATTTTCACAAAGGCATTGTCAAAGTGTAAATTTGAGTTCCATAGAGACAGGATCAGGGTGGCAGACAATCCCTTTCTTGTTGAGAAGGAGTGTTGAAATATGGCAACAAGAATATTCCAATTTAATTTGTCCTTGAATTAAATTGTGAATTAAAATTGAATTTAGTCTTAACATCTACTTGGAAATAGTTAATTAATTTATTTTAAATTAATTAGTTGGAGAAATTCAAGTTAGAAGTCTTTCTAAAGTCATGCAAGAGTTATCCCTTAAATTAAGGAGATAAGATTGAGTTATATTTGAGTTGTAATTAGTTAACTCAGTTTACTGAGTTAATTCCAGTTAAATTAGTTCCAAACTATTTGAGGAACTAATAATGAGTTAACAGTCAGTTGATGCATGCATGCACTCAACTAATGCTACTCCAGTTAACTGAAGATTCCCTCATCAGAAACTCATGCATATCTATTATGAGAAAGACCCAGTTGAGATTAAAGTCAAGTACAATGTACTATCAGTTGCATGTGTTTTCATAAAGAGAAAACTCATGCATGCAGTCAAGGATTTAATCCTTGAGGATTGCGCAGTTTTGGAGGAGGTTTTCCACTTGGTTGAAGGTGAATCATCCACAAGGAACAGCGCAAGGAAATAGGAGCTTGGAGGGCAGAGAGGAAGGCTAGAGAGAAGCCAAGATTACCTATGAGCATCTGTGAGGATTGTACTGAGAGCTAGCTAGCTGTGAGAGCTAAGGCTTTGTATAATTCCTATGTATTTCCACCATGTATGATAATACAATAGTGTGGGGTTTTTAGCTGAGGCTTTCCCCAAAGTACTTTCATGTGTATTGTGCCATTGATTCTTCTTCTTTTGGTTATATTGTTCAGCTCGATCTTTAAGCTTCCACAAATGGATAGTAGAAGTAGGTTATAGTATTATGCTTTGATTTATATTTCATTATCGGGTTAACCTATAGCAGATTTTCTGCAAATTATGTAGGAGTTGCCAAGGTGAATTTAAAGATGCCTAAAAAAATGCTTTATTCACCCTACAAGCATTGACCTTAAAGTTTAATGAATAACTAGGGCTTCGTTCTTCCAATGGAGTCGCCAATAATGATATGTCAATATGTAGTATGGGGAAAAAACACATGTCTTGTTTCCCCGACAACGACGCCAAAAAGTTATCGCTCAAACTAGCAGAGGTCCTAGAAGGGGACCCTAGAGGGGAAACTACTAGGTAAAGGGAAACAATGGAGCAATAGCCCACTGTCACTTTAGCTAAAGCTCCCTGCTCTTTATGGAATTTAACGAATGGGAGGAGACCTGGTATGAAGGGACTCACCTAGATAAATGGGCTAATAAAGGGAAAATAGTGATTCCTAAAGAGACCTATTCACAAGATAGGCTCAATATATGGCTTGCTTGCTCGATAGGCAAGATGAAAGGCTCTTTAAGAAGGGCCAAGAGGGTCTTAGATGCTAGGTTTTTGGAATGAGACCTCTTAAGGAGGGACCTAATCCTAAAAACCCTTATGAAGGCTTGGTTTATGAATGGTCTTTGTATAATCACCTTCCAAAATTTATGGGACCACATGGGACTAAGTCGACCCACAACTAGGTCAAAGGGGTGGAATTGTTTAATAAAGGGTATGCTTGACCTAATTGAGGAGGATAAGGATATCAAAGGAATAGTTTTCAACAATCTCGACACAATGATCTCAATGAGGACACTACCCAAGGGAATCAAAGGGCAAGATTCATTCTCAAATCTAGGGCTTGAAATATCTCAAGATCCCACCATCGGAATAGCTTGAAAATTGGAGGGTCCGTAGGAGACACAACAATGTAATAGAGGCTAGGATCTCGAATTTTTTTGATGAGCAGTTTGTGAGAAATGTGATTCCCTAGGTCCCCTATGGAGGTTATTCCTAGAATAAAGATGGAGAGGTGATACAAAGTATGATTTATGGTGATATACTATGGAATACCAATGCCTATTCCTTTGGGATAAATGGAGTCAAGAAGATTCCAATGATTAAGATGGTTTAATTCAGTCGAGGCCTCTAGAACAATTTTGCATGACAATTAGGGCATGAGGAAAACTACTTCAAGGTATTTATACTTCAATGTGAAATATGTGATGAATTGTCATGATAAATTTCAATTAAATATATCTAGGAACATTCACTTGTTCAAACATGTCCCATAACATGATGCAACACTAATAAAAGACAAATTTATACCCTTTCATCGAAGAAAAACAACAAAATTTCGGCCTAGTGTAGCGAAAATCCCAGCATCATTTATGCGAAATAGAAAAGAATTAAAAAATAGCATTAAAATAGAACTTACATGTGAGAACAAGTATATCCAATCATCATCATATTCCAATATAGAAGCTCCAAGAGAAAAATGAAGATATCCAAACATCAAAATTCATCCATCCATCCAATTTCGTCCTTCAAAGAGAATAGTAAAAATCTCACAAGAGAATATGATCAATCCAAGTGATGATGATAGAATGAATCAAATCATCATCTATTTATACAATGTCTAATGAATTTTATTTAGCTTATTTTGGTCTAATTTAGCCCCAGAATAAAATAATGTGCAAAATAACAAGCACTTTTGGTGATAAGCCCACCAAGCTAGCTCAATAACAAAGAAGTAAGCCTCTCAAGAGGGTTGAATGATCAATAACATTTGTCGTTGGTCCTTAGAGGAGGCCTAATGAACTCCATAGGTTCCATAATGTGAAATAGGACTCCAAAAATAGTGGACAAGGGGTTGACCCCTTGTTCTCCAAGTAATAAACCTGTGGTGCTCCCAAATGGATGTGGTGGCACACAAATTTCCTCATGGGTCTCCAAAAAGATAAAATATTCATGTAGACCATATGAAAGGGATAGGATGATTATATAAGTGATGCTACATCATCATATAGATCAAGGACTATCTGTCAACTATATGGTGGAGCCGGGTGGGCATAGTGAACCAGGTGCATCTTCCTTGGCCAATAGGTGAACCATGAGAAATATCTGAATGAATTTGGGGATACATGGAATGTTTTCTGCTATTTTGGAGGCTCATGTATCTCTACACACACCCTACATGTGCCAATGTAGCCCTCTGGAGGGTTAGGACCCCGTATAGGGAGACCAAACCCAAAATGGAGACCATCTGTAATCCTGCATAAGATCCAATGCGTCCCCTTGCCCTCCAATACATCAAGTCATTAAAGAAATCAAGTAAGAGAATTTACAAAACATGGAAAAAAGGTGGGCACTTCATAATGGCATGCCCTTCCATAGTGGGCTTTGGCATGTTTAAATGCCTCCAAGCTCAAAGGGAGGTTAACCAAGCACCCTGCTAGGTGGTTTCTACTCCTAAAGCGAGTGGTATGTCCATGGTACATCCTTCAAATGGTGGTGGCATGTGATAAAGTGATGGAACAAATTAGGAGATGAAGGGGAAAACCTGGGTCACATGCCATGGTACAAGGGTAGCTAATGAAAGGGAAGCCCATAATTGGATAAATGATGTTTAGGAGGGAGGAATCATGGTGCATGAGTTACCCCAGCCTTGATTTTTCCACCCTTCATCATATGCCTTTTTAATTTTATGATTTTTCATTGGTTAACTCCTCAGGGCTCAAGGGAATGAGATCATGATGTGTAAATTATAGCAGTGGATACCCCCTTTAAGGTGAGGAAATTTATCGCCCATCAAGGGTTGGGACAATCATGGGTTCCTGAATGATAGAGGTGGCTCATCTAAGGCCTATAGGAACCAAGTTGATGGCCATAGAAGGGGCTAGAGTTCATGTATTTTCTTTTTCCCACGTGCTAAATGTGTTTGTCCCGACCATCTTTGGAATTTTTTGGTACAATTTCTTGTTAAATGTGGCCAATCATTATTTTTCTTTTATTTTCTTTTGCATCAACCTTCGAGCATTGTTCCAGGCCCGACCCAAGGTGTGGGTTGTTGAAGGAAATGTAACTCGAATCAGTCTTCATAAATGTACTTTTGATATTTTTATTTATCCAAGAAAATAAATATTATTTTTTTATGATATATGTCAATGAGTTTCTTGCTCATTGAAGTAGGTCTAGCACATGTTAAAGTGTTATAGGTGAGTCAAAAGGTCAAAATAATTATGTTAACAACCTTAAGGTTATGTTACATTGTGTATAAGATTCAAAGAAATCACCTCCAAGAAAAGTCAAGTCTCCTCCTAGAAAATACACCATCAAAAAGAAGAAATGGCACCATTAGAAGCACCCATCGAAGAAAAGGAAGTCAAGTCAGCCTCAAGGCAGCAAGTCAGCCTACAAATCAGCCTAAAGGAGGGACAACCCTCTATATATAGAGGTTGTCCACTCCTCCAAAGAGAATGCAATTCACATCTCTGAAATTTGCAAAGTAAGGAGGCAAGAAAAGGGTAGTAGAAGGATGAAAGAAGAGTCTCCAAGGGCAGCGTAGAAGGAGAAGTCACCACCGAAGAGTTAAGGACTGTTTTCTAGGGTTAATACAGTCACACATGTGAGAAAAAGATAAGACAATCTGTAGTTATATCATCATTAAGGTCACAGTCACATGTTCATCATTGTTTGAGTTAGACATTAGGCCTACAAGGCCTCTCAAGTCAAGCGAAGAATTCTCTCTCTTTATCGAAGGTAAAAGGACCCTAATTCTCTAAGGTACCTCTCACACGTGCAAGAATTAGGGCTACATTGTTGTCACACTAAGCCTACCACTATACATCAAGAAAGGACTGAGTTGATCAAGAGAAGGAAGGATTATCCTTAGGTAAAGGATATCACTAAGTACAAAAGATAATTATATCTTCTAGAAGGTCTACTAAAAGTGAAAGTAAGAACGAAGTGCCACAAGAAGGATGAAGTGTTGGGGAATGAAGTGTCAGAAGGAGGTGGAAAAATTTTGGAGGAAACATAGTGCAGATAAAAGGAAGGACTTGACTTGTGCTTGGAGGATCTTCTAGTCAAGGGTCTAGGGTTTGACATTGATCAAGAAAGAAGCTTCAATAATAGAAAACTTACCGAAGGGTTTTCCTCTCAAGAGAAGAGAGGTTTTGGCCCTAGCAGAGAGCCAACATCTTATGTTCTTGTTTTATGTTTTGATAGAGGTTTGATGAAGCACACACACATCCATTAATAAGAGAAGAAGAAAATTAATCTAATAAATACAAATTGTAAAAAGACATCGCAAATTGTTATCAAGACCCGAAGAATCACTCTACACCTAATTTCCCTAGATTCTTCAACATGGGAAAAGGGGAGGGGGTGGCTAAACCTTTGTGGACCCAGTGGAGGAATGTGGACCCAGGTAGGAGGAGTGACGAATGGGATCATAATGAGTAGAAAGGGGGTGATATATGTGGATCAAGGAGCGGGATCACACAACCCAAAATGGGGTTTCCTATGTAGTATCATCCCTAAAGCCCAAAGGTCAGTAAAAGAGATACCACAGGACTAGGGTCCAAGTTTAACATCCAAAAGAGACCTAGGGGACAAGAGCATAGACCTATTCCACTCTTTCCATAAAATCCTCCCATTAATCCATGCCGTTTCCATGATAAGTAAACTAAAATACTCAATCAACAAATGACAAAGCGTACCTGTAGGTTTGAGAGGCCCACCTTCAAACATATGATCATTATAGATGGGTGAGGGACCACATGGTTGGCTCAAGTGGCGAAGAAATGGCACAATGAGCTAGTTGGTGGTTGCAAGGGGCTTTTGGATACCTTTATCCTAGGGATATCACCCACAAAATGGTGGGTAACAATACTAATTGTCGAATCCAAGGGTTTCAAAGTTGTAATTTTGATATCAAAAATAATAATAAAATGGTATTATTATTAGTACCACTTTTGAATTAACATTTCCATTAAGAATATTACAATGATATTAAGGTCACGATTTCAAAAGGTTGTAATTTTAAAATCTCCCACCCTCTTAAAAAAAACCATAGTCATTAAGAGTGGTAATTTTAAGCACACTCTCCCGCCCCACACCCCCCGCCCCCCTTTCCCACCCCCAAACACACACACACACACACACGTAGAAATGTTGCTATCAATAGCACCCATTTCGAGGCAGGTTGATTTGGTATTTTTGACACAAAAATATGAGTTTTTAATGTTAGTGTTCTAATTTCAAGGTCGTGGTTCTCATCAAATTGATATCTATGTTATATGAGTGGAGTGCACACCCCTCTCTTTCTAGTGTACTATTTATTGTATTATCACTCTATCTCAAAATACTAGGGTTCTTGAAAATTTTCAAGGGATATATAGTGTTATGGTTTCATCATAATCAAGAAAAAATAATATAAGGTCTGTGATAAAACCTAGAGGGTAAAGAAACATTTTCCTTGTAGCTCTTATAACAAAAAAATACTAAGGTTTTGGAAATTTTGATGTTATGTTACATATTTAATTAAGGAAAATGAATCATTTGAATTTTAGAGAGACAAGTGTTGAAGCCAATAAGGACTTTCCAATATATATGTTAGGTCGTTGTGGATCTTTTATGGTAGTTAGGGTTTTTGTTGTTTTCCTTTTTTTTTTGCAAAACTAGAAATTGCACCCTCTTTGTGGAAAAATGTAGTATGTACATGTACTTCATTTCTTATATATATATGTGTGTGTGTGTGTATGTGTGTGTGTTTCTAAATATCCAAAATTATGTAATTGCATATTAAATTTTCAACTTGCATTAACTTTTTGATTGGGTAATATTTAGCACTTTTTCATGCTAATTTGACATAACATACGATAAAAAAATGTTGAGTATGTTGACATTAATGTCGAAGCAGGAGAAAGTGTAGGATGTCGAGCAAGCGTAGGATGTAGAACAGTTTCAATATGTCGTCATTGTTTTCATCGGTCAGCGTATTGTCTTGGATGAGATGGTGCAGTGATGAAACCCTAACCCTAGGATTTGGACCTCCTGGATGAAGGATATACCTCACACTTGTTGGATATTTTGATGATGCAGATTAATGAAATTGCCTTGGATACCTTGGTCAATTGATTATCCTCGTCATGTTTATTTTGTAAGGAGTGTCTCAAATGACCTCACGGTTTGAGAAATATGCTCAGCCAAAGTTGAAAACCCAATTTGTGGCCCAAAACCCCAATGGGTTATTGAGGTGGCATCATATTATTAGTTTGGATAATGTGACGAAGAAGAATGTCATATTGAGGTGATGATGCGAAAATATTGTTTATGGCACATTGAGCTATTAGAAAGACAAAATTATTGTTGAAGGACTATCCATGGTTCATTATTAAATCATATTGGGTCAAGGATTTTTGGCACCATAAAATTGAAAATTGAAAATTGAATTTTCCTCCAAACCCTAAAGTCGACTTTAGGACCAAAGTTAAAATTCAAATTTCTTTCCCTCCAAAATCTTTGATTTCAGCTAAACTTATTTCTCCTTCACAAACCTATATAATGGTACTCGCTTATCTTTCAAAGGTGTGATTGTAGGACAAATATTGTAATGGTTCTGCAAATTACTAAATTCTAGAGATTCTCTTGAAGAACCCGAAGATTTTCCTAGGATGTTTTCTCTATTATTCGACAATGGTTTTTGGATAAATTTTCCTTTTCAATTGGGTTTCGTCTTATTTTTATTCTTGCAGGTGGATGCATTCTCCTATGATTTGTGGTTGGATATTGAGAAAATCTCAGAACAATGCATCCATGTGAAAATTTAATTAGACAAGAAGTTATTTGGAGGCTTTAACATTCGCCTGTTATAACATAGATATCAATTTGACATAGATATGCTTTAATATTCGCCCGTTATTTGGAGGCTTTATGTATGTTGTGTGTGTGTGTGTGTGTTTGTAAAGCTGCACAATAACCCTGCGGCTTCTTTTGTGACTTTATCTCAGTATTGCTTATCGCTTGGTCACTTATTATTGTGGCCCTAACTCTATTATGAAACTTATGTTGTACCCTATCAATAATAAGAATTGTGTCTTATCTTAGAACAATTATGATCTAGTTCTCATCAAGTTTTTTTGCTGGAGGAATAAGGCTTAAATTGAGATTACCTTGTATTTTCAGTCGTATGAGAGAAGTTTAGAAATAGTCTTTGCGACTAATAAGGGGTTTTGGTCATTGTTTCTTCTTAGTTGTGGATTCCATGTTCTTATGGTATGAATCTCAACTTATTTTTTTGAAGCCCTCTTACTTGTACCTTCATTTGTTGCTACGGTCTACCCTTGATTGTCTCTGTGGCTCTGTGAGTAGCAAAATTATATAAATGAGGTATGTTTTGATCTAAGGTTTCCGCAAGCAGTCAAGGCCATTCGGATCCTTATCTGAAGTAAAATAAGTTTTGTTCTGAGGTGTTTTCATAAGCCAAAGTAATTTTTGGTTGGTACAAGACATCTATTGCATAAGTAGTTAAATATTATTTTAATTCCAACTAAATTGCATTAAGGTGTGAATTTTGGAAGGTTCCCTTCAGATTATTTTTTCAAGGGTGAAACATGGTGTTGGGTCCCTATAATACTAGTGATTACCCCATTACTATTGTAGTTATACCCCTTATTAATATTGTTGTGCCCCTATTGCCCCCATATCGTTATTACTGTGCCCCATAGAATCCCTCTATTGTTATTTTTGTGGCTTTATATTATTATTGTTAGGTCGGCTGGGTTATATTGTGACTCCTTAGACTCCTATATATAGAAAGGAGGTTTTGTCATTTGAATCATCCAAGAATTGTTCATTTATGTAATGTAAAGGAGGTTGCCCCCTCGAAGAGGCTGAATTCTAAGGTGTTGATCTATCTTTTCTATCTTTTCTTGAGCTGGTTTCATAACACATGGAACTAGAAAGATCTATTATTTTCTAGTTAGTCAATAACATAGATAGTCCAAACATTTCTGTGCAATCATGACTACTCCATGAGGGTACTCCTTTGGAATAGAATGTGTGATCATCTTGCAGCCTAGATCCATCTTAAAGAAGAGCAACTAAAGTCATACATATGTGCACAAGGATTTGACATATTGTCTCTGTTGAAATATGAAGCAAGGGAATCATTCATAAAACAATATCCATGTGCCAAAATTAGCAGTGCATATATGACAAATCATACATTATGTTGGACATGAAAATGATATGCCTTTTAAATTTTCCAAAGTATGAGCAAGAAAGGTCGGTATAAGATATGATGTTTTGAGGGATGTTTAGCATTGTCTTGATCTCTCGTTGTCTACATTACCATTTCATTATTGAAACAACTTGAGAAGGTGTATCTCAACATACAACATAATTCAAAAATCATTAGTATCATCTTGAGGAACAATTCAGGTTTCAGACTTACTGATCTATCTATGTATCATTAAAGGCTTATAATTAATAGTTGAATTTCACAGTAGGAATAACTTTGTATGGCAGTGATAGTTATGATTATCTAATTTAATATCTTGTCATACGTTGTATTGATTCTTGTAGCTTGCATGAAGCGTAGTATCCCACCTTGGAAAGGTTATTTTTGTGACACTTAGAGAGGACAATTTTCTATGGACCGATATATGGACTATGCTTGTTAAAACTTGGGAATAGGAATATATGTTGTAGACCTAGTTTTTGGTCATATGATTGGGGGGTATATGCATATAGTGGTATATTTGATTATGTTTATCAAATGGATTTTAATTAATTACATGTTGTATGAATTCTTCTCTTTCTGCATCTGACTTATGACATAGGTGTATGACACGGATGGTGATCCAAGATTGAGACACATATATCCATGGATGATCGTGGTTATGTTTAACATATGGGTAATAATGATTTATGGATGATACATGATTTGTATGATTATATATGCTTAATATTGTACTGAGAAATTGGCCATTTTCCAACAAGGATGCTCAAATTATAAATGATTGTGGAAGTCATTTTTTCAAAACCAAAATGACTATGGAAGTCATGCACAATTTTGGGTAAAATGTGATTAATTTAATTTCATTATGAAATTCATTTGATTCCTTTGATCTGTGAGATTGTGATATGTGCAGGTCTTACCACAAGACCTTACCAATGAACCATCAAATGGGTATGAGCTCACAAGCAATATCTTAAGGTGAAGCACAGAGTTTCAAAACATAGAGATGAGAAATCATGGAAATTAGGACGCGGAGTCCTAAATCCATGAAAGATAGAGACATGGGTTCCTAAATCTTTGAAATATCATGGTGTGGAACCTTAGATCTTTGGAGTCGATCAAGGCACAGGATCTCGAATCTACTAAGGCACAGAGAGGCATGTAATAGGGGTGCAAAATCCCTATTCTCCGAAAGAAAAATACCACGCATGGGCATCAATTAACTAGGTAAGCCAACCTTGTTTAACCCCTAAATTAATTAAATTCCAAATTTACCCACTTTGGAAGTGCTCTTAACTTTCATATTATTTTAATAAAAAGGTAGATTATTTATTTATGAAAAATAAATAATAACAAATTATTTAAAAGTGACACATGTGGTGATGAATATTAATTAATTTATGTCATTATATAATTTAGAAAAATTGAGGGATTTCCACCTCAGGGGAGGGTGATGAATAATATGAAATATTTGAATTTTTAAAAAAAATTGCATGAAAGGGGTGATGTGTCACCCCACTCAAAGGCTATAAATAGAGAAGGATCCCCATGGTTTGAGGGGGGGACCTAGAGAGTAGCTAGATGTTGCCAAAATGAATCTGAGATTTCCTAAACTAAATTTACTTATTAGCTCTACCTAATTGAGTTGAACATGAGTGGTATTTAGAGGAAGTGAAAATTATCTTCCTTAGTTTGCCTTGTATATCTCTCTCTACTACTGTGTATTTTGGTACTGCTTGTGAGCTCTTAATTCTCCCTGGATATGGTTGGGTGGAAAACTGGATGGTTCATAATGAGTTGGTAAGGGCATTGGAGTTGGAGCATACTCTCATCTTTTTGGAGTTAACAAGAATTTTTTTTCAATGAAGTAGAACCACTGGGTATCAAGTATAATTTCAAGTTTGTTATATTATGCTTTAATTTGTTATATTATGCTTTAATTAACTTCTCTTGAATGAAGATGTGGCTAGTTGACATGTCCAAATAAAAATTGTTTTTCCAAAAATTAATAATTACAGTGATTGGCTTTCCATTTATTCCCTTTTATATACATTTCTTGAAAATTAAAGATTTGTTAGAGGATACTCTATTTTAGCTCATGCATGGAAATTTGTTTTATATAGTAAATCTTTACTTCAGTTGGTTTTAATGCTTTCCCACAACATCGTAGTGTGAATTTTAGTTCCAATGGTTTCCATTTATTACAATTGCAAAGATTTTACTCACAATTTAAAGCTTTTTGTTTTACTGTAAATAAATTTAGCAGTTCTTTGTCAAATTAAACATTCACTTTAACCTCATTGGATTTAGCAGTTCTTTGTCAAATTAAACATTCACTTTAACCTCATTGGATTATGGAAACATTTCGTTGTCTTTTGCAAAGAATAGTATTATGTTCATTATTATTAGGGAGGAAAAAGAAAGATTACAAATTAAGCTAACTTCTCGCCCATATATATTTTTTACCCAACCGTGTTTAGAAGATTGAATTTGTTATTCTAGTTTATTTTTAAGTCGTGAGAACACAATATTTTCCATATTCAAGTGTTGTATCATTACACGTGACCGATTATAATGTTAATTATCCATAGATGCAAATCTTGGCATGATAAGATATGTGTTAACAAGATATATGTTTAATTTACTATGGGTAAAGTGCATTTTTGTCTATCTTTGACTTGTGATTTAAATCTCTATAGTTACGTTGTATAAATTTGGACTATAATGCCATTAATGACTCTCAACATTCCTACATTTCTTGTCCGTGTAATTAAAGCAATCGGATATTTTAGAGAGTCTATTATTTAATGTACGTAAATTAAGAAGTTTTTTGAATTTCATAAATTCAAGAGTACAAATGTATATTTATATAAAAATGTAATTCTTGGAGTATGAGAAGGGGTGAGATAAAGAGGAAATAATTTTGAGATAATATTTTCGGATGTGTATTCAAGGAAAATGTGTAACTACGTTGAAATTATCATTGTATGTATTTATTTTTAATATTGATATACCTCCATTTACTTCCAATTTCGCCTATTAATTGTAATGTGTATTTAATCTTTGTATTAAATATGAAATTAGTTGTTTATGGATATAATGATTGTGTTTTAAGCATGGAATTAAAGTTTGCTAATGTGGTACCAAGTTGTGTTACAATGGTGGAACTTGGTTTGAATCAAACTAATCAACACAAGTATGCAATCTATGGGTTGAATGCTCAACAAGGTTAAATCCTATTGGAATTCCATGTTTATATTTATGGACTTGCGTACAGATATTGTGAAGCGTAGTGATAATTTTACTACATCTGAGACAAACTTTTAAGTGGCTTTGAGTATAAATGTTAAGTAATGGGCATCTCTGTAGAATTATGAACCAGGCCCTCTCCATGGTTCAATACGTTGACTTTGACCATTTATGTGTTGCTACCCTTTAATTCAGTAACACTTGTTATATTTTCCACATTCAAGCTTTTGTGATCCATATTTTGTGTTGAAATTCTCTAGGTATATGTACTTGTTATATTACATAGCTAAGGAAAATATCTAGTTCAATCATTATTTAATTAAAATAACTATTAAATTTATTACTCAAACTAGTATTATCCCTTAAGTCCCATGTTATGGTAACTCGCAATAAAATTTAATTATTGAAGATATGGAGTGTGATTTTAATATAATCGGTTAATATATAGAGATTACAAAAGCAGTTAGTATGTATCCATTAATACATGCAAGAATTGTTTACGTTTGTCTCCTTCGTCTTTTCCAAAAAAGCAAGACTAAATTTCATGTAGTTGTAGTAAGCTTAATAAAAAGTTACTTTGTTTTTCCAATGAGTTGCATAATGTTATGTTGCACATTAGCTTGAAATTGAATGATTATTCCCCTCATTTTCTTGGGCTCTATTTTTTGGGCATCATTCTCTTACTGGATCGTGACTCAAGTAGAGGTTAATATTTCAATTTCACTTCTTTCTTTCACCCATTTGCGTCTCGAATTGCAAGTCAAATCCTTTATGGTTGGTTTATGGCATATCAACTTGTTTTGTGATACAAATTGGAGATTTTATTTAAAATATTCAATTAACATTGCACCACATTCTCACTCATTAATTGAAGGGTCTCTTTTAAAAATGAATACTCATGTGTTGTTCCCTCCTTTCAGGAAATATTCAGTAAATGGTGTTTAAACTTGGCATTTAATTAATGTTGGGAAATTTGTGTTAATGACCTTCCAAGGTGATGGATCTATGAATGACCCACTAATTGTATTAATGATTTTTTTTTTTCATTCTAAACTTTGGTTGTTTAAAACACCAGCTTATATAGAATCTTGCTCGCGTTTTTGCATGAGGATGTTATGTGCATTTTAGGGCACACATTCTTGTGGATGAAAAATCCTAAATCCATTATAAGAAAATTGGTTGTTGGAATGTATAACTCTTAGATTTTATGAATATGAATAGCCACAAAATCTTTAAATAAAAAAAATGAGTCTTAGTATTCAATTGGACTTTTACATATGGTATCAGCCTTGATTTTTCATGCATGTTGAATTTTTGTCTCTTGACTTGGAAGCATATTAGTTTCATGGGTAATATTATTATTATTATTATTATATTAATTGATTTAGAAACTCATAAAAAAATGTTTTCTTATATTCCTTTATATTTTTACTAAGACGAATTATTAGAAATGTGTTAAATAACTTAAATACATGTTGTGAAAGAATGCGCTTGAGAAGTCGGGGTTAAACCCAAGTATATGAATGGTTTGATTTTCAATGGGTGAGTGAGATATGTGGAGTGCATACATAGTTTCATATATGGTTAATGCATCATTATCAATATGTTATGGGCTTATTAGCCCTCTTTACTAGTTGAAATTTTACCTACCAAGAAAAATATTGGCTTAATATAGACTATAGTATGATAACAGTGGTGTGTATGCTTTGGGAATGTGTAACAAGTGTAAGGCTGAGATTCAATCAACGTGATGATTGAGTTCATAATGTTAATTTTGACTCTCTTATTATCTACACTAATGGAAACTTAACAAAAGTTACCTTGAAGGATGTCGCTTTTAATTGTGAATGTAGATTCACCAGTAATGCATGTGCATTAAATTGATGTATTAAAATATGATTTGAGAATACATTGTTAATGAGTAAGAATAAAATTACTATGATTTAGAATTCCTATGATTTCTATAAAATTACTCAAATACTAGGTTGTGGTATGACCTCCCTAATAAACAAGAGGCTTAAATGACTTGTGCATGAATGGTTGTGGAAGTCATTTTAAGGAAAACTTGAAGTTTATTTTTTACTTAGGTTATGTATGGATGTGGAATCCATACTAACATGTATCTATGAGCTAAGGTATGGGTGTGGAATCCATAGTGACATATATATTTGTTGAAAATGGCAACAAGAAATGCTAAAAATAGCACTACTATAAATAGCAATTCAGGTACTAGTGCTGGACTGAGCAGCAAGGAATGAAAAATGGAAGTGCTAAAAATAGCATTGCTATTTTTAGCAGTTCTGGATAGATTCCTATTTTAGTCAGTCCCTAAACTAAAATAGTGAAGCAAAATTTGAATTTGATCTTAGCAGTTGTTTGTAAATTAATTAATTAATTCATCTTGAGTTAATTAGTTAAGGAAAATCAAACATGAAGTCTATGTGGGGACATGCAACAGTTTCTCCATTAATTGAGGAATTTATCCATCAGTTAAAGAGATAAGGATGAGTTGTAATATTGAGTTGTAATTAGTTGGCTCAGTTAACTGAGTTAAGTCCAGTTATATTAATTCAAACAACTTGTTGAATTAATTGTGAGTTTAGTTAGTTAATGCATGCATGCATGTAACTGCTGCACTTCAGATAACTGAATATTCTCATAAATAACTCATGCATGTCAGTTCAGTGAAAGACCCAGTTGAGATTAGAGGAGGGACAATGTACTATCAGTTGGATGGATTTTTCCTATAAAGGAAACTCATCTATGTAGAAGGATTCATCTCCTTCATGTTTGTGCAATTATTTCTAAGCCAATTGAGCAGTGTGAGGTGGGAATTCACACAAGTGGAAGCACTGGACCCCAAGAAAAACTGCGCAAGGAAATAGGAGGCTTGGAGGGAAGAGGAGAAGGTTGTGAGAGCATTTGACTGTCTATGAGAAGTATTGTTTGATTGCAAAGAGAGCAGGATAGCTTGAGAGCTAATTCTTTTTGTAACTTGAACAAGATTTCCACTTGTATGATAATACAGAGTTGGGGTTTTAGGCTAAGGCTTTCCCCATGATATTTCTTCTGTGTTATGTGTGATTGATTTCTCATTCTCAGTTATATGTGTTCTCTTGATCTTGCTCAATTCAATTAAGCTTTCGCAAAGTGTTGTAGAAGTAGATCTTGTATTGTGTTTTAGTATATTGCATAATCTGTTGATCTACAGTGGGAATTTCTACATGGTATCAGAGCAAAGGTGATCAAAGCAGAGAACAATATACGAAGAAGAGAATTCGAAGTAAAAAAAAGTTGGGCCGCAAGTTTTTAGAGAAGATCTAAAAAACTTTGTACAAAATTTCGATAAACAAATAGCAGATCTAGATTCCTTGCATAAAAATACCCAAATTCAAAAGAAAAATTCCCTGAATCGGAGTTCGGATGAGGGAGATATTGTTGATTTAAAATCAGCTCTTTTTCTAGAAAATTTCATGACAGCTGGAAAGATTAAACATATTGGTGTGCTATCCAAGAACCTGTACAAGATGCATGAAAAGCCTTGAGGAGCAAGGCAAAGGTTAGATTCTTGGTGGTTGAGAGGGAGAGTACATTACCTCTCAACATGCGGTGCCAAAAGAAGTCTCAGACAATTGTGGAGGAGCCACAATTGGTAAAGCAGCTTCAGGAGGTTGTGTAGTAGCCACAACTAGAGAATCTGAGAGGAGATCGAGTAGAGACATCTACTCATGCAAAGACCTCCAGTAGGGGAAAATTTTGATCCAAATGGGCAGAGGGATCACATGCATCCATACCTCCAGGTGTGAGGTGGGGTGAAGTGATAGTCCCAAGAAGGCTAAAATAGGGGCAGGATCATTGAGGTACCCAACCTCTTTGATTAGACCTTGCTACGGGAGCCCCGATGAGGAGTACCAGGACTGGTTGAGTGGGTAGAGGCAAATGCAGATGGAGCGATAGAGAGAGCTACAGTGCAGGAGTCCCAAGACTATGTAGAGCTAGCAGGCTGCAACAATGCGAGAGGCACAGGAGTGTTGCACCAGTGCAGGATGGCACAAAGTGGTGTGCAATGGTGCGAGATGCATGGAGATGTTGTAGCAGCTCAGAGGTCAGAGAGGGAGCACTTGTCAGCGGAAAGGGAGCTTCAGCATCAGAGTATGTTTCTAGCCCAACAAAGAGGTCAATTGGGAGTTTTTTTGTTTCTAGAGTTATGGGAGCATCCACACTTGGAAGAAGTGTTGCATGCAGAACATTCCAAAGGTTCAGGATCAGGTTCTAGTTGAAGCCTTTTTTGTTGAGAGGGAGTGTTGAAAATGGCAACAAGAAATGCTAAAAATAGAAGTGCTAAAAATATCACTGCTATAAATAGTAGTTCAGGTACTAGTGCTGGACTGAGCAACAAGGAATGAAAAATGGAAGTGCTAAAAACAGCAGTTCGGGATAGATTCTTATTTTAGTCAGTCCCTAAACTAAAATAGTGAAGTAAAATTCGAATTTGATCTTAGCAGCTATTTGTAAATTAATTAATTAATTCATCTTGAGTTAATTAGTTAAGGAAAATCAAACATGAAGTCTATGTGGGGACTTGCAACAATTTCTCCATTAATTGAGGAATTTATCCATCAATTAAAGAGATAAGGATGAGTTGTAATTAGTTGGCTCAGTTAACTAAGTCAAGTCCAGTTAGATTAATTCAAACCGTTTGTTGAATTAATTGTGAGTTCAGTTAGTTAATGCATGCATGCATGTAACTGCTGCACTTCAGATAACTAAATATTTTGTCATAAATAACTCATGCATGTCAGTTCAGAGAAAGACCCAGTTGAGATCAGAGGAGGGACAGTGTACTATCAATTGGATGGATTTTTCCTATAAAGGAAACTCATCTATGCAGAAGGATTCATCTCCTTCAGGTTTGTGCAGTTATTTCTGAGCCAAGTGAGCAGTGTGAGGTGGGAATTCACATAAGTGGAAGCACTGGACCCCAAGAAAAACTGCGCAAGGAAATAGGAGGCTTGGAGGGCAGAGAAGAAGGTTGTGAGAGCCTTTGACTATTTATGAGCAGTATTGTTTGATTGCAGAGACAGCAAGATAGCTTGAGAGCTGATTCTTTTTGTAACTTGAACAAGATTTCCACTTGTATGATAATACAGAGTTGGGGTTTTAGGCTGAGGCTATCCCCGTGATATTTCTTTTGTTTTATGTGTGATTGATTTCTCATTCTCAGTTATATGTGTTCTCTTGATCTTGCTCAATTCGATTAAGCTTCCGCAAAGTGTTGTAGAAGTAGATCTTGTATTGTGTTTTAGTATATTGCATAATCTGTTGATCTACAATGGGAATTTCTACAATATCTACAAGCTATAAGTAATTCTTCTGGTTAGAATGAAAAAATTATTTTGATGGAATCTCATGGACATGATTAAGGATGATTGATTATGTGTAATTGAAGTTAAATGGATTAAAGATTCATAGCATCAATTTGTTGAGATATAAATGCATGATTTTCTATTAATTATAGATGAATAAAAATATGAAGGTATAGTAAATACCATTGAGTGGTTTGGAATATTTGGAATAGTTTGATCATTGATATAAAATAGTCAAGTGTAAATTGGGTGATTATAATCGAGTATTTTATTTTATTTGAAATGCTTAAAATTGTTAAAATTTTCTTGTGGTAATTTGACAATATATCTTCTCTTTGGCTTATGAAGAATTAAGTATAGAATTTGAAGGATATTTCATATTGTTGTGTCAAGGAAAGCCTAGGTAGTCTCATTGGTCATTGTATTGGTTTCTTAGGAAACCATTTATTATTGGTTGAATTACATTTAACTAAATTATTTAGAGAAATTATGAGGATTGAATCCATGAATTGATCTAAACTAGTGTTGGGTAGGTGATAGAGTTAACAATTCATGTTGTATATGAATTTGATCATTGAATTGATTGAAATTTAGTTAGCTTGTAATTGTTATTAAAAAAATTAAAATTGAAGAGTCTTCCCTAATATTTTTTTTGAATTGGAAAATTTGTATGAATTAGAAACCTAAAATAAGCGTATATTTTGTAGAATGAAAGATATTGTTAGATTTGGATGGTTGTGATTAGATGTATAGTTTCATGATTAGTCAATAGACCTACAAATTGTTGTAATCTTTGAGGTGGAAGTAATTCTCCTTTGTATTTGGGGTAGAAATGAAGCTTGGCTTCAACATGGAAATGCTTAAACTAAATCTTATGTGAATTAAGAAGATGATTCATAATATTGTGAAGGTATATTTTCATAGGTTGGTTTAAGGTTTTTGTATATGTGGTTATGTTAAGAAATAATGCATGAAATCAAATGAATTGATTAATTATTGAATAGAAATCATGAGTGATTTTATAGTTGGAAAACATGTTGACTTGCAGTTATCAAGATAGATTCAATAATATAGATATTGTATTTGCATAATTATGAGAGTTGTTCTTGATTACAAGCTTGCAAAAATATATTTTTAATTTGTTTTTGGAATGAAGATATTCTAACTAAGTCATTCATAATTGATTCTCAAGTAAGAGAAATGAATAATAATGAAGATTATGGGAATTCAAGGAATGGTCTATGTTAGGTTCCTATACCAATAGGTATCATTTCTCATGATTGACTATGGAAGTGCCAAATATGATCATCCTTTCCATGCTGCAAAGGTTCCATATTTTGTATATATACAAGGAAAATTAAAAAATGTAAAGAGGGTATGCCCTAAAAGAAGAATCAAAGGGCAAGAAGAATGAATTGGTCAGCAAAAAGAGAAGGAAAATGAACCCCAAGGAAAGACCAGGAAAGTGGCTAGTCAAAATGCCACTACTATCTTATTTAAGCAAAGCAAGTTCACAAGGTGCAAACACTGTTTCAAAACACTAATGGATGGCCCAACAGTTCAATCTGGGCCATTCCATATTTAAATTTCCTGCTGCAGAATAGAGAATAAAGATCTGTCCAAACAGTTCAAGCTTGGCAGATCATTAGCTAAGTAGAGAAACAAAGGGTCTCAACTGCTTAATCTGATCCCTTGGAAGCAATAAGGGTAGACCTAGATAGGAGGGTAGTCAAAAGAAAAGAACTAAATCAGGGTTTGCAAGTTCAAGTGCACCCAATCAAAAGGAAGAAAAAATGGTAGGAATTGTAAAATGGGTAAGTAGATTGAAGTTGCAGAAACAAGTCTATCAGCAGTGTCATCTCTTTCAATATGGTCTACTTCATGGATATCTCTAATGCCATGGCAAAGGTATGATGATAGATCTCATGTTGCATGTCTAACATCCTCTCTTCTCCCTCACAACAAACACTCACTAACATCCCTTAAAGAGATTGGGATCTGCCCAAACTCTTAACTTCACTCCATTTTTAGAAAAACTTAAGTGAAACTGCAAGTTTGCTTGAGATCCAAAAGCCACATTTCTTGTGTAAAAAGTTTTGTTTCTCCTAAACACCCTAAAGCCTAGGTGGTTTAGTTTCATGTACCTAGTGCTTCCCTTCATATTCATATTAATATTCTAACTCTATTATATAATTCCCCTTGTATCTCCCCCTCCCCTTATTATGTATAAAAATATACAAAAAACCCAAAAATATTGTAAATACCCCTCCCCGGCCCAATATGGCTATAAAGTTTCTTTCGGGAGTCATTGGTCCACCTGGGACCAATAACAACCCGCCATTTGGCACCCTGGGATTCGTTAACCTTTGGTTGAACGAATAACCATAGTCGTTGCGCGAAAAACATCGGAATTTGATTAATATTTGATTAATAAAACAACTGCATTCATTTAAACTTCTAACCCAAAGTTCATAACCCCTCGCACAAACATTATAAAATATTAAATATGTGGGCGGGTCCCCATGCCATATCGTACCAGCACCTGCGCCTCCCGTCAACCGTTGGATCGCGCCTGCCAGATCCAACGGCCTGCATTGATATCGAAGCCGCCCCGGTGTACGCACGTTAGCTCCCAATGGAAAGTGGTTTTGCCGTCGTACATGGGGACGCGTGTCCCATTCCTATTGCATCGGGCCCGCTCTGACAGAAACCGCCCCTGTACCAAAAGCGGTCCGATGGAAACCATTTACCGCTTGTTCTCCCCGCCGCGCACGTCATCCCCACGTATGCGTCTGCGTCAGCACCCCCGCCACTATGTCCTCCGCCGTGTCTGCCCCGTCACCCATCCACATCAGCTGCCACGTCACCCTCCATACCTGCTACGCGACAAGGTTACGTCATGCTGACGTCAGCACAAAAAGCGCCAAAAAGTCCGAAAAAACCCAAATTTTCGTTAAAAGTCACGAAAGTGATGTTTTTTGTTTATGTTTTATGCGACCAATAGTGGAGACCATGCATGAGAATTACGTTGAATTCACCATTAACGTCCCAGTCTGCCACCCAGGTGCGTTGATACTGCAAACCTGACTCCCCCAGCTCACTCTGCAACTGCATTCCACAGCAAAGTCTCGTAAAACAGGTATTTACCCGTCAATCACCCATAAACCCTGTTTTTTACATAATTTCTCTGTAAAAGATCACCAAGACAGCTAAATTCAACTCAAAGACACTATTGCCCGCAAGCTCCTGCACTCTGTCTCACTGTGTAACCGTATTTTCGGGAAAAACCTGCTAATATCGTGACCCTCTGATAAATTGTCCATTAAAACTCAAATTTGAGCTCCTGTCCGCATGCAAAACCGCCAAAAGCACCTGTAAAAGCACTCTCTTTCCACTGTTTTTAAGTTTCCTCGTTAAAAACTCTGCAGACTCTATCATTCCCTTTGAGTTTTACACAGTAAGCCCATTTTTCATATAGAACTCAAACTGCAAAATTCCTGCTAAAAACCCACTGTCACTACTATGTTTCCTGTTGAGACACAGACTCAAAATCCAACTATAAGCACAGTGAATCATGGAGGCTCCAGTGGCCCTGAACATTGCACCCTTGAATGCACCTCATAGGGAGTTGGAGTGGCTGCCTCTTGCTGATAGGGATTTCCAGATTGATGACATGGAGGGTCAAAAGCCTCACCTGCAAGTTTTCTGTGAAATAAGGAATAGTCATAAGAACAAGACTGACATATTTGGAATCTGGGAGTCTAATATGCCTATCTACTACCTGCCTTCAGTCAATGTCTTCCCTGATCTCATCCATCAATGTTGTGCTAATTATGAGCCTTCTTAAAGGGCAGTGATGGACCTTGCTGGAAATGTCCTCTTCTATATCACCCCTCAGTCTATAAATGAGATGCTGCACTTCAAGCCAGCTCAGCCTTTGGTCCCTCTCACCATGAAAAATTTGTTGGACCAAGCCTCCAAGTTATCCTCTGCAGAAGTTGACCGAATTGCCAAGCTGTTCATGCCACCATATTGCTAATCTAGATACAAAATCCCCTATCACCATGCCTGGTTTACTGAGGCTGGCAAAATGCTCATAGACATGATTTCCTACATCCTGGGATTCAGAACAAGTGAAATTGTGGATGAAACTGTCTTTGCTTTGATGTCCATGTTTGCTCTAGGACAGGCCCCTGTTGTCAAGTATGACTATGCCACCTTCATAGCTAACAAAATTCATGAGCAGTTCATGAATTTAGAGAGAGAGAGTGTGTGTTCAAATACACTGCATATATATACCATTTTATGTTGCACTATCAACCTGATAGTTTCCCAGTTCCCCTCAAAAAATTGGATGCTAAGGGGGAGCAAAGGTCTGTAATATTTTGGTCCTCAGTATTCCATCATGTTGGTAGCTCCCCATACACATATTGTGAGTTTATTGACCTTTTCATATATCCAGCCACCTGCTTATTGTCAATAACTCCTCCTGCCAGGCTCTCTGCTGAAATGCAGAAAATCTTACACCTCTCAAAGGAATACAGCATTGGTGATTGGTATTTTTACCAAAACCATACAGTGATCAAGATCTATGGCTGTCAAATGGCTCCCTACAAACTGCCAAAGTATGTCCCTATGAGACTCTTTGCCCTGGAATACTACCGGCAGTTCAGTAGTTCAGATTTGACCCATTTCTATGGTGCTAGGAAAAAGGCACAGCTCAAGATAAGGCACCAACTGGGCCCTTTTATCTTTAATAAAAGGGAAGAAGCATGGAAGGAAGTTGACACCATTCTGAGAGACAAACTTAAGCTGAAACAAAGTTTTCTTTGGGCACCATATGACCCTGAACATTTCATAAGCTTTAGGATATTCAAACACAAGCTAACAGGATATGTGCACTATAGTATCCCTCAAATTGAACAATATGCTAATCAATAGGAGTGGATTCAAGGTACACTAGTTTAGGAACTTACTATAGAAGAGAGATTAGAAAAAGAAATGAAAGAGTTTTAAAAGACACTTGACCTAGACTCTGTTGAACAGGTGTTTTTCACATCTCCTCAACACCTTGGAGCAGGCACATCATCTGCCACGACTTCCCAACAACCTGCCCAAGTAAGTGCTCCACCTGCAGGGACATCTAAAGGCAAGGAGGTGCAACATTCAGAGCAGCAGGAGACAATGGTAGACCGACCAAATACAACAAAAGAACAAGGTCAAGGGAAAGCCCCTTCAACACAAGCAAAAGCACCTAAGGTCCCTGTCTTACAAACTCCTCTCAATGAGGAAAGAGCCAAGAAAAGGGACAGGCAGGAAGAGACACCTACAGGGGCATCCACAGAATAGAAAGGAGAGAAAAGGCAAAGGCTAAACCCCTATTCCGAGGAAGAATTTACAGAGGAAACAGCAGGCAATCAAAGGGGTGAGGAAACAACCGAACAGTGGATTCCTCCAAGCATGGAAACATCAGCTAGTTCCTTTCAGCAGGAGCAAGAGAGACAACAAGGTGTGGAGGTTACCTCAACCTCCACCAAGCAGCAGAGCAAGCAAGGCTCTGACATAAAGAAGGCATTCACAGAAATCAAGGCCAGAAATGAGCCGGTAAGATTCCAGCTCTACAACCAGTTACTAAGAATGGCTCCCACTAATCAGCAGAGGCTAATGGCAGCCTATGATATCCAAGAAGGGAAAATGACCCTCAGTCATTTCAGGCCTACAGTACAGCAGCCCCAGTCCGCTGCTGATTATATCAGGACCAATCTGGAAGTGCTTGCTAAAGACATCCACCCAATGGACCAGATTGAGTTACACAAACAAACTGGAGAAATGGTGTACTCCACCTTGGCGGATAAAGCAATATTGGCCCACAGACTGCAAAATTCACTTCACAACACTTCTGCCCAATTGGAATTGGAGAAAGCTTCATCACAAGCCAAGGACAATAGAATCAAATCCTTGGAGGAGATCATTATGGAGCTGGGACATGATCCCAACGATCCCAAGGGCGTGCAGGCTTTAATTAAGAAGAAAGAAGAAGACATAGCAGCCCTTAGAAAACAACTCAGGCTGCCACCTATAATTCATCCTCAAACCACAGAAGTAGCACAACAAAAAGAAGAGGAGGATGTAGTAAGTTTTCTTATGAGGATGCATAAAAGACTGATAGAAATAGAGAGTGCCTTGGAGGCATCACTGCAAGGAAGATAGGGAGAGTTGGCCTCTCAGCCAGCTCAAACAACTTTAACTCTTGGAACTACTCCTCCTACAGTCACCACAGCAGTCCCTCCTACTGATCCAACACCAACAATAGGTACCTCAGCTCCAGCCTCAACTTCAGCAATAGTTTCAGCAACAACCACAGCAGCAGCAGAGCAAGAAGCCAACCTGAGTATGGAGGAGATGATGAAAGAAATAAAGGCTCTGGAACTGTAGATGGCAGAATTAAAAGAAGCCAAAGAAACGCTGGCCAAAATTGAGGTAAGATATGACAAATCAAAGATGGATGTAGCTGAGAAGATAAGGGACGTAAAAACCTTGGAGAAAAGAATAAAGGAGCTGGAAAAGGACCTTACTTTAGGTAAAACTCTAGCTGAAATAAAGAAAATCTTGTGGGCCAAAATTGGCCAATCTATCACTGACCAATGGAAATCCATCCAGACTATACATGAGCAGATAGAATTGGTAAGCCAAGCTCAATTTGAGACTCAAAATGCTAGAGCATCATTGGGAAGTATGCCTGAGCAAGCCAATAGAATGATTTAATTCTTGAACACTCATACCAAAGAGCAATTGGCAGTGCTAGGTATCAAGAACTGGACAGATACTATTTTGATAGTGAAGAAGGTGTTGACCCTGAGAAATTTTGTACAAACTCTAGAAAGAAAATGTCAAGAAATGCAGGCAGAAATAAATGACTTCAAAATAAAGTTTCCAACATTACAAAGAAAAGGGCTACCCAGTTTATTAACCAGCGCTGGAAGACTGCTATCACATGAGCAGTATGCCAACAGGGTAAATAATTATGCCTCCAATCAAATTACAGCATCCTCAAGCACCTCAGAAGAAACAGGGCCTCCCTCTGGACAGAGTCTTTATGACAAATTAGAAAATCTGTTCTACATTGAACATGAGATAAACCATCTTTTTGAAGTCCAACCCAACTTTTATAGATACACTGAAGCTGATGAAACACTGATAAAAATACAAAGACATCAGTTACCTACAGAGGACTGGTGGCAAGGAATGTTGGAGATATTACTCAGGTAATTTTGTTTTTATTTCTCTTTCGATCAGCCACAAGTCAGCAAATACAATGGCACAGGCCACCTGTCCAAAAGTGAAAACAGCAGAAAGAAGAAGCCAAAATGTGACTGCAGCTCCTTAATGAAAAAATCAAGCACTGATGACAAGGCCAGGACAACGACACATCAACATAGCAACATCAAGGCAGCAAACACAGAGTAAAGACGCAGCTACCAGCCGACTCACTCAGTCCAGAAAGTCAAATATCTCTAACAAATTGAACAACCAGCACATTCACATTTACTGCAGCATTCATTTCCCTCATTTACTTCTTCTAAAGAGTTGGTAAAGGAAGTTATGGCTTCAGAACTTATCTTCTTGATATTTTGTATCTCCCTGTTTATCTAAATACCTCCCCATAATATGTATTTGGGGTTGGTGATTTTCTCTCTGGACTGCGCTATAAATTCTCAGACTCTCTAATAAAAAGGTTGTTTGAAGTTCATTGTTGCTGCACCATCTGAATGTGGATTTGATGTTCTGGGAACTGCTACAGAATTCTTGTGTCTTTCTATGGATCAATAAGTTTCTCTAACCTGCGTTTATGTTTTCTATGTTTGCAAATTTCATACATGTTTCATGATCTTAGTAACAGAGAAAAAGAATAGCCCAAAATTTGTTTATATACACTTTGTGTTCAATCTCTCCTATTAATTATGTTTTCTTCAGAATTAGTCATAAACAGGAATTCTTAGCTGCTCCTGTTTTCGCTAACTCTTTAATTTTGAATACTATTTAGGAATTATTAACTACTCCTTGATAATATTCATGCACCTTCCCTCTGCCAGCATAGTGAAGGATTCTTGACTGCCCTTCACCCACTGGCTTACATTCCATTAGCTTCCAGATCTCAGAATTGTTCCAAGACTGGTTATCTTGCTCTGTAGCATTGCCCTTTACCAAAGAAACACTTTCAGCAGTACATCATCATTGACCCCATTGCCCAATGGTATAAACTATTTTTGATTTGCATCCTAGCTTTAAATAAGATCACCATCCAACAAACTAAAAACCAAACTCTGTGCATCATAACTAGCCTAAAATACTTCAAAAAAAAGCTAAATTAAAAAGAGAGAGCCCTCTCTGGTGGCAGATTGGCTAGAATCTGCAGCTAAAAGATTGGTTAGTGGTTACCTCAGTCGTATTCCCTTCAGGAGGCAGGGAACAACCTGAGTGATAACATCATTGGCGACTCCACTGGGGACCTGAATGACTATTTGTAACTGATGTCTATTTTCTAAAGCTACAGATGGAGCCTGAAGTTAGCCATGTAGCCTCTGAAACTGTTCTTGTTGTGCATTTACAGGAGTAAGTAAAAGCTTCTTCAGTCAATCTCTAGTCTAGTTTTAGGCTTTAGATAGCTGTCCCAAACATTTGATCAGTTTCCCTATTTTAACATATTCAAAGGAAAGCCCAAAGCCTCCTATATTTCAAAGAGTTTCCTGTAGAATATTCTCAAAGACTGTGATCTTTAAAACAGTTCCAGAAAAATACCAAAACATATTTAGAAGTTGGCTCCAAAGAAGAAAAGTCGTTACACCAGGTCAAACCCTGACCCGGATCCTCCAGCTATTTTTGAAAATCCTAACTTGATCTCTAAGACCCTTAGAAAATAAGAAAGTCTAGAAAAATATGTTGATTTAGACCTTGATATACTTCAGCAAAACCTTTCAAAATCTGAGCTTACTCCTGGGAGAGCAGCAGTCCTTTCTGTCAATACTACAGCCTCTCCTAGTTCCTCATCCACACCTCAAAGTATCCTCTCCACTCCCCCATCCACTGCACATATTTCCACTACTGTCCCTGCTGTTCCAGCTGTCTTATTTCTTCCTATTGTCCCATTTATCCCTGTAAATATGGCAAACCGTTATGCTCCTCTTCAGTTGCCTGGAAATCCAGGGGCTATGCCTCAAGATTATCAAAGCAAAATCACATATTTTGACAGTACTGGCTCCTATACAGCCCAACAACACACTAAGAAAATGCAAGATTATTTTGAGAATTATGAAATAGATGATGATGTGAGAATGAAGATCTTTGTCCAAAGTCTAATTGGTGATGTAAGAATTTGGTTTAGAGCGCTTGCTGCAAATTCTATAGCTGATTCAGAAGCTCTTTATCGATCCTTCTTAAACAGATGGGAAAAGAAGAAATACACTTTACACATCTTAACAGAATATGACAATTTGAAAAGAGGCCCACAAGAAACAGTCCAAGACTACTGTGCTAGGTTCAACAATGTCTATAATGCTATTCCTCAGAACCTTAGACCTCCACCTGATTTGGCCTTGATCAAATTCCCTGATGGATTTGATTCTGACATGGCATATCAACTGAGGGAAAGAGCCCCTCCAAGCTTAGCAGACATGAAAAATATAGCTGTTAGTGTGGAGGCAAACCTGATTGCTAAACGAAATAGGGCAAGAGCTGAAAGAAGAACAACTTTCAAAGAAGAGCCTTCAGCATTTGAACAAAAACTTGATGCAATCATCAAAGGTATGGACAGACTTGGAGATAGAGTGGAAACTATTGAAAGGAAATCATCTTGGGAAGGTCAACCAAGTAACACTGCAAGAAATCCAAACTTTAGAAAAAACCAAAATCCAAGTGTTGGAAGGGCTGGCCCTGACCAAAACATCAGACCTCCATTTCAAGAAAACTATGCAAAAGCCTCAACATCTAGTGAACCAACTGAGGACACCCAAATCAATCTAATGGGATTGAACAGTGAGCAACAAATCTTCCTAACCCAAGATGACCAAGAAGCTCATAATTTCAATCAATTTCAAACCAAATCCGGAGAGTCATTTGATTTCAGAGAAGGGTATGATGCAGCAGTCTATGAGGTCCATAAACAGTACAAATTAAGAAGCAGAACCATAGATGTGCCTGAACCTACCAAGTTGAAGGATACCAAGCAACCAAAGAAAACAAAGGATAAAGCTGTCCTAATAGAACCCTCCACTAAAACAGACCCAGACCCAAAGGAAGTCACTGTGGAAGATATATCAGACTTACAGCCTTCAAAAAACCAGTCATTCACATCCCATTCTTCAAAAGAAAATTTGAATCACCCTCCTGAAAATAATTTCAAATCAGATGTACCTCAAAACAGTACCCATGATCAAGAGAAGGTCAATGAAAATTCAGCTAAAAAGGAAAAATTTGTTGTCCACAATACAAAAATTCAGATAGAAAAACCTTTTAACTTAGAAACAGAAATTGGCAAGCTGAAAATAGCCATTCCTCTGTCTGAATTGGCTAAACATGAAGTGTATAGACAGCAAATCAATAGGTCACTCCGAATATCAGAGAATAGGGATGCAGTCAATGTTATAGATGATCAACCAGAGCTGATCTTTGGTCTGGAAGTCAATGGTAAAACAGTAGATGGAGGAGTTCCTCCATTCTATGTGAGCTTAAACATTCATGACAAAGTGCTGCACAATGCAATGTTTGATTCAGGAGCTTCCCATAACCTAATGCCTAAGTCAGTCATGGAAAGACTAGACCTAGATATTACAAGGCCATACAAAGACTTGTTCTCCTTTGATTCTAGCCAGGTCAGGTGTCTAGGCCTAATTAAAGATCTTTGTGTATCATTAGTCCAATATCCAGCCAAAACAATCTTGATGGATGCGGTGGTAACTGATATTCCACCCAAGTATGGAATGCTTTTGTCCAGATCTTGGGGTGTAAAACTCCAAGGGTCTTTGCAGCTAGACATGTCCTATGCCACTATTTCAGTCTTTGGCCAGCCAAAGAGATTATACCGGGAAACATTAATGAAATATGTGGTTAGCAGTCAAGAGAAACCCCAAAACTTCCCCATCTATTCGATGCACTCCGATATGGATTCATTCATTTTATATAATGCTGAGATGTGTCCCAAAACTGATGCCAAACTCCTAGAAACAGCACAAACAGAAAGCATGAATGAACAATCTAGTGCCCAAGATCAAAAAATTGTTGATGTGATTGATGCAATAAAGGAAAATGACATATCATATGAGTTACAAGAGCCAAATCTGCCCACTGAACAAGCTTCCAAAACTCTTAAGGCTAGTCATAACCAAGAAATCTTATGGTACTTGGAGTTTGATGGCTCGATAAACAAATTAGGAGTAGGGGCAGGGGTTTGGATACACAACATGCAAAATGACCATGCTGAAGGTCATGGATATAGGTTAAATTTCAGGTGCACAAACAATATGGCCAAGTATGAATCTCTTTTGTTAGGACTCAAACTGATCATAGGTCTAGGGGCAACCAAGGTTTCGATTCTAGGGGATTCAGACTTGATTATCCAACAAATGAAGGGAAATTTTGTTACAAATGATCTCAAGTTGAGAGCTTACAGAGGGGCAGCCATGGAAATACTTAACACCTTCTCAGAATCTCAGCTCACCAAAATTCCAAGAAAGCACAATTTACATGCACATAGCTTGGCAACCTTTGCCAGCACTTGCAAGCTACCATTTGAGCCCAACCACCACTTCACTACTGAAATCAAACACAGACCTGTTGTCCCAGATAATGTCAAAAATTGGCAAGTCTTTGAAAATGATACACAGATAAATAATTTCTTGACTTTGAAAGAGGAATTCTCAAGTATAAACATTGATACTAGCACCATGGATGATCAACAGCAAATAAACAAAAGTGAGCAAAGTATATCAGCTGAAACAGCAAATCTGATTTTGCACCCAACAACCTTTGACTGTAAAAATTTACAAGAGCTGAAGCAATTAGATCTTGATGAAATGGCTGAGGGAGAATCTGAAGTAATTGAACTAAAGGATAATTTTCTGCCCACGGGCTTAACTCCTTTGGAGGATATATTTGATTCAAATGACATTCCAAGAAAGCCAAAAATGCAACCACTGAATGCAGAAATTGAGGACTGCAACATTGGAACCACAGAAAATCCCAAAATGGTAAAACTGTCAAAAACATTGCCTCCTGATCAAAAGTTGAAATACATTGAGTTGTTTAAGGAGTTCCAAGATGTCTTTGCCTGGAGCTATGAGGACCTCAAGTCCTATGATACCTCTGTCATCCAACATACTATACCTTTGAAAGAGAATCAAAAACCTTTTAAACAAAAGCTTAGAAGGGTGAATCCTGTCCTCCTGCCCCTGATTGAAAAGGAAGTTAAACGAATGTATGAAGCTGGAATCATTGCACCTATCAGGTTCTCAGAGTGGATTTCAAATCTAGTGCCTACTAGAAAGAAAACGGGAGAGATAAGACTGTGTGTTGACTTAAGAAATTTGAACAAAGTCTCTCTCAAAGACCACTACCCCTTACCAAAAATGGATCATATCCTACAAAGGGTAGTGGGGGCTTCTAGGATTTCATTATTAGATGGATTCTCAGGATTCAATCAGATCCTAGTCCACCCGGATGATCAAGACAAAACTGCCTTTACAACGCCTTGGGGAACTTTCAAATATGTCAAAATGCCTTTTGGGCTCAAAAATGCTGGGGCTACATTTCAAAGAGCAATGGACATAGCCTTTGCTAAAGAGATACATGATTTCTTAGTCATATACCTTGATGACCTCACTGCTTTCTCAAAATCAGACCAAGAACATTTAGAGCATTTAAGACAAGTGTTCCTAATTTGCCGAAAATATGGCATATCATTGAACCCAAAGAAATCACTGTTTGGCCTAGAAGAAGGCAAGCTCCTAGGTCACATAATTTCAAAAGATGGCATTAGAATTGACCCAGACAGAATTCAAGCTATTCTCCAAGTGCCCCACCCAAGAAACATCAAAGAACTGCAAGCTTTTTTAGGAAAGATCAATTTCCTAAGGAGGTTCATTCCCAATCTGGCCGAGCTGATAAGACTGTTGAATAATATGCTGAAGAAAGATTCTAAAGTCAAATGGACCATGGAAGCTAAACAAGCCTTTGAGGACATCAAAACAGCCTTAACAAAAACACCAGTCCTCACCAACCCCAAGTTTGATAGAGACTTCATCATTTTTTCCTTTGCATCTGAGCATACTATTGTTGCTGTCCTATTGCAAAAAGATGATCAAGGGTGTGAAAAGCCCATTGCTTTCTTCAGCAAAGCCCTTGGAGATGCTCCACTAAAATATCAGATCATGGAAAAGCAAGCTTATGCCCTTGTAAAAGCCATCAAAGATTTCAGAGTTTATATCTTGTACTCACATGTGATAGCTTATGTCCCTAATGTTGTGGTTAAGGACATTCTAACTCAAGAAGGAATTGAAGGTAAAAGGGGTAAATGGATTGCCAACATTCTAGAGTATGACATTGAAATCAAGCCTACAAAATGCATAAAAGGACAGGGATTAGCTAAATTAATGACTGAAACCAATTTCCAAGCCCTTGACATCAATGAACTGGATAACGAGTAGGAGATGGCGACTCCACAGATCAATCAGACCTTTCTACAATCACCTTGGTATGCTGACATATGTTTTGTATTGTTAAACCTGCAAGCTCCTCCAGGGTTATCCAGGACTAAAAAGAGATTCTTGAAAATGAAGGCATCAAAGTTTTGTATTATAGATAATGTGCTATTTTGGAAAAACCATGAAGATATTTTGCTGAATTGCCTAGTTCAGGATGAAACTGACAAAATACTCAAGGAATTTCATGCAGGGGACTGTGGAGGACATTTGTATTGGAAGTCAACAGCTGATAAGATCCTAAGGGCTGGATTTTATTGGCCTACACTCTTTGCTGATACTAAGAAATATGTAACTTCTTGTCACAAATGCCGAATTTTTGAAGGCAAGAGAAAGTTGTTGCCTTTACCCCTCAGGCCCATTTCAACTGAAAGACCATTTCAATAAATGGGGTTTAGACTTCATTGGAGAAATTCACCCTTCCTCTTCTGGCCAACACAAGTGGATTTTGACTGCCACAGACTATTTTACCAAATGGATAGAAGCCATCCCTTGTAGGCAAGCCAATGACTCAATCATCATGTAATTCTTAGAAACCAACATCTTGTCAAGATTTGGCTGTCCGGAAAAGATTATCACTGACAATGCTGCTACTTTCAAATCCAAAAGAATGATCAATTTCTGTCATAAGTACCACATTACCTTGGGCCACTCCATAGCCTATTACCCTCAAGGTAATGGTCTAGCTGAGTCCTCCAACAAAAGCCTCATCAACATCATCAAAAAGGTCTTGGAGGAGAATAAAAAGAATTGGCATAAGAAGCTTGTGAATGCACTATGGGCAGACAGATTGACCACCAAAAGATCTATTGGAACCAGCCCATATGAGTTGGTATATGGCCTGGAGGTTGTGTTCCCCTCTTCCTTAGGAATCCCTATGATCAAGTTACTGCAAGAAATACAAGCAGAGCCTAATGATATTCAGAGAAGGATCAATCAAACTATTCACTTGCAGCAGACAAGAGAGGAAGTATATCAGAGAACTTAGGTTCTGCAAGATAAACTCAAGAAGATCTTTGACAAAAGAACAAAAGCTGAAGATTTCTTCATAGGAAACAAAGTGTTGAGGTGGGACTCTAGGAGGGAAGACAAAGGAAAGCATGGAAAATTTGATTTCCTTTGGAAAGGACCATTTGTCATTCAGGCTGTACAAGGTAACAACACCTATTTTTTGAAGAGTTTGGATGGCATAGATGCTGAGGAGGGCCCAGTCAATGGGCGAATGCTCAAGCATTATTTTGATTCTCCTTGATCAACACAACACAACTGTATATTGTACATAAATAGTTGTCTTTCCAACACTTTTTATTTACAGAAATTAGATAAGGGACAAGATGCAGCAGATTTTGAGGAAAAAGCCAAGGAATTATACCACCTTTATGTATACTTTGAATTCACCAGAAGAGATCAAGAAGAAAACTTGGCAATTATAAAGATGATGATATATACTCAGACAAACCAGCAAGAAAAGAGCAGTAATTTTGTACAGATCAGCTCATGGGAAGTGCACACATGCTACAAAGGTGCAAATTATTGGTCTCCAGGAGAAGGAAGTTTCAGATTACAGCAGCCAACTAAAAATAAGGCCATCTGACCTGATGTTCTTGGCTTTTCACCTGGAAAAGCCATCCCCAAGTGGAGCCACTATTAGGTTCCTATACCAATAGGTATCATTTCTCATGATTGACTATGGAAGTGCCAAATATGATCATCCTTTCCATGCTGCAAAGGTTCCATATTTTGTATATAGATAAGGAAAATTAAAAAATGTAAAGAGGGTATGCCCTAAAAGAAGAATCAAAGGGCAAGAAGAATGAATTGGTCAGCAAAAAGAAAAGGAAAATGAACCCCAAGGAAAGACCAGGAAAGTGGCCAGTCAAAATGCCACTACTATCTTATTTGAGCAAAGCAAGTTCACAAGGTGCAAACACTGTTTCATCACACCTAATGGATGGCCCAACAGTTCAATCTGGGCCATTCCATATTTAAATTTCCTGTTGTAGAATAGAGAATAAAGATCTGTCCAAACAGTTCAAGCTTGGCAGATCATTAGCTAAGTAGAGAAACAAAGGGTCTCAACTGCTTAATCTGAGCCCTTGGAGGCAATAAGGGTAGACCTAGATAGGAGGGCAGTCAAAAGAAAAGAGCTAAATCAGGGTTTGCAAGTTCAAGTGCACCCAATCAAAAGGAAGAAAAAATGGTAGGAATTGTAGAATGGGTAAGTAGATTGAAGTTGCAGAAACAAGTCTATCAGCAGTGTCATCTCTTTCAATATGGTCTACTTCATGGATATCTCTAATGCCATGGCAAAGGTATGATGACAGATCTCATGTTGCATGTCTAACATCCTCTCTTCTCCCTCACAACAAACACTCACTAACATCCCTTAAAGAGATTGGGATCTGCCCAAACTCTTAACTTCACTCCATTTTTAGAAAAACTTAAGTGAAACTGCAGGTTTGCTTGAGATCCAAAAGCCACATTTCTTGTGTAAAAAGTTTTGTTTCTCCTAACACCCTAAAGCCTAGGTGGTTCAGTTTCATGTACCTAGTGCTTCCCTTCATATTCATATTAATATTCTAACTCTATTATATAATTCCCCTTATATCTCCCCCTCCCCTTATTATGTATAAAAATACACAAAAAACCCAAAAATATTGTAAATACCCCGCCCCGGCCTAATATGGCTATAAAGTTTCTTTCGGGAGTCATTGGTCCACCTGGGACCAATAACAACCCGCCATTTGGCACCCTGGGATTCGTTAACCTCCGGTTGAACGAATAACCATAGTCGTTGCGCAAAAAACATCAGAATTTGATTAATATTTGATTAATCAAACAGCCACATTCATTTAAACTTCTAACCCAAAGTTCATACCCCTCACACAAACATTATAAAATATTAAATATGTGGGCGGGTCCCCGTGCCATACCGTACCAGCACCTGCACCTCCCGTCAACCGTTGGATCGTGCGTGCCAGATCCAACGGCCTGCATTGATATCGGAACCGCCCCGGTGTACGCACATTAGCTCCCGATGGAAAGTGGTTTTGTCATCGTACATGGGGACACGTGTCCCATTCCTATTGCATCGGGCCCGCTCTGACAGAAACCGCCCCCGTACCAAAAGCGGTCCGATGGAAACCATTTACCGCCTGTTCTCCCCGCCATGCACGTCATCCCCACGTATGCGTCTGCGTCAGCACCCCCGTCACTATGTCCTCCACCGTGTCCGCCCCATCACCCATCCACATCAGCTGCCACGTCACCCTCCGTACCTGCTACGCGACAAGGTTACATCATGCTGATGTCAGCACAAAAAGCGCCAAAAAGTCCGAAAAAACCCAAATTTTCGTTAAAAGTCACAAAAGTGATGTTTTTTTTTTATGTTTTACGCGACCAATAGTGGAGACCGTGCATCAGAATTACATTGAACTCACTACTAACGTCCCAGTCTGCCACCAAGCATGTTGATACTGCAAACTTGACTCCCCCAGCTCACTCTGCAACTGCATTCCGCAGCAAAGTCTCGTAAAACACGTATTTACCCGTCAATCACCTGTAAACCCTGTTTTTTAAAATAATTTCTCTGTAAAAGATCACCAAGACAGCTAAATTCAACTCAAAGACACTATTGCCCACAAGCTCCTACGCTCTGTCTCATTGTGTAACCGTATTTTCGGGCAAAACCTGCTAATATCGTGACCCCCTGATAAATTGTCCATTAAAACTCAAAGTCGAGCTCCTGTCCACATGCAAAACCGCCAAAATCACCTGTAAAAGCACGCTCTTTCCACTATTTTTTAAGTTTCCTCGTTAAAAACTCTGCAGACTCTATCATTCCCTTTGAGTTTTACACAGTAAGCCCATTTTTCATATAGAACTCAAACTGCAAAATTCCTGCTAAAAACCCACTGTCACTACTATGTTTCCTGTTGAGACACAAACTCAAAATCCAACTATAAGCACAGTGAATCATGGAGGCTCCAGTGGCCCTGAACATTGCCCCTTGAATGCACCTCATAGGGAGTTGGAGTGGCTACCTCTTGCTGATAGGGATTTCCAGATTGATGACATGGAGGGTCAAAAGCCTCACTCGCAAGTTTTCTGTGAAATAAGGAATAGTCATAAGAACAAGACTGACATATTTGGAATCTGGGAGTCTAATATGCCTATATACTACCTGCCTTCAGTCAATGTCTTCCTTGATCTCATCTATCAATGTTGTGCTAATTATGAGCCTTCTCAAAGGGCAATGGTGGACCCTACTGGAAATGTCCCCTTTTATATCACCCCTCAGTCTATAAATGAGATGTTGCACTTCGAGCCAGCTCAGCCTTTGGTCCCTCTCACCATGAAAAATTTGCTGGACGAAGCCTCCAAGTTATCCTCTACAGAAGTTGACCGAATTGCCAAGCTGTTCATGCCACCAGATTTCTACTCCAGATACAAAATCCCCTATCACCATGCCTGGTTTACTGAGGCTGGCAAAATGCTCATAGACATGATTTCCTACATCCTGGGATTCAGAACAAGTGAAATTGTGGATGAAACTATCTTTGCTTTGATGTCCATGTTTGCTCCAGGACAGGCCCTTGCTGTCAAGTATGACTATGCCACCTTCATAGCTAACAAAATTCATGAGCAGTTCATGAATTTAGAGAGAGAGAGAGTGTTCAAATACACTGCATATATATACCATTTGATGTTGTACTATCAACCTGATAGTTTCCCAGTTCCCCTCAAAAAATTGGATGCTAAGGGGGAGCAAAGGTCTGTAATATTTTGGTCCTCAGTATTCCATCATGTTGGTAGCTCCCCATACACATATTATGAGTTTATTGACCTTTTCATATATCCAGCCACCTGCTTATTGTCAATAACTCCTCCTGCCAGGCTCTCTGCTGAAATGCAGAAAATCTTACACCTCTCAAAGGAATACAGCATTGGTGATTGGTATTTTTACCAAAACCATACAGTGATCAGGATCTATGGCTGTCAAATGGCTCCCTACAAACTGCCAAAGTATGTCCCTATGAGACTCTTTGCCCTGGAATACTACCGGCAATTCAGTAGTTCATATTTGACCCATTTCTATGGTGCTAGGAAAAAGGCACAGCTCAAGATAAGGCACCAACTGGGCCCTTTTATCTTTAATAAGAGGGAAGAAGCATGGAAGGAAGCTGACACCATTCTGAGAGACAAACTTAAGCTGAAACAAAGTTTTCTTTGGGCACCATATGACCCTGAACATTTCATAAGCTTTAGGAGAGTCAAACACAAGCTAACAGGATATGTGCACTATAGTATCCCTCAAATTGAACAATATGCTAATCAACAGGAGTGGATTGAAGGCACAATAGTTGAGGAACTTACTAAAGAAGAGAGATTAGAAAAAGAAATGAAAGAGTTTGAAAAGACACTTGACCTAGACTCTGTTGAACAAGTGTTTTTCACATCTCCTCGACACCTTGGAGCAGGCACATCATCTGCCACGACTTCCCAACAACCTGCCCAAGTGCTCCACTTGTAGGGACATCTAAAGGCAAGGAGGTGCAGCATTCAAAGCAGCAGGAGACAATGGCAGACCGACCAGATACAACAAAAGAACAAGGTCAAGGGCAAGCCCCTTCAACACAAGCAAAAGCACCTGAGGTCCCTGTCTTACAAACTCCTCTCAATGAGGAAAGAGCCAAGAAAAGGGACAGGCAGGAAGAGACACCTACAGGGGCATCCACAGAACAGCAAGGAGAGAAAAGGCAAAGGCTAAACCCCTATTCGAGGAAGAATTTATAGAGGAAATAGTAGGCAATCAAAGGGGTGAGGAAACAACCGAACAACGGATTCCTCCAAGCATGGAAACATCAACTAGTTCCTTTCAGCAGGAGCAAGAGAGACAACAAGGTGTGGAGGTTACCTAAACCTCCACAAAGCAGCAGAGCAAGCAAGGCGCTGACATAGAGAATGCATTCACAGAAATCAAGGCCAAAAATGAGCCGATAAGATTCCAGCTCTACAACCAGTTACTAAGAATGGCTCCCACTAATCAGCAGAGGCTAATGGCAGCCTATGATATCCAAGAAGGGAAAATGACCTATAGTCATTTCAGGCCTACAGTACAGCAGCCCCAGTCCGCTACTGATTATATCAGGACCAATCTGGAAGTGCTTGCTAAAGACATCCACCCAATGGACCAGATTGAGTTACACAAACAAACTGGAGAAATGGTGTACTCCACCTTGACAAATAAAGCAATATTGGCCCACAGACTGCAGAATTCACTTCACAACACTTCTGCCCAATTGGAATTGGAGAAAGCTTTATCACAAGCCAAGGAAAATAGAATCAAATCCTTGGAGGAGATCATTATGGAGCTGGGACATGATCCCAATGATCCCAAGGGCGTGTTTTTAATTAAGAAGAAAGAAGAAGACATAGCAGCCCTTAGAAAACAACTCAGGCTGCCACCTACAATTCATCCTCAAACCACAGAAGTAGCACAACAAAAAGAAGAGGAGGATGTAGTAAGTTTGCTTATGAGGATGCATAAAAGACTGATAGAAACAGAGAGTGCCTTGGAGGCATCACTGCAAGGAAGACAGGGAGAGTTGGCCTCTCAGCCAGCTCAAACATCTTTAACTCTTGGAACTGCTCCTCCTACAGTCACCACAGTAGTCCCTCCTACTGATCCAACACCAACAAAAGTACCTTAGCTCCAGCCTCAACTTCAGCAACAACTACAGCAGCAACAGAGCAAGAGGCCAGCCTGAGTATGGAGGAGATGATGAAAGAAATAAAGGCTCTGGAACTGCAGATGGCAGAATTAAAAGAAGCCAAAGAAAAGCTGGCCAAAATTGAGGTAAGATATGACAAATCAAAGATGGATGTAGCTGAGAAGATAAGGGAAGTAAAAGCCTTGGAGAAAAGAATAAAGGAGCTAGAAAAGGACCTTACTTTAGGTCAAACTCTAGCTGAAATCAAGAAAATTTTGTGGGCCAAAATTGGCCAATCTATCACTGACCAATGGCAATCCATCCAGACTATACATGAGCAGATAGAATTGGTAGGCCAAGCTCAATTTGAGACTCAAAAGGCTAGAGCATCATTGGGAAATATGCCTGAGCAAGCCAATAGAATGATTCAATTCTTGAACACTCATACCAAAGAGCAATTGGCAGCGCTAGGTATCAGGAACCAGACAGATACTATTTTGATAGTGAAGAAGGTGCTGACCCTGAGAAATTTTGTACAAACTCTAGAAAGAAAATGTCAAGAAATGCAGGCAGAAATAAATGACTTCAAAATAAAGTTTGCAACATTACAAAGCAAAGGGCTACCCAGTTTATTAACCAGCACTGGAAGATTGCTATCACATGAGTAGTATGCCAACAGGGTAAATAATTATGCCTCCAATCAAATTACAGCATCCTCAAGCACCTCAGAAGAAACAGGGCCTCCCTCTGGACAGAGTCTTTATGACAAATTAGAAAATATGTTCTACATTGAACATGAGATAAACCATCTTTTTGAAGTCCAGCCCAACTTTTATAGATACACTGAAGCTGATGAAACACTGATAAAAATACAAAGACATCAGTTGCCTACAGAGGACTGGTGGCAAGGAATGCTGGAGATATTACTCAGGTAATTTTGTTTTTATTTCTCTTTCGGTCAGCCACAGGTCAGCAAATACAAAGGCACGGGCCACCTGTCCAAAAGTGAAAACAGCAGAAAGAAGAAGCCAAATTGTGACTGCAGCTCATTAATGAAAAAATCAAGCACTGATGACAAGGCCAGGACAGTGACACAACAACATAGCAACATCAAGGCAGCAAACGCAGAGTAAAGACGCAGCTACCAGCCGACTCACTCAGTCCAGAAAGTCAAATATCTCTGACAAATTGGACAGCCAGCACATTCACATTTACTGCAACATTTATTTCCCTCATTTACTTCTTTTAAAAGAGTTGGTAAAGGAAGTTATGGCTTCAAAACTTATCTTCTTGATATTTTGTATCTCCTTTTTATATAAATACCTCCCCATAATATGTATTTTGGGTTGGTGATTCCTCTCTGGACTGCGCTGTAAATTCTCAGACTCTCTAATAAAAAGGTTGTTAGAAGTTCATTGTTGCTGCACCATCTGAATGTGGATTTGATGTTCTGGGAACTGCTACAGAATTCCAGTGTCTTTCTATGGATCAATAAGTTTCTCTAACCTGCGTTTATGTTTTCTGTGTTTGCAAATTTCATACATGTTTCATGATCTTAGTAACAAAGAAAAGAATAGCCCAGAATTTGTTTAAATACACTCTGTGTTCAATCTCTACTATTAATTATGTTTTCTTCAGAATTAGTCATAAACAAGAATTCTTAGCTGCTCCTGTTTTCGCTAACTCTTTCATTTTGAATACTATTTAGGAATTCTTAACTGCTCCTTGATAATATTCATGCACCTTCCCTCTGCCAGCATAGTGAAGGATTCTTGACTGCCCTTCACCCACTGGCTTACATTCCATTAGCTTCCAGATCTCAGAATTGTTCCAAGACTGGTTATCTTGCTCTGTAGCATTGCCCTTTACCAAAGAAACACTTTCAGCAGTACATCATCATTGACCCCATTTCCCAATGGTATAAACTGTTTTTGATTTACATCCCAGCTTTATTTAAGATCACCATCCAACAAACTAAAAACCAAACTCTGTGCATCATAACTAGCCTAAAATACTTCAAAACAAAGCTAAATTACAAAGAGAGAGCCCTCTCTGGTTGCAGATTGGCTAGAATCTGCAGCTAAAAGATTGGTTAGTGGTTACCTCGGCCGTATTCCCTTCAGGAGGCAGGGAACAACCTGAGTGATAACAGTCTATAATACAAAAGTGGGTCAATGAGGACTATATGGAACTTTAGCATGTAAGTTAAAAAAAACATGTTATGTAATATATAATCAAAAGAGATGCTATACATATTTATATTCTCTAGCATCCTTCATTTAGTTGGTTCCCTTAAAGGTTTTATATTTATCTTTCATCTAATAATAGTGTTCTGCAAAAGTGTGCTTGGCAATGGTTGTTTTGAAGGCATTGGGCACATATGTTTATGCTTTGTTTTCTCTTTGAAATATAGCACTTATTATTTATGCATAAAAGAAAAACATAAATCTCCCCTTCTTAATTTTTTCCAATATCAATGTGTTAATTTAGAGTGTCCTATCGTTAAATGCAACATTTGATCATGTTTTTAGTTTGATAGATGTTTATATTGGGGCGTTACATTTACTTTGGTTATTACTTGAGATATCTATTGTTTGTGAGATAAATCTATGGTAATATTTTGTAACTTTTACTATAAAACAGTGTATACATTCTTGTAAAATGAGTTTACAATTTCTCCCTTTGTAGTATGTAGTTTAAAGTTTTCATTATTTCCAAAGTATTAGTCTTGAATAGTTCTTAAAAGAAGTTAGACTTCGCAATATTTTATAACGTTGGTAATCTTTTATAACCTTGGTAACCTTTATATACATCCTTGGAAAATATGAGTTTATGATTTCTCCATTTGCATTATGTAGTTTAAAGTTTTCGTTATTGTCAAAAGTATTAGTCTGGAATAGTTTTTGAAAGAAGTTAAGCTTTGTAATCTTTTACATTGGTTATTGATCTTTGCTCATTTTACGATTCTTTGTCAAATAGTTGATTTTTGGAATAAGTTTAAATCAATTATTATTATTTTAATGTTGCACGTTACATGGTACCAAATCTTACAACGTGATCTTCCACACAAAAGTAATTTTGTTTGGACTATGTGAAAGAAAACTCTATTTTGTTTATTTGGACTGTTGTTGAAAATAATACTTCTAAGCCTTTCTATAGGTAGGAAAGATATACTTTGATTTTGTTTTGTGCAACATGCAATGGTAACAACAAGAATCTTTAGTTCAAAAAGCACCTATTTTGGTAACTTAGGTTATAGACCTAGTTGGAAGTTGAGGGATCTTACATATGGTATATAATTCACTTGTTCTAAGTAAAAAGAAAAATAAAAAAAAAACAATTGTGTCTCAAACCTCAAATTGTGATTTTTCCTAATGAGTAAACATTTAGTAAAAAATGTAGGTAGATCCTAAATATTGTGATTGCAAATATGTCTTATGGAATGAAAAAGGGAAACTTGGATTGAGAAAACATAAATTATAATGTTCCAAATGGAAAATTAGCAACAATATTAAGCAAAATACGCATGCAACTCAGAAAAATTTCAAACAACAATTAAACACCCATAAAATTGCACCAAAACATCGCCAAACTGAGCCATTTTATTATCAAAAGGAGAGTACAATGCATGGAATGTGTGAACCTTGGCTTGCCAAAGCAAGCTAGACAATCCTAGGTGAGAAAAAGTTGTCCAGATGCAAGGGAAAGAATTCTCCTCAATGTACTATGTTGGCCCTAGAATTTTTGCCACTATTGGCTAGAAGAAACCCCTATTTGAGCCTCCAAAAGTGCTAAGAAAATCATTCCAAATAAATCTTGGGCTCGCGACCACAAACACAGAAAAACCTAGAAAGGATTTGGCAAATTCTACTGACCACCCAAACCCAAAAATTTCAGCTCATTCCTCCCCATTGGCTACCAAATAATTCTATTGCTTGGGGCACCAAAACTCCCCTAAGAATTCTTCAAAATTAGGAGCCATCTCCTTGACTCCTGACCGAAAAAAAAAAAAAACCAGAAACTTTTTGGGCTACTTCTGATCTCTCAGAATTACTCAAAATTGGTGCTACACCCTCCTTGGCATAAATTGCCTCCTAGTGGATCTATTTGTTGCAAACTCTCCTTATTTCTCCTCAATATGCAATAAGAATGATATAGGAAATTTTCCCAGATGTAGGGGAGAGGTTTCACATCAAATTCCGGCACAAGATAGTTGAACCCAACTCCACAAAAACATTATCCAGTGACCCGCTGCACAGGCCCTAGGAAGATAAATTCGTTCCTCTCAATAGCAGTCACCTCCAACTCCAAAACTTTCCATAAAGGCTAGACTCCCCCTCAAGCAACTCCACTAATTTTCTCCTGGCAAAACACCCTCAGAAACTAGCTGAAATGAGTGGTATGATTTCTCTACTGCATCCTCCCTGGAGTACGAATTGGTTGAAGGAATCTGTTGAAATATGCTACAATACTCCATAACCCTCTCACCAAAGTAGCAACATCTTTCCTCCCTAGGGTGGCACTCAAAGTCCACCAAAAGAAGGGTGAGTTCACCCCTTGGAGAACTTTGTGCTAAGAAACACTTGTGTCCTAGCTAAACAGCTTGAGCAACAAAGGAAATAGATGAGCGAACAACAAAAACCGCCAATAGCTTCTTTGCTCCTTCTATTTATAATTTTTTCTTGCCTCCTCATATGGGTCCCTCCATCCAATATTTCAACCTCTTTCCCTTAACAATTTGAGTTTCTCTCCAAGTGCTGCATATTTCGTCTAGGTGTGGCCCCCACATTACACTAGCAAAATAATTTTCTATTTCTCCTAAGTTCCATATGCCAAAAAATGTCTCTAATGCTCAAGTTACAAAAGTGTGATATGCTTAGCACCTCCCCAATAAACTCCATTATCTCCCTCAGATGAAAAATCAAAATTGGGGACATTAAAATCCTCCCCACCAAAAATTCTTTATCCTCAAGAAATGCCTGAAACAAGCGCCCCTCTCTAAATGTGGATCCCCACTGTCACTGCAAACTTCACGAGGGTCCAAAATGTGCCATTCGATTGTCCCTAAACTCTGTATTATCTTATGGTGAAGGAATCCCTTGATACCAGAATCCCAAGCCAACTTGATCAACGTGAATTCCCCCTTGCTCCACTCGCCATCCTGTTAGATATAGGCATTAGAATTCCTCTGTCTACCGCCAATAAGTAGAGCATCTCGACAACGTAAAAATTTGTCCAAATCCTCGTGAAGTTTCCCTACCGAGTAGTCCATATCATGCACTTTTATTTTTGGTCGTTGAAGATACAACCCACTCCCTATGTGAATGAATTCTCCCCTACATGAGATCCTCCTTAAATCCTCGTACTAGCCAACTTATCATGTTGTTGAAGTCCCCCACACCATCAAAGAGTCTCTAAAACCCAATGGATGATCTAAGTGACCTCCCCCTGTAGCAGCCAGCTCATCCCTAAAGGTTGTTGAGCTACCAAGTACTATGATGCCCGAGTACCATGATACCCTTATAAAGGTGCCACCATGTTGTCATTGTGCCACTCTAGCTCTAACCGACTGTCCATTGTGCGTGCACTATATCTTTCTCTCCTAGAAACCGATGGTGAAATACTGATAGAGGCAAGGTACATCCTACTTAGACATCTCCATGACGCCAAATCCTACCCATCCAAATATAACTATAAACCTATATAACAACAAAGAATGCATGCCTCCCCATAAGATAAAACCCTCTGTGAACCCCCATCTATTAGCCCAAAAGCGAACTATATCACTCTTTTTCATGAATTCTCTCATCACGAGACAAATTGATCTATCGATCAACTGAATCCTTGCATCCCATAGCCAGACCTATCTTGGCATAGATCTGAAAACTGTTGGAATCCCTCTAGACCTCATCTCTAGTCCCTGCATGCCACCAATATATAGGCTCCATATATCATCAACTAGTATAATCCATGATAAACTTCCCTATGCCTGCCACTGTGTAGTACTGATGACCACTGGAAACCACATGTGCCAAATAGCTACCCCCTAAATGCAACCAATAGATGGGTATCTGATACTAGAAATCAATAAGTTTATGTGGATCCATCCTGCTCCTACCAACCATCGCCACTGGGTCAGCGACCTTCCCTCTGGATAATTTGTTGATACAATGTCAGGAATCTGGATACATACTGTGAAATTGTCTTATCTGCGGGCAATATCCTCTGCTCAATCATGGTCCAAACATGCCCTGTGGAAAGAGTGACACTTGTCCCCCTGTTACCAGCTTCCGATGATTAGGATCAGTGATGAATGGTATGCCATCCTTGCAGATGATCACCTCATCCCTCAACCTGTGGTTGTCAACTTGCACACCAACCCAATGCCACAGCTGAGAAGTCTCTCCTCTAGCGCACCGAGTGTCATCCAAAATTATCGGGTGAGCTCCTCATCCCCCACTACTCATGCCCAGAGTGTCAAAGGACAAAAATCAGATCGCTCGTGCTTGTAAGTGATGTAGAAGAGGGATAGGTGTGTGATTCCCCCATGAATACTGTCAAGTATCACTCATCCACGTCCATGTCGATCCTAGGTGAACTACACCCCAAAGGTATACCTGGTGTCTCTATCCATAGGTCTCCCTCAGAGGTGACACTCCATAACCCATTGTGTAGCACCATAACGTTCCCTGCATACCCCTGAGCATCC